>VWYO01027900.1:272875-311813 GCA_013400275.1 Rhadina sibilatrix
GGGGGGTCCCTCGCCGTCGGACTCGGCGGTGCCGGGGGGGTTCTGCTGCTGGAGCAGGCCGACCCCGGCCACGCCCGCGCCCCCCTGCGCCAGCGGCGGCTGCTGGGCCGCGGCCAGCGGCACCTGCGTGGGGCTCTGCAGCTGGGAGCCCGCCAAGGCCAGGCCGCCAAGGACGGGGTGGCTCCAAGGGCGCTGTCACTGACCCCTGGGTGCAGGGGAAGCTGCTGGCCAGCCCCAACCCCCGGTGCCTCTGTCACTGTAGAGCTCACCGGCTGGTCATCTGACTGCTCCGGGTCTGGAGAGAAAACAAACAAAAGATGAACCTTTAAAGGAAAGGAAATCACCGCCAAGCCCCCCAGCCAGCTGCAGGGACAACCCATGAGCAGTTCCCACCAGCAAATAGCTGTTATGCACATCAAATGAGAATTTTCAGATTATGCGAAAAATATTTCACTGAAAAGACAGTATAGTGATGAGAACTTCAGCTACCCCATAGCAAAAGATGCCTTCGAGATGAGAATTTCAGCTACCCCACAGCATAAAGTATAGCTAAAATAGTGACACTTTACTGAAACTCAGATAAAGAGTTCAGTTTTCAATCCCAATTTGGTTCAACACTAGGAATACACTGCAAATGTGCAGCTTAACAAAATTTATCATCATCTTCTTCTGACTAAATCAAGTGAAACCATCACAGCTGAGTGAGGTGAGGACAGAAGAGAGACAACACAGCAGCTCTGGAGAGGACATCTTCTGTGAAGTTTGGAGATACCTGGCCCTTCTGTCTGCTGGGCACTGGGAGGCACCGGGGGAGAAAACTCGGGGGCATCCGTAGCAGGATTTTCCACCACTGGACATATAATAAACCACCTTTTCCCAGTATGCAACACTAGGGAGGAAAAGAAAACAAGTAAATGTGACTTTCCATTGTCCCCAGATCATGACTTTGTCTTAATTTCACAGGGCGATTTGGGTTGGAAGAGACTTTAAAAGCCCTCTAGTTCCAACTCCCTGCTGTGAGCAGGGACATCTCCCACTGGAAATTCAAAGGCACTCTTACCGTTCTGCTGATACACAGGTGTCTTCATCTGAGACTGACGCTTCTCCTGTTACAGAAACAACAGAAGAAATAGCTGGATCAGTGCAAGAGGAGGATCATCCCACTCATATTCTAAGGCTTAACGCAGCAAAAGCGTTATTATTTTTTGAAGTTAAGAAAGCTTCTTATTTTTTTTTTCACACAAGATGTAAAAGTAATTTAAGTATCTGGCTGTTAAGAAAAAAGAATCAAACTAGCAATCTTTATTTAGCATTTCTTACCTCGCTCATTTCCAGCCTATCAGCATCTTGCTGGGGACTTGTTCCCTGGTCAGAACTTCGCTCTCCTTCCGTATCCTCACTGAGCATATCTTCTGCTTTATCAATGATATCCTTCATTTGCTCAATGAAAGTCTCTTTTTCACTTTGTAAGATGAATTCATTCTCCACCTAGAAGGCCACATCAAAGTAAAGGGGGAAAAAAGACATTTTTTTTTATTAATGCCTCATTGCACAGCTGCCAGACAGCTCAGGCAACAAGCACACATGAGGAGCTGCCTGAAGCAACCGGGAGCACTGAGAGCCCGTGGGCAGTCACATCTCACCATGTAGGTAGCGATCTCCTCCGGCGCGTCGCCGTCCAAGTCAAACTTGAACGTCACCATCTTGTGGTTATGGGTTTCAAGCTGGCACTCCACCATCTTATCCCCTGTGTTACACACCTGCATGCAGAGATCAACAACCCTTACTCCTGGCAAAGCCCAAGGAGCCCTAGAGCCACCCTCCCTCAGGCTGTACTTGCATTTAGTATGGTCAGTTTGGGTCTGTTGGACTTCTCCTGGCGCGACCGAGCACGCGTGGATTTCTTATGTTTCTTCGAAGACTTTCCTTCTTGCTTTCCACTTCCCGTTGCTCCGTCCAAGCTGTCACTCATCTCTTTACCAGAAGCAACATCTGGACTCATGTAGCTTCACAAGGGAGAGGAAGAACAACCCCAAAATAAAGCCAGAGTCACACACAATGGAGTCATGCATCACGTATAAGCTACACAACAGAGGCTGCAAAAAAGGCACATTTGCACGTTTTTTGGCCCAAACTGAGTCAGCTGGAAGACACCCAGGGAGTGAAGGGTACTACTCCACACCAGGCACACACACTGGCTACACCTACAAAGAAATGATCTATTAATGCTTCTGGCAGTAACACAGCAAAGTCCCATCACTGTGAATATATCCCTACATCCCCTAATCCCTTCACTTCAGGGGTCCTGGACAGTCCCTCTCTGAACTGCTCAAGTTCCCGCTTTCCTAAGGTGAAGTTTTCTCAGCTCCTGCCTTTCTGCCCTCCCAGCAGAAGGACAAACAGGTTAGGTTTGCTGCAGAGGGAGGAAAAGAAGTTCCATATAGCTGTACATACACCACGGCTAGGATGCTGCACCCAAACTGAAGAATTAAAAGAGCTCCAGGTGCCAGAATGGGCACACTGCACACAGAACACTGTCAGCTTCTCCCCAGACATGCTCCCAGGTCATCTCCTTCTGGTCAGGTCACAAAAAACAGCCTCCAAAAAGCAAGTATATCTTACACCAAAGAGGTGATAACAATACCTTTCACAACTCTGGGACAGAGCTTGGAGTTTGTCCTGTATTGCCTGCTCCTAAAACACAAGAAAAAGTCATTTAAGCAAACACATTATATTAGCAGATGAAAACACCTTTAAGAAAGGGTTTGCTGTTGGTACCAGTAACTCTAAAACCATTCTGTTTAACCAGCTCTTGGAACCTGGAAATAAAATAAATATCCTATTTTACCCTTCCAACATCACTTCTGTCCAAGGCACCAACCACTTTTTCAGAGAGAGCCACTAACCTCAGTTCCCTTCCTCTGCCCACAGCAGGTGAGATGGTGAAGGAATAGAACACAGTTCTCACCATGGCAAAACCTGACTGAGGCACAATTCCACACCAGCACATAAAATAAAAATTTTATTTTTTAATGTATCTGCTCATTTGCTTCACTGCTTTATACAGTTTCCTGAAATATGTTCAGTATTTTCATTGTGTTTGGCTTAGTGGGAAAATTTCTGAGGAACTTACAAACAAAAGATGAAAATTCACCACTCTAGAACACCACCCTCACACCATGTCCTCTTGTCCTCTACACAGATTTCCCCTAAAAGCTTCCCTCTTCACTGCTGCAGCTCTGGGACAGACATCATAGCATGATGTTCACATCGAGTAGACCCATTCTCACAGACTTTGTGACAATGCTGCAGGCCCTGCTGTAACAAACTCACCATGTATGCACAGACACACACACCCGTGCATGTATATAACTCTGTATATACACTCACACCAGAAACACCCATAAATATATATCATTTTATATATATATTTA
Organism: Rhadina sibilatrix; assembly: GCA_013400275.1. NCBI lineage: Eukaryota > Metazoa > Chordata > Aves > Passeriformes > Phylloscopidae > Rhadina > Rhadina sibilatrix. Next base: position 276,310 of record VWYO01027900.1, read on the forward strand.
TAAACACACATCTATAAAGTCCTTCTATAGATGCACAGCTAGAAACACGCCCCTCAACTCCATCGTTACACTGAGCACTCAAGCAGTGGTGGGCTGGGGTTAAAAGCTCAGTGGGGAACTGGTCAGCCCCACTGGTTGTCTGCAGTTAACCAGCCAGCCCCACTCCTTGGCTGTAACACCACACAGAAGCCATGCCAAGCTTAAATGCAGTTTCAGTAAAACTGCAACATCAATGAACAGTGAGAACACAGACATAATGTATCGACATTCTGGTAGTGCACTTAACCAAGTGCCTTGCAAAACCTCTTTTGCCTGACTGGTTCAGGTTGGTTTAGATGCAAGTGCTGCCACGTGCCTGAACACAACAGAAGAGAGAAAAATGTCATGGCAGAATAGCAACAAAATGCAGTGTTTTGATTATACAGACAGGTATGAAACTTCTCTTACACCCAAGGAAACTTTAGCAATGTATGCCAGAAAATCTGCATGGAGAAGATGCGGATTGGTTCCTGCTTCATTTCTTAAAGCGAATGAGAGAAAGGGGTTAACTTAGAGGCACATGTGAGAATGAAATCAGCAAACCCGTGGCTAAATGTTCTGAGGGATGTGGGATGTGAAGGACAGACGTGTGCCTCAGTGGCCATGAGCCTCTCAGGAGAACTTGTATCCCCCGTATCACAGTGCACAACAATGAGGTTTGTTGTTTGTTCATATTTCCAGAATCTCTGATGGAATGGACTCTGCACCGAAGGCGCCAGCACTGACCCTGCCATAAGCTTTGTATTCAGAAAAAAGACAGCTGGAGAAGGAGTACCTTGAGGGATGGATATGCCTGACCCAGCCCAGCTTCTCTGGGGAGTCTGCAGGTGAAGCACTGCAGACAGGCTCCACCATTCCTGCTACACCTAACCAACAGGATACAGACATTCACCAGGAAACGTCCTGCATCACAGCAGGAACGCTGATGTGGGAAGAGTTAAACTGCCACTGATAGACAGAAAAAAGGGGAACCAGAATCCCTTTTTAGTGTTAGCACAGTCCTTCCAGAGCATCTTCTGGAGGCAGCATTGAGTTGTGTCTCCAATGGAATTTCAGGCTGCACTGAAGTCAAGGCATGTGACAAGCAACTGAAATGTGGGCAAAACCAAGAGAGTGATTTTGAAAAGGTGAAATACATACTTTGGGAGGAAAGGTAATTCAGAACAGAGACTCAAGAGGAATGACTCTGAATGCAGAATCACAGAGGGACATTTCCATCCAGGAGTGGAGAACAAATCAGACTTATTTTCTGAAATCAGGTAGAAATGCCAAAGCTTTTGTTTTGCTTTGTTAACAGGGAGCTGAAGAGAAGGAAATGTTCTGTGATGTTCTGTCAAGACTGAAGATTAAACAATTATGGGAGTGGAAAGAAAAGTCAAAAATAGCAGACAGGAGGAGCTGACAGTTCTATAAGGAAAACAATAAAAAGCATCCTGCTTCTATGACCACAGAGAATTGGGAATGCCTGTATCTGAAGAAACAAAAACCCCAGGGCTACAGCAGACATCAGGCAATACAGGGGATACAATGCTAAATGAAATGGGAACAGGGCTCAAGCTGAAGAGCATGAAGGGCTTTCACAGTACAAGGACTCAGACTGTGGAGCAGTTTCTTAAGGCAAATGATGGTTGGTTAAACAAGTGCTTGAGACATTTAAAACAGGACTGGACAACACATGGGTGAAACTCTACAGAACATCTTCTAACTCACCCACAGTGAGAATTTCCTGATTTCTATCCTGGTGCTTGTGCTCAGCTACAGACAAGGAGGCGCTTAGTCCTGCTGCCTCATGAATTCAGTGAGACACTTCCTGAGCTACAACACGAGGTTTCATTTGGAATAGCCAATTATTTGCTGACCCAGAGCTGCTGGGATGGAGGAGCAGCGGCTCGACACACCGAGGGGACAACCTCCCTCGTGCTGCAAGCCCACTGTTCCACACAGCAGTGACTGAGAGGACTGAGGCCGAGGCTGGCGAGTTACTTCAGAGGAAGGGCTCTACCTCTTGAGATGTCTCTGCGCCTGCCGCGACAGCCGAGCAGGGAGCTGGCAGCTGCTGGCCCAGGGGCTGGGAAAGATCAGGCTGGAGCTGCAGCAGAGCAGAGGGCTGGAGAGGCAGGCCAGGCTCTATGGGGACGGGCGGGGCAGCCGTGGCCAGGCTGCCATGGACCTGGGGAAGGCCTTCGGGAGCGACGCAGGGCGGCACCAGCTCTGGCTGCAGCGGCAACGGCGGTGACATGACCACGGAGGGCTGCACCGGCAGCACGGGCACCTGGGCTCCAGCCTCCAGAGCAAACTGGGAGTGTCCAGGCATGGGCTGCAACACAACGAGAGCTGTTAGCACACACCTCTGCGCCACGCTCCGCACCACGGGACAAGGCAGCAAAGTCACCGGCGCTCACGAGGAAAGGATCCAACTCTGCACTGCTCTGGGTTTGGGTGCTCTCAGTAACAGCTACAGAGGTTAAACTCCCTCTGAAATAACCAAATAAAAGCTAAGGATTCCCTCTGTACAGTTAGGACAACGTGCATGGCTCAGGTACCAGTCTATCAGTGGGGACAAAGCCCGATTTTGTAAGAAATGAAAAATCACAGAATTCCTGAACAGTTTGTGATGGATGGAACCTCAAAGCTCGTCTCATTCCACCCCCTGCCATGGGCAGGGACACCTTCCACTACCCCAGGGTGCTCCAAGCCCCCTCCAACCTGGTCTTGGACACTTCCAAGAATCCAAGGGCATCCACAGCTTCTCTGGAAAACATCTTCCAGGGCCTGCCCACCTTCACAGCCAAGGATTTCTTCCCCATATCCTACCCAGCCCTGCTCTCTGGCAGTGGGAAGCCATTCCCTGTGCCTGTCCCTCCAGCCCTTGTCCCCAGTCCCTCTCCAGCTCTCCTGGAGCCCCTTCAGGCCCTGCCAGGGGCTCTGAGCTCTCCCTGGAACCTTCCCTTCTGCAGGGGAACATCCACGGCTCTCCCAGCCTGGCTCCAGAGCAGAGGGGCTCCAGCCCTGGGAGCATCTCCGTGGCCTCCTCTGGACTTGCTTTGGAGATCTTAGGTGATGAATTCATTCTCCTGAACACTTTGCTCTGCTTTCAACAACTCCGCACTGTCTATGCAGAGAAAAGCACACTCTACCCATAACCTCACTTAAGATATTTTAAGAAATCTGCCATATAAGTAGAACTAGAACCTGGTACAAATGACACAATTAACTCTTGCACCAAATATACTCCAGTGTCCAAATTCAGTTTAGTGCAGTTTACCCACTGAAGTCCCAACTTAACCCCCGATGTGCCAAGCCCCAAGGCCCCAGTCCTGCCAACACTTCCATGTGGACAGAGGGAGTTTCACTTATCTCAGTAGATTTCTCCAGGGCATTAAAATAACTCAAGTGCGTAAGCACTTGGTGGGAACCAGACCCAGGCGACAGGATGCCAGCTACCTTAGAGACTGGGTTGTTATTCTGCATAACAGTCCTTTTGGGCTGTACATTTAAAAACAGAACATTCTCCTTTTAGGTACATCACGTATTTTTCCAGGGGGACTGAGCTTGTGGGAAGAGGAAGAAGGAAGAAAGGAGCATATGGAAGAAAAAAGACTTTTAGTACTAGGTAAAAGTGTGCCCAATTTTTACTTTTTTTGAAGTACCATCACATAGAGACTTAAGGCTATTGGAAAATACATTAAAAAAATAAGACTCAGATGAGAACTAGGCCACATGACTTCATTGCTGCATGCCCTCTGCAGGTTCTGGGTATGAGCTGAAACCATTATTCCAGGTTTTAATGTGGATAAAAGTAGAGAGAGGATGTGCTTCACAACACCTCAGAGTTACATGGCTGCCCAAGACAGGGCTGTTAGACTGACAAGTGTGGTGTAATGCCGCAGAAGGGTGGTTCAATTTTAAATCTTACATAATTAGAATAATACACAAAATATTTCAATGTTAAATCACAGAATATTCTGACTTGCAAGGGATGCCCACAAGGATCATCAAGTCCAACAACTGAATGGGCCATACAGACGTACCCAGGCAAAACAAAACTCAGAGGTGCTAAACATCAACTGTGAAGACAGCATGGCATTAGATACAGCAACCTCTCCAGCAGAAGTCTTCAAATCAGAGCAATGCTTTTTAAAATATTCCTTTGCACATTTTAATAGCTATTTTTTATCCTAAATTCTTCCATTCGTATTTGATAGCTAATGACTGTGTCAGGATGGTTTGGGAACATTAGCTCTCCAGTTCTGGTATTTGCCATGCTCACTGTGTCTAATGTGCTTGATTCCATTCCCTCTAAAGCCACAGGGAACACTGAGCAACATTCCCAGGCTCCATGCTGCTGACATTCTCAACGACAGTAATTCTGTACCAAATATATGGCTGAAGAGAGAAATTTAAAAACCATGTGCTGCTCTGAAGATGCCATGACAGGTTGGGATGGGATATCATGAATTTTAATTAGTGTGTTATGGTGAAGGGATGTGGCAGAATACAGATTTTCCAAATGTTTGATTAACAGGTTGAGTGCCCTCTCCTGCTTTGGTCAGACTGTGTTTCACGTTGACATATCACAGATGTGGTGAGAGAAGTATTTACAGACTCTGCCAGTCCTGAGGCAGTTTTTGTGTGAACACTGCTAATACTTGAGCTCATTTATGCTCCGTTTCTTCCAAGGGGAAAAGGGTCTGCAGCTAGAATCCATCCCTGCCCTGCAGGTCTGACAGTGCTTGTCCATACAGTTTTCCAGAGTCCTTACCAGAGGGCCACTTCCCTGTGCTCTTTTAAAGATGTTCTACACCAAAACAACTCCACTGCTCCTGCCAGTTCCCCGATATTTGCCGTGTGCACCCAGCAGCCCCTGCACCCCACGGACCAGCTACGGGCACTGGCAAGGCTTGGCACACCCTCCTGACCCGGGACAGCCACAGCTCACGCTTCCCCAGATCTGAGACGAAGGAGGAAGAGGAAATGCAGAAGGTGCTCTGCTCATTCACTGCCCAAAGCCAGTGGGGAGGATGCCCTACATCCCTGATAGGGCCCTGTCCCTGGGGCCTATGAGGACATCATCTGCCACCCCACAGCTCACAGCTTCAGCCACCGCCTCCGGAACCGAGGGCAAGACTCAACAGAAGGTGCCAAGAGCCAGGATTAATTCCTGCTGGCGAGGAGCAGCGCCCCGGGCAGGGCCGTGCCCGCAGGGAGCACCCGCGGATTTACCTGGTGAGGCTGGCCGGGCGCGGCCAGAGCCGGCTCGGGAGGGTGCATCACGGCGGGCGGCGGCTGCAGGGCTGCGGGCGGCGGCGGCGCGGGCTGGGAGCTCTGCGCCTCGCCGGGCAGCAGCGGCTGGAAGGCGGGCTGGAACACGGGCTGCGGCGGCAGCGGCGGCACCCCCGGCGGCGCCACCGCCAGCAGCGGGATGGTGGCCGCCGGCATGTTGGGCACGATGGGCTGGCAGGGCAGCACCAGGGAAGCCACGGTGGTGTGAGGCAGGTTGACGGCCTGCATGGGCAGGGCCGGGGAGTTGGGCGCCATGGGCAGCGTGGGGTTCATGGGCAGGCTGGGCAGGATCACGGCCGGAGCGAAGTACTGGGAGGGGGCGGGAATGGGGGGCACGTTGGCAGCAGGGATGTCAGACAGGTTTGGAGGAAGGCTGTCGAGCCCTGCCAGGGGAGTAATCGCAGGAATGACGGGAAACTGAGGAATCTGAAAAAAACACAATACCGCATAAATCGCCAGCGCTTTCGCCGATGGTCTAAAGCAGCTTCGTTTGCCACGCGAGTCCCTGAAAACCACCTGTGCCGTGAGGATCATTATGTCTGTTTGTTAATCACTTCCATTCATTCCCTGAGGTTCGCAAACGGTAATAAAAACTGATTGATGCTTAAATCATTAGTAAAAGCAAAAAAAATTCATTTGAGGGTGACGCTTTCATACCTTAGAAGCTTGAAACTACTTCTACTTCTAACACCAGCTTGAAGCCTTCAAGCAACATCCTAATTAAAAGCTGCTTTCATTTTAACAGAAATTAAAAGGGATTGGGCCAGACCTAACACAAAATTCTTGCATGCAAAATTAAATGAGGCAATTTAAGCCCTTGTTTTCAAACAAGCTGCAATTCTGGCAGCACAGAAGAGCCCCAAAAAAGGATTCTTCCAAGCAAAACCTCCCAATGATGGAGCAGACACTGGCATCATGGCAGCAGCTTCTCCCTGCCCTTTGGCACAAGCTGCTTCACGTTATGGTGCCTGGCACTACCAAACACAGAGACAGCACCATCCATCCACCTTCCCAGGCCAAGGGAAGGGTTTGTCCCTGCTCCAGAGAACAGACCCAGAGCAGAACAACACAGACATGGCTGGCAGGTGTTGGGAGAATTGGTGAAGTCAGGAGCTCAGAAAATAGCAATAAAAACAGGCAACTGCTCACGCCCTCAAGCCCTGGATGGGGAAGAGATTGTGCCAGAAGGGACAGTGCAAAAGAGCGAACCAAAACAACTCCCCCAAAATTATTGCCATTTTGGAACTGCCATTAACTGGATGGCACAGGGTTGGGCACAAAGGAGAATTCTGATTCACCAAACAAATAACAAAGAAACATACAGGAATTAGGAAAGAGCAATAATACCCTTATCGCCTAATTAAACCGGCACGCAGCCACAATAGCCACACAAACCCTGCAAATCACGTTCATTATTAACCAGAGAGTTCTGGCTGGTTACCTGGGAAGGGGCCACGGGCGGGAGCTGCGGCACGGTGGAGATCTGCAGGGGCTTCAGGGGGGCGCTGCTGGCGGGCACCTGCGAGCCCTGTGCCGGGAAGGGCGGCAGCAGGTGCGGGGCGGCGGGCAGCGGGCACACGGGCTGGCTGCCCAGCACCTGCTGCAGGGAGGCTGCCGGCGCCAGCGGCTGCTGCTGCGGGGAGAGAGAAACCTCACTGCTCGGCTGCTGCCAAAGAGCCAGGTGGGCACACCTCCCCCAGCTCCCTGTCAGGACAGACCTGGCAGTGCAGATCACGGGCCCGCTAGGGCTGGAAAACACCTCTAAGATCCCCGAGTCCAACCACCAACCCAGCACTGAAAGGTCTGCCACTAAAACATGTCCTCGTGTGCCACATCAAGATGCATTTTGAACACTTCAAGGGATGGTGACTCCCCCAAACCCCTGGGTAGCTTATTCCAATGCTTAAGCACTCTTTCAGTGAAGAAAATTTCCCTAATATCCAACCTAAACCATCCCCAGCACAGCCTGAGGCTGTTCCCTCTCCTCCTGTCCCTGTGCCCTGGGAGCAGAGCCCGACCCCCCTGGCTGTCTCCTCCTGGCAGGGAAATGTGCAGAGCCACAAGAGCCCCCCTGAGCCTCCTTTTCTCCAGGCTGAGCCCCTTTCCCAGCTCCATTCCCTGCCCTGGTCACACTCCAGCAGGGACAGCTCCCAGGAGAGACAGGCACTCAATTCTAACACTGCACAGGAGCCCACGGTTAAAACACATTCAAATACAAGATATATAGCTAAAATGACATGTGCTAACTGTCGTGGAGAGGTTATTTGTAATGACTCAGACTCTTTAAATCCCAGAGACACTCTCACCTGCTGGCCGGCCAGCACGGGCGGCGGCGGCTGCCCCAGCGGGAGCGAGGCCACAGTGCTGGGCACCACGGGGAAGGGCAGCGCTGGCTCCGGGAAGTGCTGCGGCACCACGGCGGGCGCGGCCGGCACCGCCGGCAGGACGGGCTGCGGGGAGACAGCGGTGAGGGAGGGACGCTGCCAGGGATGGAGCAACCACAGCTTCGCTGGGAAACCTCTTCCAGGGCCTGCCCACCCTCCCAGGGAACAATTCCTGCCCAATCTGCCCTCTGGCACTGGGAGCCATTCCCTGTGTCCTGTCCCTCCAGCCCTTGTCCCCAGCCCCTCTCCAGCTCTCCTGGATCCCCTTCAGGCCCTGCCAGGGGCTCTGAGCTCTCCCTGGAGCTTCTCCTCTCCAGGTGAGCACCCCCAGCTCTCCCAGCCTGGCTCCAGAGCAGAGGGGCTCCAGCCACCCAATTACTTATGTGGCCTCCTCTGGACACACTCCAACAGGTCCACATCCTTCTTGTGCTTTGCTGCAAAGCACAGTTCAGTGCCCACAGACTGATTAGGGACTGAGCAGGTCACCATGCACACGGGTGAGTGAGGAATCCATACAGAGACCCCTGGGACCCGCATCCTCCAGGGACAGGAGCACAAATAACGTGAACTATCAGCCAGGACACAGAACTATTTGCAAAAGCCTTGGACTTACTGCCGAGGGCTGCTGGTAGTGGCCGAGCTGGGGGAGGCTGTGGGGCACAGGCTGTCCCTCGCTCAGGGGGGGGCTGTAGACCCTCTGGATGGCAGGAGGGACAGCGTCCGGCAGGGACGAGTAGATGACGCTCTGCTGGCTGCTCTGCGAGTCCGAGTACACCGTGGAGCCCTGGCCGCTGTCAAACGTGCTGTCAGCTGCAACAACAGGCACTCTCATGAAAAGCTCAACAGCCCCCAATGCTCCAGTGATGATTTTAGAGCAAGGTCACCACGGTTTATGTAATTAGCGTTTTTACCACTCCAGCCTTTTCGTTATATAAATAAATTATACAACACCAATGTTATTCTCTACAAAAGGCACACGCTGCTTCTCTTAAGCCAAAACCCATCCCCATGGAGTTCTGCACACACTGATATTTTAGGCACATTAACATTTCCTTTAAAGGGCATAAGGTTGACATTAAGAATTGCAGATGTTTGTAGATTTTGTAGGATGAAAGGAGAGGAAACCCCAGTTGTCATGTTCAGAGTAGATTATGGGGTCTTTCAGAGTTCCATCTTCCAGGGATGAACTGACTTTAACATTGCTTTTATTAGCAGCACTGAAAATTACAAAATTCTTTATGATTTTAGTCCAGCAAGTCATGCTTTGCTTGAGTGTAGTGCAATTAAGGTCAGACACAAACTCCTGTGCAGGTTCCAGTGGGTTTGGAACACTCAGAGCTCGGTGGGAGCTCTTTGTGGAGCATTTGCCCAGTTACCCTGTGGAAGTGCACAGCTTACAGGCACTGGGCAAGCACTGGGTCCTTTGTCAACTGAGAATATTGGTATTCCTGATTTTAAAGTGTCTTTCCACAACTTTTAAAGTGTGTAAAATACAAGTGCCCAGCTCTGTTTGAGCCCAAGTTACTGCTTTGTTTACTTGAGAAAGGAAGTGAGACAACGAGACTGCAGCTGTACACATCCCAAGGACAGATAGCTTCTAACAGGGATTTAAATTCAAAAATGAAAGAAAACTGCAACACAGTTTAAAAAACCATCTGAAGTTACAGCTAAGTTTAAATACTATTTCTTTTCCCAACACTTTCCACTGTCTCTTCTTTCCATATTCTAAATAAAGTTTTACTTCTTTGGCTTTTAAGTAACAAATTATTTTTTAATAGCACCAGAGATGACATTTCTCTTCAGTACTCCCAAGCTATTCTCCCAAATGTTTTGTTTTCCAAAATTAAACTCCCCTCTCTATTTATTCAATTCATTTCTGAAGAGCCAACATAGCCCTAGACTCATGATGGGATTTCTGCTGCATTAACATTCCATTTTATTAAAAACAATTATTCAGTACCCCAAAGGGAAAAAAAAGAGTCCAACGGTAGAGTGCTGAAGTAAAAGCTGTGAGTCAGTCTCAGGTTTTTATAGAATGCACATTGCACACATTAAGTTAATTATTTTCCCTTTTACATTTGACCTCGGGTTTTATGAACAGGTGCCACCCTAATTTATAGAGGTCCTATGCTAAGAAAAGGTTCAAATAATCTGATAGTAAATTGCCAAATAATACCAAGCAGTGGTTAAAAGCTGAGGAGGAGTAAGAAATAAATTGTGGGGGTTATATTTAGTATAACATTTTGCCAACTCATGTCCAGCAGAGCCATGGGAAGCACAAGTCACTTCATTGCAGCACTAGAAACAAAAAGAGTCATAATTGCAGTGTTCCTCAAAGGAATTAGCATGAAATAAGTATATGATCCAAAAAATGAAATGAGCTCATTTTAGCTGCAGATAAAAAGCCTTGTGAATGTGGCAATATTGTGAGTGTTATGTAAATGTGGCTATTTCTGATATCACGTAAAGGGATTTTTCCTGTACAGGCACACATGGTTATTTCAGTATTCAAAGCAGCGTAGCCCTTTATAAAATACCTGAATTGAAGCAGCAGCTGTGCCTTGCTAAAGGTAATGCATCTTTTACTTAAATGTGCTTACAGACAAGCCCAGAACAGCAAAAGAGAAACTCTATGATAATTGTTTAGGAGCAAAATATATAGAGAGTTACACAGAGATATCGATATAACACTGTTTTCTTGAACCTTCATGGCCTTCGAAATTGTCACGCACGTGTCCCGGGTGTCTGTGGGTTCCGAGCCACCGTGCCAAACCCCCCACATCCGCTGGTCTGAGCTCAGGTCACCCGGCGCTCCCCCTCAGACACTCATCCCCTGCGCCCACGAAGCCAGCCGGGACTCACAGGCCACGGAGGTGACGCTGGTGGGCAGGTTCTGCTGGAAGGGGTGCTGGTCGGCCTCGGGCTCCTCGGGCTCCGACAGGACGTGGTGGCCCGTGTGGGACAGGTAGGTGACCTGGACCTGCTGCGGCGGCGGCGCCCTGGGCCTGTCGGGCGCCTCGGCCTCGCGGCGCTCCTCCGCCTGCAGCCGCGGCCAGATGCGCTCCCGGCGCCACAGGATCAGCGCCACGCGGTCACGGATGGACTTGGCCACGATCTTCAGGTCGTTCTCGTGGAAAAAGCCCGAGTCGATCTGCGGAGGAGCACACACTCAGCAAGGCCCCAGGCACACCCGTGACACTGGGACCTCTTCCCAAGAGGGAACACATCCCTTTGAAACAACAACAGACATTTCTCACAAGAACAGGAACTCAAGAGCTTGATGGGGTGGGGTTCTTTCCCAGTAAAACTTCTATTCCTAATGCATTAGAAAAACCCGGGATGTAATGTCCAAGACCTGAATATATCCTGGCTCTAAGTATCCACCACTAAACATCCATTGAGGAGAGCAAGTTTAATGGCAGATGGGCTTCCCTCGTTTGTTTTGTTTTGTTTTTTTTTTCCTTTTTCACACTAAAAGAAGAGACAAAACAGGAGAAAGAATCTCTGAGCAATACTCCTGGAGTGAATCAAACTGCCCCTAAACCTGAATTTATTGCCTTAACCTTTCCAGCACACAGAGCTTCCCAAATTGCTCTGCTTGATAGCACAGCAAATCATGAAGGACAAGATGTTAACAGAATTATGTCTCAAATTAGCTTCTCTTAAATAGTGAAGTCAGTCAGTATTGATTGACTTTTACAAAGAAAAAGCAGACTGTTTCCATTTGATGGAAAAGGGGATGAAGCTTCTCAGAACTAAACTGCTCAACAGATAAAATGGAAATTCATCTTTGTGCTATTTGTTTGCATAATCTCCTGCAGTGCAGGGCATGAATTTTCATTTAATAATGACCTACCAGAGCTTTGCTTGCCCTCCCTACATTCTTAACATGCATATTTGGCAGATTTGAAAGCACTTACATCCATGGGGGAAATCTAGAGGCCTTCCTGCTTTGCTCTTGCCCAAACATAAGACAGTTTCACAGCTTAGATTTTCACTGCTAAAATTAATGGGTGCAAAGCAGCTTAAAACACAACTTCATTTTAATGGAGCCATGCCCCTTTGCAGTAGCCACTGGTTGGGAGAGCTAACTTCACTTTCTAAATCCACTAGAACATTTCCAGTTTCCTTTCTCCACATCCTCTGGGCAGGTGAAATTGCCTGACTACCAAAAACCCATCAGTAATGACAAATAATTCCCTCTACTCAGAAGGTCTCCTGCATTCCTCTCTTCCACAGCACATGAAGTAACAAACTAATGAAAGCACATGGCTTTGGAGTTCCACAATTCCTAAGGACTAGAAAAAGACATTTAGGAATAAATGTCCCCCTTTTCTGCCCCAGCAACAGCCTCAGCTTTGAAAGCACTTCATGGGCAGCCACTTAGGTAAGCATTAATGTAGAATACAGATTTTAAAATTATTTGGGAATTATTTGGAAAAAGGTACAGTGTCACTAGTTCAGGCATGATCCTTTAAATACACTTTTTACAAGAATTATTTCCTCAAAATCAAACATCACAACAATGGACCAAGCAAGTTAGAGAATTTCAAAGTGCCAACTATTTCCATCAATATTTAAATGCAAAACACCACAGTAGGTAATGGTACCAAAGCAATTTTTAAGCTAAATGAGTTCTGTAATGATATATTGCTGGAAAAAACTTTGGACCTACTGCAAACTAATGACAAGCAGACAAAGGAGCCTGAATTCCTCCCACTAAACTTGGAGTAGATGGTGATGAGTTCCAGCAGAGCAAGGCAGCATTACCAAAGTAAGTGCCTCCTGAGCAGAACACGAGTGGTGATGACATCACTAACTGGGATCCCTCGGGATTCAGAGTCTAACAGGAACATTTCTGCAAGCACAGGAACGTTCAGACCTTGGCCCAGCGCCTCTGAGCACCAAAACAACATCAGAACCTTGGCTCAGTGCATTAGAACACCAAAACAACTGCAGCAAAGACACCATCAAAGCAGGAGTTCAAGGACAAGGAGGTGAAACTGGAACACAGATTCTCTAACAAAAGCCCACAATTATAAAAATATAGAAATTCAGCAAGTGAAACTCATCTGTTAAAAAATCCAAAGCTTACTCCTAACTCAGTGAACCCGGTTTCCTACCAAAGTTTGGGGGTAGAGAGGCTGACCAGAGACCTTTCTCATCTACATTTCTTCTAAGGAACACCAACAGAAAAGATGGAGAAAAGTGTTTTGGAGAACTCAATGCAGAATATTTCGTGATTGAACTTCTGAACTCTCCTAATGTATTTCTAGCTGCTGTCTGAAACTAGATTCCAAATAAATTCAAAGACATTCAACAGCCTATGGAAACTGGCAGAAGAGCTGGCAAAATATAAAAGCAGACCAGATCTCTATGGTCCCTAAGCTATGTAAATTGTGATTTCAGGCATCTGTTTTCAAACAATACGTTTCAGTTAGTTGTTCCTGTTCACCCCTTTCTTGCAGTAGTCATTCCAAAATCAATGCAAAGTGCCTGAACTGGACACCTGGAGTGGTTCAAGGGAGTTGCTTTACCCAACTCATTCCTGTTGTCCCTTGAGATTTAATCACTACTTTCCATACATACATATTTTTGTCAGAAGTGTATTTTACCATTTCTTGTGCAACATCATCAGGAGTTTCCTTCTCCAGATCAAAAGTAAACTCAATGGCTCCATTATCTTTGGGTTTTCCTTTCAGTTTCTTAGGATCTTCTACCCAGAGTCTTAAGGCAATAGAGGATTTCCTACCATGGTCTTCTTCTGCAAGTTCCACTCTTACCCCAGTATCTTCAGCAAAAAAGGCATGGCTTAATAAATCTTTAATTTCATATCTGCAAAGGATATAAAGAAGATTCAAACACTGCAAGTCAACAATCTCAGAAAGGTTTGTAACAAGAAACTGCTGTTAAAGCTGTAAACATTTACACAACATTTGGTGTTCACCCATGATGAATTTCTCTTCTTTTTGAAAAGACTGGGATTTTGAAAAGGAAGTGAAATTGATAAAGTGACATTTCCCATTTCTCAAAGCTTTAGCAATATTTATACATCACAAGCACTTAGAGAAATGCAGATTACAACTTTGTTCAACTTTTCTTAAGTATCTGAGCTTAAAGAGTACCAGAGAAGAGATTCTCTCTAGGCAGTCAGCTGCAGTCCCTAGAAACTGTATTTGTGAAAGTCAGGAAATACTGAGCAAAGACAAACTGGCAGAGAGCAGTAAAACATCAGTTTTGAAACCCAAGGCGTCCCCATGCCCAGAGGCCAATGAAATCTGCTCCAACAGCTCGTGAGGAATCCACCACACCAACCTTCACCAGCCTCCTGCCCCCACAGGACCCTCCCAGGGGCACCCTGGGCACTGCTGGAGCAGAAACTGCAAGGACACCCTTGCTCAGCTGCACAGTCCCACCCACGGAGGGCTGGGAGACACAACAGCACTGCCCATCCTGGCACCGAATGGCAGCAAAGCAGGAAATCACTGAGATCTGCACTCCATGCTGCACCTTCTCCTGCACAGGGAGAGCCACAGGGCAGGGCAGGGCAGAGCTCCACGGACAGCTCTCAAATCCCTGCATGCACATTAGTTAATACAAAACTCGATGCCTTGAAACCAACCTTTCTTCTTTGTTTTTGCAGATGCACTCCCCAATTATCTCCTTAATTTCAGGATCAGTAACTTTCTCAAAGCTTGCTGGTTTTATACCCTAAAAGCACAGAGAGAAACAATTTAATGCGAAAAATAATTTCATTATACCTCTTAATTAGGCACATTTTCTCTGCATTTTAAATGTAATTAATTAAAATTAAAGTAACTAATACTTTAATTCATTTAAAATAAAGTAACTAGTAGTTTTAAGTTGTTAGTCTTAATGCAAAACTGAGCTGAGGATTTAGGAGTACTATATTTCTCAATACTATTGCACTTCAAAATTAGTACACTAGTTTGCAGGAGCTCAGTCACACACAGGGAAAATATCCCTTTTTCTTTGCCAACCTTTGCAAATTTTACCTTTATATCCTCTGGACTCTGAAGTGACTATTCAACAAACAGTTGATTTTAAATTTCAAAAATAACCATTTTCTGAAATTATTCCTTTTATGTTTTTGCCTTAACTCTCAAAGCACTAAATGAATAAAGACAAATAATCACGGTTTTCTTCATATAGCTAGTACTGAAAATGAGTCAAAAATACCTTGGAATATTCCTATGCCTGTTTCCCACAAACCTCTTGCTCTTCCATGACCCAAACACTCTCCAACACATTCCCCTCCATAAAAAATTAAAGATCAGCCCCAAAACTAAGCAGGGAAGCAGGAGAATACACTCAGTAGCTCTGCATTGCTCCTGAATTTCCCAGGATCCTGTTAGAAACCCCTGGGGAATATGTGATAGAGCAGGTGCAACCTATAAATCTACTTCAATCTCTGTCAAATGTTAGCATTTTTGCTGGGAACAGACTTGGAACAGCAACCTGTGAGCATGGCCTTTCAAGGAGAAAACCCAGCTACTCATTGCAGAGGAAACCCTGGGAAGCAGAAGAGTGTCCCCACATCCATGTATATATTCAGCTACAGATGACAAGTGGCAATGCAAGAAGTTCTTCTGGTTATTTGTGATGTCCAGCTTAAATCACAGCATAAATTGATTCCCTTTTAAAAACATGTCATTACCTCTACCTACCAAACCCAGATGTATATGGATGAAAATATGACAAAATTAATTTGAGAAGAGATGATGCAGTTAAACTCTATCACTTAAGGACACAAGTACTTCCAATTAACTCAATAAGCAGAACAAAAAGGAAACACAATTTCCTTTATCTGAAAAACCAGAATGTGATTAAGCACATAACTGAACAGGAATTGGACATTTAGCTCCATTCAAATCCTTTTAAAGTTTCCCTCTGAAATAACAGTAAATAATGGCTCATGCAGTCACAGATAAGGAGCCCTGCAGAGTGGACTTTTAGCTCACCCTGTGGATTAAAAGAAGAAAAAAAGTACTTTCAAAGAGCATCTGCAATACACTGAATTAAGTCTTGAACAGATTTTATGGAAGAATTTCAGTGAGGGCTGGAGCTTCTCTGAGAATTTCTGAATATTCCAGGATCAGATTATATTTTTATCCTTTTATGAACATTCTGTTGCTATTCAAGCCTCAGATTCTGCTTCAAACTTTATCAATTATTTTACATCAACAACCCCCTATTTGTTTTAAAATTCTACAGTGAAATATGTAAATCATAGATTATGAAAAAATAGTAATAAATATACAGAATAGTCACAAAGACTGAGCTCTCCTTGGTTTTGCTTCAGCAGAAAGCTGCAGTGATCAGAAAACCCCATTTTTGTGAGAACAAACCAAAATAATCTGTACACAGGGCTGGCTGGCTGTGACCCACTAAAAAGAATTATTTGCTTAAGCAAACCTAAATCTTACTGATGAGATGAGGGTTCAAATTTTGTGCATTAGAAAAAAGTGTCAAAAGGCACTGGAGTGCCCAGCTGCAAAGCCCAGGCTGGCTCCAACGTGCCAAGGAGAGCTCTCAGAGAGCTCTGATACCTGAATCAGAAATGAAAGAAAACAAAGCACCACCAAAATGTATTGTCAGCAGGACTCCTCTGTACCCTAACTCAGCTTTAAGCTACAGGAGTCCACTGTGTTCTCCATCAGAAAGAAGGGTAAATCTATCCATTTCAATTCACTGCAGCTTGCTATGAGAAAGCTGATTTCCATCATTGAGTGACACTCTCCAGGAAGAAAGGGTAATAAGAGCTAATAAAGGCTTTAACCTGGAGAGAGGCAGGTTTAGATGGGACATAAGGAAGAAATTCCTCCCTGTGATGGTGGGGAGGGCCTGGCACAGGGTGCCCAGAGCAGCAGATCCCAATGACTGGCTCCCAATATTGACCTTACAAATTGCTTCCACAAATACAAAAAGCAGCTCTTCCACCAACACTTTATTTTCCTCCCCATCTTTGGATGGAACACTTCTCCAAACATCCATTGTGTCATTTTTCTGAACAGCTAAGCTATGAATAGATGACTAAAACAAACAAGGACAAAACACACGGAGTGAAGTACTGAACAGAGCTGCTCTGCCAAAGTGTTCTCTCCCTGTCCCTGTGCTAGAGGATGCTTTTGTTCCTTACTCTTCATTAAACTCTCCAAGGCCATCTCACTGGGATGCTGCAAACCCTGCCTTGCAGCACAGTGCCCCTGACAATGGAGGGAGATTCTATTTGCCATCAAAGGACTCATTCACCTAAACAAAAGCCATCTGTCTTCCCTGAGCATTCCCAAGGAACCATGGCACCAAAATTCAGAGTGTATTAGCTATGAAGCTGTACAGTCTCTTACAAATTAAAATAAACTCAATGCCACCACATGTGAAAGGCAGGGCTTACTGGGTGGCATAAGGGGCATAAGGATAATACAAGTTCCTTAAATGTTAAAATACATAGACATATATAAACCAAGAGCAAAATGAGGGATCAAATAATTTCCCTTTTGAGAATTTCTCTGTCTCAAACAAGATGATTTATTCTGACTCCCTCACCACCACTTATTCCCACCCCCTTCTTCCTGAAGCAATTACATTTGTGATCCATTGCCCTCCAGTACAAGGCAGCTGAGTCTACAGTCAGACACAGACATTGAAGTTGTCTCCCTCACGCTGAGGGAAGAAACGTGCTGCTTGTTCTGCAGGGTCTAAAAACAGCCACTTGCCATTTTCCATCAGCAGAGCACACTTAGGAAGAGCAGCACGTGATGCTCTGAAGGGACACAGCGAATGCCACACAAGTCACTGGCACGTCTGACCCACGTCAGTCAGTTTTTGAGAGGCTTTCCTGGCCCCTGGAAGTGCCCTTCCACCCCAGAGACAGCCTGCCCTGGGCTACCACTCCACCTTCCACCTGAGGGTAACTCTAGGCTCGTGTCATTCCTAAAAAAGGAAAAAACCTTCTACCAAAAAAGCTGTAGCCATGTTTCCAACTGAAACTGCACCCCAGCACACACTCTCTGAAGTCCTGGAAATAAGGGTAAAGCTCTCAGTTTTACCAGGACTTTGTTCCATGACATCACTGTGCCCAATTATAAACTCATCTGTTTCACTCCAGAACGGTGCTCCACCTTAGTGTGAAGCTAAGAGGATTACCTGCAGATCTAAGAAGATCTCCAAAAGCCACAAGAAGTCCATGCAATGACATTCACAGCATTATTTGCCTGCTGTCACTGTGCCACAGCCCACATTTGTTCTGTCTGTGTGCACTACAGCACACAACCTGAGAACGCTGAGAAACCTTCAGTGGCTGATGAGAACGTGAGAGTTTTACATGCAAACCAGAACACTGTCCCAGGGTGGGCAGCTCTGAGGCCCAGGTTTGTAACACTAAACCCAAGGAGCCGGCCAGGAACTCCCTGGAGATGCAGCTGCTCTGCTGTGCACTTGCAGTGTCCCTAAGAAAACACTGGGCTGGAGCAGCCTGGGAAGGTCACGGATTCCGATGTTTCATCACTATTGTGTACATCAAAATCACTTGGCAGAATGATTAAACACAAAAAATATCTGAGTAAGAAAAACCATCAAGTTATGCATGAAAAATGAGATTATGGCATCAGAACGAAGGGCACTGCAAATATGCTGACCAGGAAATCACTTCAAAGTGGACTGTGGTAAATGTGGCTTGGCCCCGCTGCTTGGGAAAGATGTGTTTGCTATTTATGGTGCATATCCATTTTTTTAGTGTTTACACTCCAGCATTGGGGCTGAAAGGGCAGAGAGAGGTGACAAGCTGGAACAAGCATGTCTCATCTGGCAGAGAAATGAGCCCCTCTGCACATTCCCAAACATGACCACCACCTTATCCCGGACAACTACAAACATAGAGGCACACATGGAAAAACAGGAATACAAAAATTAAAGCAGGAATTAAGCCATAAGAATATGGTCAGGCAGAATAAAAGGTCACTGAAATAAATTAAGTATAACAATCTTACACTACAGACATGCAGAATGTGACATATGCTGAAATAATAATGTCTCAGAAAGGTAATGTTTACATTTTCTACACCAGCAATGACAGCCAATGTGTGTGACTTGGACAGCCAGGACTCGAGGTGTATCTCATGTCCTAGCAGCAGGCAAGGGCGTGGCAGAGTGTTTGGACACAGAGTGCAAACTACTGAAAATGATATTATAGTGGTAAAACCCAAACCATGCCCTGCCTGCGCTGGGCAGGAGAGGGATTGCCAGCTCAGTGGGACCCAACAGAAGGTAGGCAAAAAGGATTTTGTTGGTTGTCGCTCCTTGATGCAAACTCCAGCCAGCAATTCCAGCCCCTGTGGGGGCTTATCAACACCTCTGGTGGTTGCCACTGCAATGCTGAGCCCAAGGCAGGAAAAGAAAGTGATTTTATTTTATACTTTTAAAATAAAGGCATCAGGCAGCTAGACACAGGAAACACATTTCACAACGCACTGACCCTCAATGTAAAACACTAGAAATAGTATTTATATTTCTGGTGCAAAAAAGCCCCAGGTTCATAAAGAAGTCAAAGTCTCCCTGAGAAGCTGCAGCGTTCAGGGGCTCTGCATCCTCTCCGTCCAAGGTGCTCTCAGCCACCTTCTGCCCTAGTGAGAGCCCCAGAGCTGCCCTAGTACTGGAAGAAAACAGCCTAACTCAGCCTCTTGGCTCCAGCCTACACTCCATTTTTGACTATATTTCAGTCTATAAGCCCCAAGGCTCGCACGGCTGTTGCATCACCAACCCTAACTCTTCATCCAAGTGATTTTAGAGTTCCTCTGTCTGCTTGCAGTCACTGCCCCAGCTCAGGGCAGACCCCACTGCACAGTGCTGGCACAGGACCCCACACCCCCGACTCCTGCACCTCCTCCTCAGCTGCTGCATCCCTCAGAGCCCGCAGGCCACTCACGCTGCTGGCAGCAGGGTCCCTCCTGTCGCAGCTCCCTGCAGATGCAGCTCCGCTAGAGAAGCTGTTGAGCCACCAGGAGGTTCCTCCTGGGACAGAGGATCTCCCCCAGGACCAGGCTCCTCCTGCACCCTCACCCCAGAGGTCCACCCCCTGCTCCTCCTTCCTGCCTGACAGTTGTGCAGCTCATGGCATTTGACAGGGCTTTCTCCACTCCACAGGGAGCTGGTTAACCCTTTCCTTGGAAAAACTCTAATGCCAATTTTGCTATCTAAGGAATCCTGGTGCCTTTGCTCCCGCTGCTACTACCCCAAATTCAGATGAGAACTGCACACCCTCCGTGCTGGTACCTGATCCCTTTGTCTTCAGCCTTCCCTGTCAGATAGCTCTGCTTCAAAAATACCCCCTAAAATGACCTTTTAACAGCTTCTCTGCCACTGCATGTGCCATGTGATAAACATCATCTCCCACCTCTCTGAAGCTGCCAGCATAAAGCCAGTTTTACAAAACTATGATAATTTACCATCTAATCCTGAGCTGTGTAAAGGCTACTGCCATAGAAAATGAGTTGGCTCAGGCTCCCATCAGTGTTTAAAAAATGGCTACTTAAGTCTAAAAATTGAAATACAACATCTAATTAGGAATCCTCTGATTAATCATTATTCTTTGCCATCTTGGCTATTGCTCTGATAAATGAGGCTTAGGAGCCTTGCAAAGTCTTAATTAGCAATATTCCAGATGGCTACGAGGTATGCACAGGGCTTCTGTGGGTACATGGAGCAATGAGGAGCTCGATGTTCTCGGTGGCTCCAGGTGCACACACACATCCCAGTAACACCAGCTCCCATGGTGGGGTTGGATACCTGACCCATCTCACATGCAGGACACGAGGCCAAGAGCCTAAAATTAGAAGAGCCTCTTGTAGCCACTCTGTGAAGCTCTGAGACCGAGGTGGTGTCCCCTAAGCATTTAGGCCACATCTGAAGGACCATACCAAAACAGAGCCAAGATCCCCTCTGCAAAGGTAATAAACACTGGGATGAAGAACCACGGAATAACAACACGGAGTAACCATGTGGCTCTAGGATCACAGAATGGTTTGGGTTGGAAGGCACCTCAAAGACCATCTTATTCCAATTATTATTTATTATTTCTGAGTGGTTCTGCGTTGAAAGCAACACTCAAAATTAAGTTAAATTACCAAGCATCAGCCCACTGGGCAGTATTTGTGGCCGATGGAGGTGAAATCAGTGACAAAGACTGCTGCAAATATTTGATGCAGCTGCATCCAGTCAAACACACTCCGAGTGTAGAACTGTAGGCTTACCCATAAGCCTGAAACAGGTTTGTGTAACCCAGAGCTCAGACACCCCAAATTCTACAGCGCTGTATGCACTCAGCAGCACCCACAGCTCACCACAGCACGCTTTTGAAGCTCCCAGTGAGACAAGAGGCAGCAGCAGTTAAGGATGTGTACTCACACAGGTTACTTTTCGGTAGATTTGAGCAGCATTCTGGCATTCTGAGTAAGGGTATTCTGAGGTAGCCATTTCCAGCATGCACATTCCAAAGGCGTAGACATCCACAGACTCATCGTAGTGCTCCTCGTACATCTCTGGGGCCATGAATTCTGGTGTGCCTGCACGGACACACAAAGAGAATGCTGATGTTTTACAGGAGTCTGAATGGCTTGAACCACGAGCTTTTCCACCTGTAAGAAGTGTGCCCAGTACTACTGTACATAGGTGCATGCAAGATCACTTCAGAAGAGCTCAAGCACCCCCCAGGGAGGAAATCCAAGGTCAGTGTATGCACCTCATGCCCGTGGCTTGCTGACAATAACCCAAAGGGGGGAAGCAGGGTGCAGGGGAAGCAGGGGGGACGGGGAACAAAATCAATAAGGAATTTCCAAAAGGAACAGGAAAATGAGCTGTGGTTCATTTCCTGCCCATACTGAAGTGATGGAATGGTTTCTGGCTGGCTGGAGAGAAGGATGTGTACAGGGCTGGAGAGGTGAAAAGGGGAGAAGAAACCAGAACCTTCACTCCTGTTTTTACCAGTGCAAATTTGCATTTTTTTGCTTCCTCCAGAGATACAGCAGGCAGACAGCACTTTGAAAGCCAATAGTATCACAAATCACCTACAGAGTCATGCACAAAACATCAAACCTAATTCTGTCACTGGTTTAGTGGGACAAATCAATGAGGCTACTCACAGAACAAGGTCCTACTCAATAGGGATTAGGGTGTCAGGAATCTGATGCAACTGGGTAAATATGAAGTGAGGCACTGGGAGCTGCAGCTTGGGGACAAGCAGCAACTTCCAACACCTGCAACATTTGATCAGCAAACTACTCTGAAAAGGGAGGGCTTATAAAGCAAAACAGAAAACTACTAACACTTGGGTAGTTGATTCCAGGCACTGTATCTCATACTGTAATTCATGCTTACGAGTAATGACTAGTTTATTTCCTTTCTCCACAGAAAAGATGAAGGAAGAGAGGTCAATGCAATGGTGTGTCTTGGGAGAGTAGCAACAAGCTGTTGGGATGCCAAAAAAGGAGTGGCAGGTCTTGGACCATGAGAGAGACCCAGATAAAGTCTGCCTGTCCAGCCTCAGCACCCAAACTGCCCCCAGCCCTGCAGATCTCATCAGTGCTTTGTTACACCATCACTAACCAGCAGCAAAAGCACAGCTGTAATCAAAGCAACACACAATCAGAAAAAATAGTTCTGGCATATCCCAGGATGGTCTGGATTGGAAGGCACATTAAAGGTCATCTCATCCACCCCCTGCCACGGGCAGGGACACCTCCCACTGTCCCAGGTGCTCCCAGCCCCAGTGTCCAGCCTGGCCTTGGGCACTGCCAGGGACCCAGGGGCAGCCCCAGCTGCTCTGGGCACCCTGTGCCAGGGCCTCAGCACCCTCACAGTAATATGTTTCTTCCTAATATCCAATCTAAATCTCCCCACCTCCAGTTACAAGACATCACCCAAGTCCCTAAAGAAACTGAGGAAACCTCACCCCTGGAGATGTCCCAGGCCAGGCTGGATGCAGCTTGGAACAACCTGAGCTAGTGCAAGGTGTCCCAGCCATGGCAGACAAGATGCCCCTTAAGGCCCCCTCCAATCCAAACCACTCTAGGATTCTCTGACTTGTCCTAAATTCTTTTTAAATGGCATAAAGGACAACACTCAGAATTGGGGTCTGCTTTTGCACACATTTCTGAAGTGGACTAGACCTAACTTGTGAACAAGCATTTCTGTAAAATTCATTTTGCAAAATTCAGGATTGATCTCTTCCCTTGTTTATGTTCCTTGCACTTCAAAGCCACTCATTCCTCCAGCCTTAGCAAATCAGCCAGACCTGTGTCATGGAGGCTCAGGGTAATCCCTCTCTCTGGAGTTTGTCCCAGCTGTCACCAAGGCAGAGGTTGCTGCTCACAAAGGGTTAACAGCTGCCACAGAGAATTCTTTTGGAGCTGCTGCCTTGCTTTAGAAGGAACACGAGTCAGCAGCAGGACCAAATCTCATGAATTTAAAACAAATCTGAAAAAGTGATAGCAATAGTCTAAGAAGCAAATGGAATACTTGGCACCGTTCCAAAACAGGACAAAAATGACATTTCCCCCCATTCCTTGGGGTGGAAAGGAATACCTATGAGCATCCTTCACCACAACAGCCCAGCTAAAGGTGAAGCTCTTCAGCTGCTCTTGGCAGGAGCAGGTTTGCCCTGGCTGGGCTCCCGCAGAGACACTGCAAGGTGCTGACTCCATCCCTTCCAGCACCGTGAAATGCAGCTCTGATGTGCCTTGGGAGCTACTCCCTCTGCAGAGGGGCAGCATTACTCATCACCTCTGCTTCCAAGCCTCCTTCATTCTCTCCTTGGAGCAGTACTACTCATGAAAATTATTAGCTCGGGTTTATTGCCAAAACGAATGCAGACTCTTTGCCAGCATCCTGCAGCCCTTCCAGTACCAAACTGCTTTCAGACGTGAGTGTATTTTGATGGAGTTCTGCTCACAACCCATTTTACAAAAACCTGTATGAGTACTACTAATATTCTTACCAATACTGGTATTACTGATGCTACCCCAGTACTGGTACTACTGATACTATTCCCAGTATTGGTACTTCCGGAATTATTCCCAGTACTGGTATTATATTATTCCTAGTGTTGTTATTATTGATATTATTCCATCATGTCCCATGAACAATTGTTACCCTGCAAAAAAAAAACACTTGAAGAAATACTGACCCTCAACAGAGAAAAACACCATCAGTTCCTAGAAGTCACAAACCAGAGAAACTTAACAAATATAAACAAATGTGAGTTCACTAAAATCAGTGAGGTTAAGCAGACCCACAGCAGCCAAGCACATATCTGAAATTTCTGTTGTTTTGACTTCAAGGTACTGGGCTCTCTATACATTAAGGATGACACAGGAGGAAGGAGAAGAGGAAGTTATGATACCATTACCTACTGATTCCCATTTTCATAGTGGTATAAAGGCAACAGCCCCAAACTCACTTTAACCTGCACTACCAATCTGCAACTTAAAAACCACTACTGCCAAATGGGAAAGGAAGATGTTAAACAGACAGCCAGGATACTGACCCAGGGGAGCCAAGGAGAACAGGAGCATTACCTATGACACTTTTGGCAAATGAAGCTCTCTTGAGTGTTGCCAGACCCAAGTCTCCTATTTTCACAGATCCAGTTGGTCCAGTAATAAAAATATTATCACATTTCAAGTCTCTGTGAATTATTGGTGGAGTTCTCGTGTGCAAGAAAAGAAGACCCTTCAGGATTTGCCGACACCAACTCCGCAGGACTTTAGGTTTCATCACTTTAAATCTCTTCAGATACCTAGAGCACAACATACACACAAGTGGGTATAAAGGAAGTGAAAGCATTTTATTAGAGATTTGTGAGGCTTTAACAGCTGAAACTCCATTATGGATAAAAACCCCTTATTAGATGCCACAAAAGCAGCACAGAAATATCCCCAAAATGAATGAAATAGATCTTTTCGAATGAGGAATTACAGCATTCAGTTTTAGGGAGGATGATAATAAGCATTTTTGGTGCAAATACAACCAAATATTTTGAAGTCTAATAGTTCAGCAATTCATTTCATGCAGAGAACAGCTTTAGAATATGTTCATATATTTCGAATCAGAAGAATACTGAAGTTTAATTTTAACCACAAGACTTGGACCCTTGTACCATGCACCTGCATTTCCTTCCATGTACCTGAAGAACAGGCTGGGAAGGGACATTTGGGGAAGATGCAGGGCCTGCTAATGCACTGGCAGAGTAGCACACTGGCTGAGTACTGCTCCATTGAGGCTGAAAATCTGTTCCAGAATCCATGCCAACTGCTTTATATCAACCTGAACAAGACTGTCAGGACCAGAAGCTATTAATTAACATTGTTTAGGAGATAACCTAGAGCACCTTCAGCCTCCAAGATATTCTACCCTTCAAGCACTCTTCCATTTCAATTTCCTAACAAAACATGCAATACAAGCACAAAAGCAAGCACCAAACACACCCTGACAAATCCAAACGTCACAGGCGGAAGATGAAACACGCCAGAGAACAGCTTCGAGTTGCATAACCAAAACAGGGAAACAGGCAGAAAGAGATGGAGGCCAAAATTCTGCTGTCAAACTGCTGTGGTTCAATAGCGGGGACAAATGACAGACACCAGAGAACAGCTCCATTTTTCGCTTTTATCTGGAGATGGCTTTTTTCAGCGTAGGAAAGTAGGATTTTGCTATAAATGTCTGCTGCTATTCTTAGCCCCTGCCAGGAGCGCAGTACTTACGTCTTCAGTGTTCCAGAGGTCATCAGCTCGGTAACCAGCACGATGCATCTTTTGCCTTTTGCACAGGATTCCCAGAAGTCATAAAACCTCACGATGTTTGGGTGCTGTAGACCTTTCAACATTTCTGCTTCCTCTTTAAATCTTTGCCTCTCTACTTTTGTGAGTTTTCTGTCCTGTAAGCCAAAACGAGACATTATTATTAGTGACGGACAAAAATAAAGGCTCTGCATCGCCAGGGTATTCAGAGTTTTAGATTTGTTTTATGCTTGTGTCAAGAGCAATTATAAAATCTTTTATGTAAGAGAGCAGCGGCGTGTATGAACTAGGGCACTCGGCCTAAATCCAGTATCAGGAAGACAAAGAGATGCCTGTGCTATGCCATGCTCATGACAGCACTAATATTTCAGGCACCATGAACACACCCGTGGCCCGATGGATCAACCCTCAGCTATTCCTTCATGTTTGGGTGTTGTGAGGCTCCACAGCCACAGGATGTCATTTCCAGGTACGGATGGTCTCACAGCCAGGACCCCAGGCTCCCACTGCCCTCAGCTGCCCCTGGGATGCTCTGGCACAGAGCACCAGCTGAGGTCCCTGCTCACCACACTGGGCTCTATAGCCCACCCTGTTTGCCTCTGGCTAAATTAAAATCTTGTCACCACCCAAAAAAACCCAAACACATCCATTTTTCTATGTGTTTGCTGTTCTGCTTCATTTCACAGACTTTTCCCTTCTTTTTGGTAAAGGAAGTGTTTCCAGCTGTCCTTCAGCTTCTTCCACAGGCTGCATATGCACGAAAATTCTTTAGATTAGAAATGTGAAAATGTCATGTTCTACTTCCTGCTTTTCCTAGAGAATTTCAGGGCATTTCCCACAAGCTTTGGGCTGTGATGTGACCCTGCCCAGCACATGCAGAGCCTCTCTGCCCCTCCCATGGCTCAGGAGAAGCTCCAGGGCTGCCTGGACCTGCCCAGCACATGGAGACCTCCAAGAGGCAGCCTGGACACTCACTCTGACCTCTTAGGATGATGAAACAGAGCAGCAGGGGAGTCCCACCCCAGACCCCACCTTCATGCCTGTCTGGTTTGCCCCTTTTGGCCAAAACACTGCCCACCCCTGACCTAGAAATGGAGCTTTAGGCATCTTTAGAAGATGCTCTTCATCAGAAAGCCAAAGGATCACCAATCACCAAGATGAATTAGTTCATATTTTAACCTCAGACTTCTTCCTTTTCTCAAGTCACTTAGGCATGTCTGCAGGAGCAGCACTCCTGTGTACACAGAGTGAACTGAGTGGGAGCACAGCTGACCTGTAGCCAAGGTGCAAAAGGATCAGCCACTGCCATTGGCACAGCCCTCACCCACAATCCCAGACAGCTCAAGATGGGAACTGCCATGGCTACAAACAAGGAACTGTGATTTGGCTCTTGGTGGATGACAAAGCCCTGCCACAGGGCTGCGTGTGCCTGGGGGGAGTGTTTCCATCAGTACTGGGGCTGCTCAGGGTGTTCTCTGCTCCCTCTGAGATCCGTGCAGCAGCTCCAGAACAAACATTGCCCAGGCAGAGCAGCAGCAGCCCTGGGGCTGGGCAGTGCAGGTGACCTGGCCTGGGTCCCCAGGGCAGCCAGAGCCCCCCATGCCCCACAGGGACAGCAGCACAGAACACCCACAGCCAAGCCAGGCAGCACCTCTGCTGCTCTGCACCAGCTGCCTTTTTTCTAAAGCAAAAAAACAGCCAAAGAAAACCAACAGAAAAACAGGCTGTCTAACGAGTCAGGCAATAAGAGCCACAGAATTGCTCTCAAATCCATCACTTCTTTCCTACTGCTGAGTTTCCTTCTAATTTAAAACCTGCAGAATAAATCAGACACACTGCTGTTAGGAAGGAGAAGGAGCAAGTCCCTGTGCAAGGCAGGAAGAGCAGAGTGGGAGCTGGCAGAGAAAAGGAAAGGTGACCACACAGATCCAGCATATTTGCAAATACTTTCCAATTAAAAAAAAAAAAAAAAAAATACCATAGTCCTTGACTCTCATTTCCAGGTTTCTGAGAACTGTGAGAACTTTTGCACTGCTACTTTATTGGTAACTTTTAAAACTATCTTTCAGCAGACAACCATATTCTCTATATCCTCCGTATTATGCCCAGGATCACTTTGGCAATTGCAACAAAGTGATTCTGGAAGGTAAATTTGTGTTTTATTTGTAATTACAGTAGAAAAAAATCCAGATTTTTTCCATCAGACTCATATCTGAGCATTGTTTCCCAGCTGGAGAGGCAAGGTGAGGGCCAGGGCAGAGCAGCCCTGCTGTGGCTGCAGTCCCCACCACAGGAGGGGTCTCTGGTGCCACCAGGGCTCAATCAGCCTCCTCTGAATTCCTGCAGCCTGAACCTGACACATGAGTCCTTGGCAAAAACATAAGCTGATTCTGAAAGGGCTTAAGGGTCGAAGTGTTTTCTGCTCTGCAGCAGCAGAAACACCTGTTTAACTGCATGACTCACTCGGGGTTTAATCCAAGCCCAAGAAACCTTCACTGGGGTCACAGACACTCATTGCCCAACATACAATCCACACAAGGAAGAATGTCCTCGTCCTGAAGCTAAGGGTGCAAGCCTGGAACAACCTCCAGGCATTATATTTTAAGATAGAGAACAGGATTGTTTGGAAAGGTCGTGACAAAGAAAGGCAGTCACAGACTCATGGACTAGTTTGGGTTGGATGGGGCCCCAAAGATCATCTGAGTATGAAGAAGAAATTCTGCCCTGTGGGACACAGGGTGCCCAGAGCAGCTGTGGCTGCCCCTGGATCCCTGGCAGTGCCCAAGGCCAGGCTGGACACTGGGGCTGGGAGCAGCCTGGGGCAGAGGGAGGTGTCCCTGCCAGGGCAGGGGATGAACAAAATGGGATTTAAGGTCCCTTCCAACCCAAAGCAGTCTGGGATTCTGTGAATTTCCGAATTAGCACCTTACAGCTTCAATCCTGGTAAATCCCACACTCTTTTAAACTGGATTAACATGATGTTTGCAGCAAGAAGATACAAAGAAGTGAATATCCTACCTATAATCAAATTTCTGCTAATCCAACACATGCATGTTCTCTGCTTCTCTCTACTCATCACAGCCAGGGCAAAAAAACTACTCTCTCTGTTAATATAAAATTTATCCCTTCATTAAGTTCCTTATGGGGAACAACAGCAAAGACAGGAATTAGTAAGTAAATGTGTTAACAAAAGGAAAGGAAAAACTTAACGAATTAAATTTCTGGAATGGCACCCAAATTAACAGCAGGAACATGTTCAGTTAGTCATCCCCAAGCATCATTTCCTCCAGGTTGTAACATATGGGCTCTGACTAAGGATCTGAAAATTATACAAGCAGGAGACTGGCTTTCACCTGAGCCTTCAGAAGATTTCCAAGATTAACAAACGAGGTCAAATTTCTTGCCTAATTCCTTGTGAGGAGCGAACAGATTTGGGAACAACTCCACCCCCCTACCATGAAGGAAGGGGTTCTTGCAAAGAAGACTACATAAATTTTTCACATTCAGTGTTGTAAACTGTGTAGGAGCAGGGTCTGGAGCACAGTTGTTGCAAACTAGAAAGTTGTGCTGCTTTGCAGTTTCACAGGATTTTTTTAACTTTCTCCTTTTACAGTCTTGAATTTTCACTAATGTTAAAAATTTTTAAACTACTTTAAACACTTGGATATCTTACCTACTTCCTGGCCTAAGGACTTGTGTCCAGCCAGCCTATAAATACTGTTTTCTTGAGAGCTTTGTGTTTTGTTTTCAAATTCTTAGACTAACACAGCTGCATTTACTGATGGTTATTGAATTCTGTCTCATTTTGAACAGAAGAAGGCCTGAACGTAAGGCAAGCAGGAGCACTGGGTCAGAAATGAGGGCAGGGCTCACCTCCAGCACACAGAAGCCTGACCCACATTGGTGATGAAGAAAGAAAAACCAGAGGCACTTCTGACCCAGGGACAGAAATCAAATACCTACATCAGCAGAAAGAACATCTGTTCAGATGATTCCATTTTCACATCTGCATTCCAAGTGTGTACTTCTGCTCATGTACCACAACTACTCCTCTAATCAGAGATGGCCTCGAGGGTGAAATCAGCCCCAGGACCCACTGCCAGCTGTCTTCCCGTGGATTTATGGGCAGGAGCACAGTTCTACTCCCATGCACCAGGCCATGCCTTTAGTATCATCCTGCCTGTGCCATCAATGCTCAGCAGCATCCCGGACCTCTCATTCCCACACCCCGTGCACTCAGTTATAAGCACTTCTCACTGAAAGCAATCCTAAAGGATAAAATCCCCTCTCTGTGAACGAACAGCAGATGCCATCAGACAACTTGCAAATCAAGCAAAAAAATTTTACAGCTTCCTTCCCCATCAGAATCCAGCCAACATTCCTCTTCAGCCAGGCACCCTGGGCGAGGGTACAGCCTGCTATTTGTCAGCGGCGCTACTGAAGCGCAGGGAGGTTTCCCAGGGAGAACTCATTTTCCAAAGGCATAAAAGCAGTCCTTGTCCCCATGGATACTCACAATTCAGTGAACAGGAGGTATGGAACAGGCTGAGGAAGATTTACTTATTTGCCTGAGTCATTGCTAGAAATCTATGGAAAATCAGGAGTTTAATTCAGACCTTTATGGCTAAATTTGGCACGGTAGAAGAGGCTGAGCGTGCTCTTTTGCTGGATGCAATCATAGCTTGCTGCTTGTAAATTGATTAAGACACATCTCAAAGCCTTACAGCAGAGGAATACTGGGATCCACATCTTCTACTGAACCTCAAAACTTCAGCAGCTGGTCCTGCAAGGGCAGGAGGAAGGGGAGTCAACACCCCAAATCTCCAATCCCAAAAGAGCCACAAACACACCCAAGAAATGCAACACCAAGGACAAAACATGGGTTTTAGAGGCAAAAACCTCCCAACACCACAGGCAGAGTGTGTTTTACAGGTGAAAACCTCCCAACATAACCACCATAACAACCAATGCTTAAACAAAAAGAGTTCTTGTCATGAGTAATTAAATTAATTTCAGGTAGCACCTCCTTAACTTCCTTAATTACCAGTGCTTCACAGGCTCCACATAAGCTTGTGATTGCAGATGAAATACCAAAACAGTTCTGACTTGCCTCACAAAACACTTTTTTCAAAGGAAACTCTGAAATCAATGTGTGAAAAAAAGCTCCATGACACCAGATCCCCTCTGAAAGGAAAAAGCCCTAACCACAAAAAAACCACTTCAGGCATGTCATGAGAACCTGGTGCTGAAGTATTTTCTGGAATCCCTTCTGAGGCCAGCTTTACTGCCCTCTGTGGCAGCATGGACAGCAGAACAGGTATTTTCTGCCACCCAAATAAAGCCCTTGGACTGCATTGCACTTGTGAGTGAACCCCAGGTTAGGCAGCCTTACCAATCCTACAAGATACCCATGGAACAGCCCTTCAGGCTTTGTGATGACGTCCCTGAAGGGTGTCACAGTCTTCAATTACACACCAAGCACAATTATTTTAGGAAACTACCTCAAAGAAGTTCAAATTAGCAAGAAAACCACCACAAGCCCACAAAACACCCCAAGATTCCCCACCAAACCAGACAGATGGAGTAAACTGTAGGCGAGATTTTCACAGTTCCTCAAATCATCTTTCCTAAGCAGCCGTGAATACACCTCTAATGTGGCCACTCCTCTAACAAAATCACCTCTCTCACATAAAAGCAGCACTAAAAAGCCATTTGTCACTTGATTCTGTGCTGAGCCCAGGAGAGCTCTGAGCATGAGGAGATCCCCTTGGTCAAAGAACAACCACGGAATCCGAGTTGGGAAGAACCCACAAGGATCATTGAACCCGGCCCTGCCAAAACACCCCAAATTCCCACCCTGGGCACCCCTGGCAGTGCTGTCCAAACTCTCCTGGAGCTCTGGCAGCCTCGGGGCCGTGCCCATTCCCTGGGGAGCCTGAACAGTGCCCAGCACCCTCTGGGGTAGAACCTTTCCCTGAGCTTCAGCCTGAGCCTGCCCTGGGCACAGCTCCATGCTGCCCACTCAGGTCCTATCACTGGTCACCACAAGTAAGAGATCAGTGCCTGCCCCCTCTCCTGTCCCTCAGGAGGAAGCTGCACACCACTGTGAGGTCTTTCATCATCACCATCATCAGTCTCACTGGCCAGAGCTGCAGCAGCCGCCTCAAGCTCTCTGTGCAGGAGAACATCTTGTACATCTTTCATCACCCCAATGACTGCAGCCTTTATTGAGCTGGACATATTTTATCTTGTTCCCAGTGAAGAGCTGTCCTGGTGCCAGGCAAGCATGGAAAACCTGCCCACACAGCCTTCAATGTGAGTTCAGCACCTCAGAACTTCTCACATCCCTGTTTCCCCAAAACATGTATGACTGACCAAGTTCATATGTGCTTTATACAGACATGCTGAACTTAACTGTTCTGAGAGAGAGGAATGTAAAATAGCAAGGTAACAGAAAAGTGATGGGTCTTTGCACAGATCTTAATTTAAACTCCAACAGTGGCTCAATGGATCCTGGAGAGAAACTTTCTCCGTTCTTCCCTCACACTGTGGCCTGCTGAGCCTCCTACACCAAGTCATTTAATGCTTCTGTGCCCACATTTTGCATTTCTAACACACAGAAAAAGGATAAGGAGCTCCTCAGTGCACCCTGGAGATCTGTGCAAGCGCAGCACCCTGACCAGCAGTATCAAGAGCTCTTCTCATCTCAACCTGCTCCTAGTTTTAGCTAGGGACATTTGAGGGGAAATACAGAAAAATATTCCTTTAAAATAATTTGCTCTTTCTGGTTTGAAAAAACACCCTTGCAGAGTGCCATATAATTGCAAATACCCAACTCCCCAGGAAATGTCCAAGGCCAGGTTGGACAGGTCTTGGAGTGACCTGGTCTAATGGAAGGGGGTGGCACAGGATGAGCTTTAAGGTCCCTTCCAACCCAAACCATCCTGTGATTCCACGATTCTATCAACTCCTGCACCTGGTAAGTCACGAGCCTCAGGGGGCCTGAAGCTGCTCCAGGAACACTCTGCTCTTGTTCCAGCCCTGCTCCACAGCACGCAGCACC
Source organism: Rhadina sibilatrix (assembly GCA_013400275.1). NCBI lineage: Eukaryota > Metazoa > Chordata > Aves > Passeriformes > Phylloscopidae > Rhadina > Rhadina sibilatrix. Next base: position 308,889 of record VWYO01027900.1, read on the forward strand.
CACGAAAGAACCAACTGCTCACTGCTGCTGCTGGAGGTAAAACCCAGAAGATGAGTGGGAAGAATAGTGTGGAGACAAGGAAAAGGCCAGCAGCCCAACTGCTATAACAACTCGAGAGACTGGACAAGCATTCCTTGCAATGCTTGAAAACTCTGGGAAAGTGAGGGGAGGCACCTCTCACTGCCACAAAGCCACTCTTCAGATTGGGGTATCCCAGCTCCTAAGTATTTAAGAGCTATGTGTCTGGAGTTTGGAAATGCATTCCTTGTGAACCTTTCTAAATGCTGAAAGGAGCTGTCACTTCTGCTGCATTCCTAACACCACTTGACAACCTGTTAGAAAACACTCCGAGGGAAATGCTGCACTTCCAGACAGGACACATTCATCACAGTCTCCCATAATGGTGAGGAATCAAGCTGAAAGCATCCCATTTGTAACAAAATAGTTCCTTTTTCTTGCTTTTCCCTCCCGCAAAGCCTGACATTTTATAGCCCTGCTCAAGAGGAATTTGTCAACTAAAACACACTAATAAGTTAAAAATTGAACTCCCCATCCCTTGGACAGCATGGCATGAAAGGGTAACATCAACATGGGCGTGTGAGAAACAGATCTGGGCCATTTTCCAAGCAGATTGTATGTTTGGGCTGATAAATATGATAACACTGACATAATAAACTCAGATTTCTGCAATGCATTTGCTTCACATTAAGAATTATAATGAAACAGAAAATATCTGTTTACATAAATTAATTAAAAATTGGGTAAGCAATAAAAATACACATCCTTGAGGTTTTTTCATAAGGTTTTGCAGGGCTCAGGTTTTAGTCTAACAAAGTGATTTGCATTTTTACAAAGAACTGAGGGAAAAAAAAGCTCATCACTAGTAACAAATGCTATGCTTTAGAAAGAATTAGGAGTGTTGCAGCATAAAGGTGACTGGTCACAAAGAGGGACTGAGCTTCTCATGTAAACTGCATGTGAGCAGCCCAGCAATGCTGGGGCTGCAGAGCCAGCCTGGCCAGGGACTGATCCCAGCAGAGCTGGGGATGCTGCACAGCCAGCCTGGCCAGGGACTGATCCCAGCAGAGCTGAGGATGCTGCACAGCCAGCCTGGCCATGGGATGCAGCACAGGGGCTGGAGAGCCAGCCTGGCTGGCCATGGACTGGTGCCAGCAGAGATGAGGACCCTCCTGCTGGGAAGAGCATCTCCCTGTGCAGAGCACTGTGCCCCTCAGCACAGACCTGGTTTCAGGATGGGCTGTGAGCACCAGTGAAGCACTGGGCCATACTGCCCATGCCTGAGGAGCTCAGCCTGCACAGTTTCTCTGAGAGGGTCAGGGATTACCAGATTCACTGAAGAAAATCTTACAAAGCAAGGCACAGAGAGGGGGCTCAATCAGACGACCACAGAGGTACTTTGTCACTTGAGGTCTGTGAAACCATTCTGCTACAGCCCCAGTTATGTTACAGGATGCATGACCTTGGCTACAGCCCAAAACACTGATTCAAATGGCCATTACCAAATGCAAACAAGAAAAGTTCAAATCTTGGCTAGACACCACCTATGAAAATACAAAGTCAGCAGCCCCAAATCTAAACAAATGTGAGTGATGCTCAGTGATAGGAGTCCCTGCAGCCCATCATGACAAGAATTTGAAAACTGGATAAGCAAAAAAAAAAAAAAAAAACCCCAAGCAAAACAACCCCCATCTCATACTTGTAGATTCCCAACAGGTGGGCACAGACACATTCCTTATGAGTTGGTGTGTTCAAGCTCCTTGATCACAGCTGTTTAGTGGCCTACAGCAGTATGGATTTTATAATGTGATGCAAGAATTATTACGTGGGCTGTATTTAACAAACAACATTGGACACAGACCCTACAGAAAGCAAGAATAGCCAGGAAACATTACATTTAATTTTCTGAAAGATTTCTAGAACAGAATCATAGAATGATCTGGGTTGGAAGAGACCCTAAAGATCATCTTGTTCCCCCAGCCACAGGCAGGGACACCTTCCACTGTTCCAAGTTGCTCCAAGCTCCAGTGTCCAGCCTGGCCTTGGACACTGCCAGGGTGGATCTCTCTGCTCAGTAAAACTTTTTAAGATACAGAATGAAAAACATGACCAGAAGTTTGGAGAAATGACCTAGGAACTATGCCTAGTTTCCATGTGACTTTAAAAGGCTTTGTAATTATTTAACTTCACAAAATTCAGGTATTTCATCTCTCCTCAGGGGCTTTTCTATTAATAAAGACCAATCAATATGCCCATTTATGATTGCAAAGACTGGTCTCTCTGAGGTCCCTGTGATTGCATAGAATAAAAGCTTTTTCCTGCTGTGAAACAACAGCTTAATTACTAGTGAAAGAGAACCTGCAATTGGAGTAAGACTTTTTTAATCACCAGCAGTAATGGACGCTCACTGTACAGAATTTAAATCCTGGGCCTGTGTTTCCCACAGGATATGTGACAGGTGAGTACATGAAAGGGCTTCGTCAGTCAACAAGTTATTGTGCAGTCTTGGGGGAAATGGTGCTTGTAGGGAGAAACGAAAGCACAGATGTCTGCAGCCTGGGCTGAAAGAAAAGCCAGCAGTGTATGAACCATGTGTCCCCAGTACCTGCCTCACCCAGGGAAACAGAAAGGTTTAGGATAGCACCTTGCAGGAAACACATCCTTTCTGAATACTGCAGAGGAAATGCAGGTAAGACACCATGAAAAATAGCACCAGGCATGAAAATGCCTTAAAAGCTTACATAAGAGGGCAGGGCTGTCTTTAAAACTCACTGGCACATCAAAACCCAAGGCCAGACGCTCACTTGCCATGGACTGTTCCCAAGTATGAGGCACACACAGCAGCTTCAGTCCACCTGAACAGCAGTTTGTGCTTTTCTTCACAGCTCATGCTGATATGTAGCTGGG
>VWYO01027900.1:311835-332154 GCA_013400275.1 Rhadina sibilatrix
GTGTGGGGGTGGGGAGGGGAAATACTGAAAAAGTTCAGAAAGCACAGTTTAAACAAAAGGGTGGGGTTTGTTTTGGGTTTGTTTCTGTTTTTTAAAATCACTGTGCAATTTGGCAGCTGTTTATCCTCATCTGCACACACTATCAATGGGCTTCACTCCCTGAAAGCTGCCAGGGATTGCTAGGCCTTCATACTCCTTTCCAAACAAAAGCTTTATTACAGACACTGTGCACTGCCGTAGTGTTTCCTGCACACCCACAGCAGGATCACAAAGGCTTTCAGAGATGCCAATTTTGCAGGTCCCAGGTCTGTGGGAGGAGAGAGATGCAGCGAGAAGTGCCCACCAGCCCCTCTCCACACAGCTCCATCCCCAGAGAGGCAGAGATGTCAGGCTGAGCCCCCTGCGGGCAGGCTGCAGTCAGTGTGCATGCACAACAACTGAACACTCCCACACCTGAGCGCTGGGCTGAGCTCAGCCTGCCCACTCACTCAGACCCCCGCCAGCCACGCAGGGAGCCCTCAGCTTCCTGCACAAAATGTACAGACTCATCGAGAGGAGATGCCCATGGAAATCTGGGCATTTGACAGCACTGCCAGCCTCACAGGAAATGTACAGGAGCCCTGTTTTCTTCCTCCTGGTGGTAACCATACCTCCAAGCTCTCCATTGCACAAATCACTCCCCTGTCAGCAAGCCAGGCAGCACCAGATTGGACACACGACACTTCTCTGACTAAACACCATCTGCTCGTGTGCCAAGGAACGGTTCCACTCACAGCCAGCCAGCACTTCTCTCCAGAAGAGCACCAGTGGAAGTGATTCATGCCATTATTAAATAATACTGCTCATGTTCTACTAACAGAAGCACAAGGACCCATTTTTGGTTACGAAAACACTGTCAAGGTCCACTGGTTTAATTTTATCCTGAAATGGGAGCATATGGAAAATGGTCCCCTGGGGAATAATGCTATTCTCCTCAACAGATGTTCTTGCCAAAGGAAACATTTGGAAGGAAAGCAGGTGTGATTGATGAGATGGTTCACAACTGTAAACCTTGGCCACAACAGCAACACCATTCCCATTTCATTTCGGGCTGTATCAAGAAGGAAGAAAAGCAATTATATTACTGTAACAGAAAGGAAGGGAAGGAGGAGGGCAAGCACGTACTCATTCTGTGCCCTTATAGAAACCATACTCTGTGTTGAAATAATGCCTAGTAAAAACAGTAATAATTTAATAACCTTTCCAATAAAGTGTTATTATTTCACAAAAAAGCCCCTTCAACATAATGATACTACAGTAACCAATTTAGAGCTGATTTACCACTACAACAAATCAGATTAGTTCCTCTTCTGTTATTACTACTGCCTCTCTTTACCAACCTTAAGTTAATAACCAACGATTTCTTCTAGTCTATTTACTTGGTTGCTTCACTAAATACGCACTGAGCCAGGAACAGACCTACTCTCAAGAGATGAGGTTTGTGGAAAAACAAGCATTAACCTCAGTGTTTTAGCCTCAGCCAAAAATGACACATTAATACTTCACTGCTTTTGAGATTTAAGTGCTACATTTTCCCTCTGCTAGGACCAAACCCCACCATGCACGCTGTGACAGTATCAGCACCAGCTCCACCCCTCAGGTTATGCTGAGAAGGTAGCAAGGCACTCGATACAGCATCCTTGGGAAGACTGTGTTCCTACAAACAGTGACCTTGGCAAATGCTCCCAGACACAGCACTTCTAGGAGGTATCAAGAGAAGGCTCCTTCATTCTGCAGGATTCTGTATCATGCCCAGCTACTCTTGCAAATTAAGTTATGGAAACACTGGTTGAAAACCTTTTTTCAACCCTGTCACTTAAAAAAAAAAAAAGGAAAATGAATCACTACTAGTAGGCTATCTAAAACAAGATCAGAAAGACAGCAGGAAACATCAACATCTACAGGGAAGGCCCTACCATCACTTCCACAGCTGTGACAATGAACGTTGATAAAGTAAGGATGACAAAATTAGTCCACACGCGACCCCATCACTTTGGGTTGGAAGGTGAATCCCAGGGGAATGGCAAGAGCCCCAGAGGCAGGGCCAGGCACCGAGGCTGCCTCCCTTGCTCTGAGGCTCCAGTGCTGGCTGGGGAGGCACCACGAGCATCTCTGCACACTGAGCAAGCCACACACACACTGCCTGTGCAGCACTCTGCCTGTGCAGCACTCTGCCTGTGCACACACACTGCCTGTGCACACACACCCCCCCTCTGCCTGTGCACAGCACATTTTGCTAAAGCCAGCCCAGCCCTGCAGTGCTGGATAAACCACTATCAATCAGGCCACATCAGCTGATCTCTGCTCTCAAGTTCAAGGCTCCACTGGCATCAGACACTTGGGTGAGATTTCTGATTCTGAGCCTCCAGCCATCACCAACAACTCCAACAAAAATCAAACCTATAAACAAAAGTGTAAATGCTCATCAGCAGAAAACGAGCCTTTTGTCCTGTTTCTTTTGAAACAGGAAGCACTCCCTGGAAAACAGAAATCTTTGTTTTTACTGGTACATTCAAAACTCAAGGATGCCTGCAGGTGCAAACTTGGTGTAATTTTAGGATACTACAGGTATTTTTAAAAAAGGCAAAAACTCGCAATTCAGAAGCAATATGAACACTTAAAATATATATTTACAAATTAAAGTGGTGGGGTTTAATCTTTCTCTTTCTGAAGCTTCCACCTTGCACTAGTACAAGGTGTTGGATGACATTCAAAGATTTTGAAAATATGTTCCTGGCATTTGAAAAAAGAGACAAGCAGTAGCTCAAGGTCTTAGAAGAAAGAACTTCTTCTTGTGGAAGCCTCCTACAGGAGAACAACTAAGGTCAAGCACAGGACATACCAAATAATCAATCTTGTTCATAAACTTAGCAGCCTCCATATTAAAACAATCAGAATTCTCTTGCCATGTCACTTCTAAAGCAAAGCTGTGCTAAACCTTTACTCCTCCTCTTTGTTTAGTTTGCTTGAAGAGCCAACTTCACCCTCTAGCCTTCACAGCTCTCCTCCTCATGGTGCCTTTTCCCTTCCACAGTTATCCCAGACCTCTTGGCTTGCCAGGCTAGCTGAGCTGAGTGAGGTCCAGCCTTGCTCTAGAGCAAGGTTCTCCTTTCATTTACTCACTCTGGTGGCCCTTCATGACACGTTCTTTCTTTTTGAAGACAAGTGTCAGGGCAGCCCCTGCACCCAGACAAGGCCCTGCTGCTCTCGGGTGCTCGACTCCTCTGCAGCCCAACAGGGCCAGTTTTTGTGGATGGGCTGTTATTTCCAGTTATGCACCATGAGTCTTACACGATCTCAAACCAGTTCAACCCCCTGTTTATGAAATAAACAGAACTTGCCAACATCCCAGTTTAAAGATGAGATGCCTATTCAGGTTAGGCTGGCTCCTTACCCAACTAAACCAAACTTACATTATCCATGTGCTGGTCGAAATAACAGTGCTCACAGGACTGGCCATATCAATGTCAGTGCAAACCTTGTGACACTGTGTGTGACCAATGCCACGGGACAGAGTAAGAGAATTGCAGCAAGTGCATCTGGAAGTCACCAGGAAATACCACCAGTCTGCCCCCTTGCTCCAAGGTAGGAGCACTGATTTTTAAACTATTCCTGACAGACTGCACACAGCTCCAGTGAGCCTGCCTAAGGAATATTTGTCAATGCCCAACTGCTCTTAGTTAGAAAGGTCTCCCTGTTCTCTGACCTACATGTCCTTAGTTTCGTTTTGAGCCCATTAATTATTTGCCTGTACATGGTGGCCATGGAGATTCGTTCACTCAACTCCTCCTTTGGGGAAGCGTTTGGGTTGTTTTTCAGATACTGCTCTTCAGATCGACAAACCATCTCTCACTATCAGCCTGAGATCTCTGTGCTGTTGTAACCATGTGCTGGACTCTGAAGGACCAGTCCCACATCTTTCTTGAAGTGAGATGCAAGCAGTGTTTTGCACCAACAGCCTGTGGCCAGTTACCCAAGGGAAGTGCCCCAAATTTTGTACAGTAACGTTGGGGAACATCATCTGAGAGCAGAGTCCATGGTTCACAGCTCCCCTACTGATACATATCCCTGCTTTTGGGAAGAGCAGAGCCCCAGCAGGTGTTCAACAGATTCTTAATTAAAATTAATCTGAAAAGCAGGCACTGCATTGCAACACTCAGCACCAGCTGAGGTTAATGTGAGTGCTCACTTCAAGCCATGGTTTTAGTTTACCTGTGGGACCAGGCACACAACACAGCTCTAACTCATTTTCTGGAAAACCTTTTGGGTCTTGGTACACTCGCTCTGCCTCAGAGCCATGGGACAAGGCACTCCAGTTAGAAGGGAAACGCAGGGAAGGCTACAGGCACCACAGCATTTGGGATATTAATCTTTCAACAGAACGGCCTGAAGAGGCTCATACATCCCAATCACACACATCCCTCCTAAAGCAGCACCTCAGAGGTTCTGCATCCTCCTCCTCTCCCAGAGACTGTGTTCACATCCGAGCCCACTCGTGTGCATCCCCCCAGCCCCTGCTCTGTGCCTGCTGCCCCTGCCCACCACAGCAAGGCAGGGAGCCAGGTAGACACAAAAGGGGCTCAGAGCAGCAGCTCAAGGGCAGCACCGATCCTGCATCCCACCTGAAAGGCAGAGAGAGGGCAAGGACTTTCTCCACAACTCACTGCAAATGTGATGAAAAAGGAGAAAGAGTAATCCTACCCAGAGGGAAGAAATCCTCCAAGCCCCATCTCACACTGAAGACTCAAGCCAGCTCCACTTAAGTGAAGGAACCAGGAGAGGATCCAGGCATCCCAGGAGAGAGGGGGATAGGAAGGCATCCCTGCTATGACTGCACATTGCTGGCAGCTCCCAAACTGTGGGCTTGTCCCTTTGCACAACCATCCATCCCAATATGTCCCAATTCCTCCTTCCTCCCCTCCCTCAGTCATCCTGAGTCACCCTTCTTGCAAGCATTCGTTCATTTCCCTTATGTCCCTGGAAAAACACTTGGAGCGCCATCTCTATTTTCCACTGCACTGATGTTACTTTATTTACCTCCCAGAAAAAACCCAAACAGCCAACCAGTGCAACATGATTTCCAGCAGTAGCCAAATTCCACCTGACACCAGCTGGGTGTGTGTCAGGCTCCAGGCTCCTGCAGGGCCCTAAGGAGAAGCTGCCCACGGCAAAGCAGCCGGGCAGAAAGCCCTGGCGTGCCCAGCACGGCTCACTCATCTTAAGACCTCGATTAACTCTTTCCTGAGCTGCATTCTCCCTCTGCTGTGTCCAAAGAGCACTGAATATTATGTAAGCATTTGGCATGGAGCAGGCCAGTCAGTGTCTGGGACAATGCCACTGCCTTTGCTCGGTGTGCTGGTGTGGAATGCCAGGCTCGCTGCTCTCCCCCACTCGTGGTTTCAGTGCCCTACAATCCTCTGCAGACAACAGCTCCTGTTGTTCCTCATGCCCACGTTGTGTAACTGTGCCTCTGCATGTGGACAGAGCTCCACGGCCAGCTTTCACTGCCTCTCCCATGTACATTGACAGCAGCCTGGAGAGGGAGGAACGTTAGGAACTCTCTCCTATGAATCATCCTCTTCCTCACCAGCACAGGCAGCCAAGCAACAGCCTGTGCAGGAACAACCTGTGCATGGGAGGAACAGGCCCTGATGGCAGCCTGACCTGCAGCCCTGTTTACAAGAGGCTCTGTTACAATTCCCTGCTTCCAAACAGATCAAGTTATTCATGCTACAAGTAATGCAGGTAACCAGCCAGGCAACAAATGAGACAGGACAAGCAGAGGTGGTCCAAGGGAGGTTTAGTTTGGGTATCAGGAAAAAATTCTTCACAGAAATGGTTGCTCAGCCCTGGCACAGACTGCCTGGGGCAGTGGTGGAGTCACCATCCCTAGAAGTGTCCAAAAAATGCATGGATTTGGCACTCGGGGACACGGTCTAGTGGTGACCATGGGGGTGGTGCTGGGGGATGGTGATAAGAGATCTTTTCCAGCCTTACCGTGCCCATGATTCTGTTTGCCTGTGCCAGTTACCAGAGCAGGAGGGCAGAGCCCACAGGGCCAGCAGGAGCCTCATGGCCAGCACCCACTGACCCCAGCAGGGTTTATCTCCCATCCCCAGCAGGCTCCAGAGCAGGTAACCCAGCTAATCCATCCCTGCCCTCCTGCACACCAGGCAGAACCACAGGGAAACATCTGCAGCCACCTCTGGCCAAGTTTCACTTCTGATGATAAAAGAGAGATCTGAATACATGCCTCTGAAGACAGCTTCAATTTCTCTGCAACAACTGAGAACTACTGTCTGACACAGAAGAATCTGCTTGATTTTTTTTTTTTTTCATATTTTTAGCTTCAGACAGATCTTTCATTAACTGCAGACTATTATACGGCACAACCAAGTCTTATGATGCACCTTACATTCATTATAATAAAAGTTTGATTTGACACATAATAGTTTATTTAAATTGTTATGTAAAGCAAGGAAAATATTTCCACACTCAATTTAATTTGCAGGCTCCTGAGAAAGAAATTCAGAAATATGTCAACCTAAAAAACTATGCAAATCAGATGGAGAGAATATGAACAATCTCTTAAAAAAATAGGTGTGCACTTAAACCCAGAACAAAAAATCACCTTTTAATACAAGTAACTCAGCAGAGCTTAACTAACTTAAAACAGGACTTCAAAGAAATTACAGGAATAGGTCTGTTCAGAAAAAATAAATATTTTCTGTGGCATTAGTAACTGGAATCCCTTACAATAGGGATACTCATTCCCTGGAAATAAACAGATAAAGCACAACCAGTTATCCCATAAAGCCCAGACAGCTTCTCATTATTTATTGACAAATTAGAGGAAGAACCTAAGCCACATTTAAAGGAAGCCACCACAGCCCCATACAGGTTAGTTCAGAGGATGTCCCATTAAAATGAGACAAGGATATAACTAATAATTTTCTTATTGCAGCTTTTATACATCAGCTGCTGTTCCAAGGGCAGATTAAATACCACAGCTGCTTGTTTGGATATCAAATTAAAAGCTCTGTGATGACCCTTCATTCCCAATGGGGCACTTTAGTCAGTTTTTCTTTTTTAAAAAAATCTATTAACTACACATTAGGTCCTCCAGAACATTACCCTGAGTAAAAATGGTTTCAAATGAAAGAGAAAAAAATAGGATAGGAAACAAATACATCAACAGAGGTTTGGGCAGTGATTCAATTGACAAACCTCCCAGATGTGCACCCTGTGGGTAACCAAGGTCTTGCTATAGCACATCTGGAGCCCTACAAGCACCAAACACCAGGACCATGCACCACAACATTAAAACATTTCACAGGAAAATAAGATTTTGCAACTTAATAAACACACACAACCAATTTCTTCTAAAAACCTCATGGGGTCGGACTGGAACAGGATTCAGTATTTCCAACTCTCAGCTATGCAGGTGATAAAGACCAGTCCCAATCCACAGCCTCTGAAATGAACCAGGAAATACAGGGTGAAAAATAAACACCCTTACCTACTGAACTTTAAAAGGAAAAAATTAACAACTCCTGGGTAGTTTCTTTTTTTGTGTTTAATTCCCATTACACCTTTGCTAGAGTGGGAGAAATTCAAGTGAGAGTCAGGGAGCTTTTTCTCTGAAAACTGAGACAAGGCTGGCTGAAGAGATTTTTCTTATCACACCCCTTTCTTAGCAGACACCTCCATGGGACAAAACCACATGAATTCCCCCTGTAATAACAGACATGCCAAAAACAAGTTATTAGAAGAGGACTGCAGGCACTGGCCCCCAGCATGCACTCCCAGCTGCTGGCTACCAACACACAGCACAGGCCACATCAGTCCTTCTCCCTCTCCCATAACTACAAATGCAGAACATTTCTCCTCACCCTTTTCACTCTTCCAATTAACCTGATTATAGAAATAATCTGTGGGATTTCTCTGCTGCAGTGTGAGGAACTGGAGCAGTGGGCAGCCTCCCTGGGGAGGCAGCAGCACGCTTTGCTGAGCCTTTCACCTGGATAAAAGCTTGGTTTTCATCAAGCTCCAGATGAGAAAGTTCTCAGAGATCTCTCACTTTGTGTTAGCACTCTCAAAACAGACAGAATATGATTTACTGCACACAGTATGATTTTTCCAGAACATGTTTTTAGTCTGCAAGCCTAAAATTCAGGTAGAGTACTTTAAATGCTGTGTGTGACATCAGTAAACTGGGATCCCTTTTTAATAGGGATCCCTATTTTAGTCTACGAGATTAAAAATATACTAAATACTCCAGCTCTTGTAGATTATTTTCATCTACAAGATTAAAAATGTACAAGTTGGAGCTCTAAGATGTTCCAAGTACTGTAGTTAAATTCTAGATCTCTCAGGAAAGGATGCTCAGAGGGATTCAGCAAAGGACTTTTTGCAGCAGGAGGCTGGATTAGTCTTGCCAAGAGATTCAGCTGACTTTCATGAAAGTCAATGGTTTCAGTATCACAAAAGTGGTAATAGTAATAATAATAAAACATCAAGAACTAGACATGGAGTACCATCCCATACAAAAGCCCAGACATCTTCAAGATGGGAAAAAAACACTTATGAGTCATGAAGTGATTCACTTAAAGTATTTTAAAGCTTTGTTTTCAGGAGCTTTCAAAATTAGAACTGTCATAAAAAATTTATTGACTGCAATGAAACAAAAGTTTTAGCACAGCCTTCGTTGGAGCTGCAATTCCATTTTAAACCCCAAATTTTTAATTTTCTAGCACCTTAGAGCATGACAGAGAGTGACCAGTCTCACACACAGCACTCAAGGGAGATCTGATTTATCAGCTGCAGATAAAGATACTTCCCCACCTTAGCAAAAGCCTTTGGTAGAACCACCTAACCGGTTCACAGTCCACCTAAATGACTCCAGGCACTTTTTAAAGAAAGCACCTGAGAAATCACAAGCTAAAGAAAAGTGAATATTTTTTTTAACTATTCAACCTACCAGAAGCACATTACCTATTCCACTATGAATGCCACGTACTGCAATTATTTTCAAACCCCACGTGCTTCAAAACACCTTTTAACAAAGAATACTCATTGCCATAATCTCATTTACTCGTTCTTGAATTTAGGTGGACACTGACAAATTTAGATTCTTGTATTTATGTCACTGCCCAAGCACTTTATTGCGGTAACTATGCACATGTGCATGGCCTTTTAAAGATGCTCACACACATCTTAGGGACAAGCCTCAAGCAAAGCCCAAGGAAACAAAGGGCAAACACTTGGAAGAAAACAGCAACTCAACAGGGAGACCAAAGCAACCTAAACCAAGCCAAATCACCCCACAGCCACCTCTTTAGGGATTCCCCCTCCGCTTGCAGTGCTGCTCCAGGTTTATCCCACATCAGCTATTGAACAAGGTGTAACACTAAAAAATGAATTCTGAGAGCAGCTACAATGTTCCAAGGACTGCACTGCCAGAGGATTGCATTAGTTACCCAGTGACAGAAATCCATTAGGAAATACACCCTATACATCTTCCAAGGCACAAAGGTCACAGTTCATAAAGCATAAAACATGTTCTCTCTTTTTGCACACAAAAATTAGCTTTGTGAAAATGTTTTAGTGACTTTTTTCTTTCTCTAGCAGAAATCATAAATTACAATTTCAACTCTAAAACTCAGAGATACTGCCAACAGGGTAAATCATACAAAAATGCACAATATATAAGCTTTATGGAAGCTTGTTTTCAAAAAAAGTACTTCCAGCAATTGGACTGTACTTGCAGGAGCAGAACTGTGGTACCAAAACATCAACAGTGCAAGCAGAAAGACGACAACTATCAGTCACTGCTAAGAATCAGAATCAGTAATTGTGCAGTTACTGCACAAGAGGTTACAAACTGCCTTTATATCTTGTCTCACTAGGTGCCACCCCATTTCCCTTTGTTCCCCTACAAATTCTGGTTTTCATCCCGGGTTCATCAGGATGTTCAGAGACACCAGATGCTGTTCCAGCTGTCACTGACTGATGGACCCAAGGCTGCACAAAGCAGCACCCAAGGAAACACCCTGCACAACTCAGGTGAAATGGCATCTCATCAGATTAACTACAGGAGATAATTTCATGTAATTGTGAAGATAGCCTCTAAAGAAAAATAAGGAATGTGAAAAAAGGATAAATGTCCATGCCCCATGGCAGTGCAGAAGGTGTTAAGTGTCATAGTTGAGATGGACACTGCACTCAGGTGCATCATTAAAATCTTCAGAAANGAGCAGAACCGTGTCCTTTTAACTTTCAGAGGGGTGGCAGAAGACAGGAAAGAGAAGGGGAAAAGTCATTTAAACTGTTTTTTTAAACCCTACTGGAAAGTTTTTTGTGAAGTAGCATCCATTTTACTACTAAAGCCTTCCTAAAAAGGCAGTGAGAGTGATGAGGCACTGACACAGGTTGCTTAGAGGAGTAGTGGATGCCCCATCCTTGGACATGTTCAAGGCCAGTTTGGATGGAGCTTGGGACAACCTGGTGTAGTGGAAATTATCCCAGCCCATGGCAGGGGATGGAAATAGATGGTCTTTAAATTCCTTTATAATCCAAACCCTTCTGTGATTCCAAAAGTGTCCAAGGCAGGCAGGAGGGGGCTGATGAAGCACCCTGTAACCCTTCCCTAACCTGTAACAAAGCATCAGTCACACCGGCNAGTGACTTTTTTCTTTCTCTAGCAGAAATCATAAATTACAATTTCAACTCTAAAACTCGGAGATATTGCCAACAGGGTAAATCATACAAAAATGCACAATATATAAGCTTTATGGAAGCTTGTTTTCAAAAAAAGTACTTCCAGCAATTGGACTGTACTTGCAGGAGCAGAACTGTGGTACCAAAACATCAACAGTGCAAGCAGAAAGACGACAACTATCAGTCACTGCTAAGAATCAGAATCAGTAATTGTGCAGTTACTGCACAAGAGGTTACAAACTGCCTTTATATCTTGTCTCACTAGGTGCCACCCCATTTCCCTTTGTTCCCCTACAAATTCTGGTTTTCATCCCGGGTTCATCAGGATGTTCAGAGACACCAGATGCTGTTCCAGCTGTCACTGACTGATGGACCCAAGGCTGCACAAAGCAGCGCCCAAGGAAACACCCTGCACAACTCAGGTGAAATGGCATCTCATCAGATTAACTACAGGAGATAATTTCATGTAATTGTGAAGATAGCCTCTAAAGAAAAATAAGGAATGTGAAAAAAGGATAAATGTCCATGCCCCGTGGCAGTGCAGAAGGTGTTAAGTGTCATAGTTGAGATGGACACTGCACTCAGGTGCATCATTAAAATCTTCAGAAAGCTCCAAGCATCAGCACTTTGTTATTCAAAAGTCTCCCATACCTTTGCTCTCTATTTCCCAAGAGCAGCTCCACACAGCTCTGGCACTCTCTCTTTTTCTTCTCCAGCTCTGTCCAACTTTCTCTTTCTTCTCCAACTCCTTCCTGTCCCCAGCACAGCCACCTAACCCTGTCTGTCCTACACACATTGTCTCACCTTTTCTGGCCCTGGCACCACCTCCTGTCCCTAACTCTTCACAGCACAGCCAGCAGACTCCAACTGACTCCTGCCCAGCTCACTCACTCTGTATCACACCAGGGCTGTGAGGGCAAGGCTGTTTCCACTCTAGGATAATTAACACAGCTGCAACATATCAAGGGCAAGATTGCCTTCAGCAGCATCTCCTTTTGTCTCCCCACAGTTAAGAGCAGAACCGTGTCCTTTTAACTTTCAGAGGGGTGGCAGAAGACAGGAAAGAGAAGGGGAAAAGTCATTTAAACTGTTTTTTTAAACCCTACTGGAAAGTTTTTTGTGAAGTAGCATCCATTTTACTACTAAAGCCTTCCTAAAAAGGCAGTGAGAGTGATGAGGCACTGACACAGGTTGCTTAGAGGAGTAGTGGATGCCCCATCCTTGGACATGTTCAAGGCCAGTTTGGATGGAGCTTGGGACAACCTGGTGTAGTGGAAATTATCCCAGCCCATGGCAGGGGATGGAAATAGATGGTCTTTAAATTCCTTTATAATCCAAACCCTTCTGTGATTCCAAAAGTGTCCAAGGCAGGCAGGAGGGGGCTGATGAAGCACCCTGTAACCCTTCCCTAACCTGTAACAAAGCATCAGTCACACCGGCCACACCCAGAGAATGCAGCATTCAGCAGCAACACTGGATTTCATTTTCAGGGCCCAAGTTAGTAACGTGTGGATTTTTTGCGATGCCCTGCCTGGACAAAGCCAACTGACCTCAGGCACAGCCCTTCCTGTTCTAGGAGCTCTCCAGCAGCAGCCCCACGCTGAGAGATTCCCTCCCAAAACGGCTACAACTCCCAGCAGTGCTTGTTATAAATGGGGTTGTAAGGTTGCCACATCACAAATAAAAGGAAATCTGGATAGTATTTGTGTGGCTAAAATCAAAGCCCCAGTCCCCTCCTTGTGGGATATATTTTGAATACCCAGGCTTCATTACACCAAGTGTCTCACTTCACACAGAAAAGCCTCAAAACACAGCTATGCAGCAAAACGTTCTTCAAAGCCCACAGGTGCATGAGCTTGTTATCTCCTTCCCTCAAACAAAAAAAATGGCTCATATATACTAAAAAAAGTATATCCACACTTCAGTAAATGGAGCTGTATTGAACGCTTCAGTGTTACTTAGAGAAAGAACTGCTGTTTCTAATAGCTTTGTAGCTTTACTGGTTAAGAACTTGTCATGTTGGATTCATCCGAGTGAACAGATACACATTTTAATCACACACTTTTTAAGCACTAACTGTTTCTCGTGGTAAGGGATGTCAGCCTCTCATCAAAGCCTTCCACGTTACAGCCCCTGTGGGGATGTTGTGTTCCCACTGCATGGCAGGAGAAGGGCTCTGGCAGAGTGCTCACGAGTGAGGACAGAAATTCAAGCAGTCAAGTCCTAAACATAAAAATTATCATTTATTCCAGCAAGTTAAAAAGACATTTCACTTCCCTCTCCCAACCACAGTTATTTGCTACAAGTTTCTTCTTCCAGTACTTTGAAAAGCAGGCTTAATCCTCTTGCTCAGAGGGATTCAGAGCTGTCTGCAGCCCAGAGGAAGCAGCGTGCCTCCACAGCACTATCGTGTGTCACGTGGGAATCCAGCCAGTCGGCTTAATTTAACATGAGACTGTAAAAATAAGACATAAATTTGACCTGGGTCCAAATGCACTCTGCTGAAGGCACTTGGGGCTCTGACAGCCAGCCCTCAGCTGCCAGCACACTGAAGGCTCCGTGCCTTTCCTCAAGGTGAGGTGCCTGTAAGACCTCCAGCCTCCAGCACGTGCCCCAAACAGCTCCAGCCTCAGAATGTGCCCCCCACGTGTGAACACAGCTGGGAGCCAAAAAATTAACTCTTCAGCCACTCCTCAACCTGCACAGCCATCCCACAGAGACAGGGCTGACTGTGGCCACTCTGCTCTTACATGACACCTGAAGAGGTACTGCCCATCTGCCACCACAGCCAGACTTAGACTAAAGAACTTCTACCAAGAGGGGAGACTCATTCCCAGCTCCCCTCACGTGTGCAAGGTTCATTGGAGCCCTTACCCCTCAAACTACAACCCTGGCAGCTAAGGAAAGAGTGAGGGTTTGCACAGCTCCTGCAATTTCATCCTCTCTTTCAAGATCCTGCCATTCTTAGCAATGTGTTATCATAATTGAGACAAAAGGAAGTCCTTTTCATTAGTGTAACACTTGCTTTATTATCTACAACAACTCTCCAAACACACACTGATATGAAAGAGAAACAAAACAAGTCCAGATGCACACAACCATGCCTGTTTTCCTTGATTAATCAGCAAAGCCTGGAACAAAACAAACCATTTGATAATATCTGGCTCTTGTACAGCTGATTCCAGCGTTCCAGCAGAGCGCTGCTCAGGCCTGCAGCAATCAGCTCCATCCACTGGAAATTCTGTGATTCCCCCCACTTTCCCCAGGGTTCTGTTTGAGCAGTAGGGTTGATCCTGCTCAGTGGAGCACCACAGCTGCACCAGCTCCAGCCAGCACAACGGGACACCTGAAATGCTCCTCTGACTGAACCAACCCATAGCATCAGGAAAGGACACGTGAAAAAGCTGCTTATTGTATGAAAATCTGGAATAAACACCAGTTTTAATCCTTTGAGCTAGTGAGAGGAAGGAACATCCATTTCGGAAGCAGACAGACAGTGCCTGCTTTATGCTGCTTCTGTAAAATCAATACTCAGTTCTCAACACATCAGGTGACCAACTGTTATCTGTTCTTTTTAATAAAGCCTGATTTTATAGAATATAGAACAAATTTTATTATTTGGCTAAAGGAAAAACCCTTCCTCCATCTGTTTAGTCTGACTGGGTTTTAGGCAGTTTAAGCATGTGAGAAGGCACTGACTGCCTTTGGACAAGCCCTGTTAATTCAGGAATACAGAACATCACAGTTCTGAACCATAGTTTATCAAGGCTCACACTTTTCCTAAGAAGTTTATGGAAAATACCTGACAGTTCCCCAAAACCACATAAATAAACAAAAAAACCCCAAGCAAACAATAAGGCAGCCATCATCCACATAGGTTTACATTCAAATTCTCTGAATTATGATGAAACAAAAAGCCTTTAAAACAGAGAGAGATGAACTATATCAGGATTTCCAGAAGCTGAAAAATATTAATTAATAGCTTTAGTAACCAGCTATTGTATAACCTCCCCACACACAAAAACATTACAAAAAAGGTAACAAAAAATGCTCATTTCCTTTTAGGTTTTAATTTTTTAGAAAAAATATTAATCAAAACCATTAAAAGTTTACTTATCTAAGCAAAAATTACATTAGAACTCAAATTAACTTTAGTAAGGTGGTGCTGAGATTCATCACAGGATCAAATTCCATTCTAAGAGTGTTTAATTTTCCTTTAAGAAGGTCAGGAATGAAGATCAGATTGAATTCAGGTAAGATGGCCCAGGTGGAAGCCCCCAGTGACTTGGCCCTGCCTTCTCTCCGTTCTCCTCAGAGTTCACAAGTGGTGTGTAGCCCACTGCAGCAAGCAGCTGAGGAGCAGATGGTGTTGGGTCTTCAGTTACTCCTTCCTTGACAGTTTAAACAAGATGGACATTCCCCACTGCACATTTAACCACTGTAACACAGCCACATTACTGAGTTAACACCACACAGTAAAAGTATTTTCTAGTGGGTGTAATTTTTTTTAAAAAAAGCATTTTGGGGATTATGATTAACTGAAAGCACAGGTAAGACCATTCAAGACCAAGATGGAGCATCTCCCAAAAAATACAACTCAAGATGAGTACAGGTATGAGTTTACTTGTATTTCTTTAAGGGATTGAGAAGAGACATCACCACACCCACTACCTGCACATGACACAATGGTCACTCCAGAAAGTTTTCAGTGCACATTTCTTACTAGCTGATTTGAAACTCAGTCTAGGTCACCAATTGCTACAGACAGCTGGGAAATAAGATGCTTCCTAAGGCTTAGAGGTGTTCAGTGGCCTGTGACAACTTGTACCCACAGCACAGGTGATGGCAGGGGACAGGGGAGAACAAGCAGGACTTGTGATCCACTCCATGTCCCAAACTCCCAGTGTCTTTTACAGAGCATGGGCATATGCATGTCAAAAGCATCTCTCAGAAGTTATCCAGCTAATTCTGAATGGACAAAATTCCCAACGAGCACCCTGTTTGGGACTGGCAGAATGCCAGAATGAGAAGATGCAGACCTGATTCCTTTGGAGGACCATTTTAATCAGGCACACGGGAAGTTTCTTATGGTTTGAACATCAGTCCCCTCCAGAGCAAGGGATCAGTCCCACATAAAAGGGGCTCTATTTTGTGGTTTATGTAGAAACTGGGTTTTGAAGGATGTTCAAGCACCCTTGTCCTGGTGCAGGGTCCAGGCAGAAGCAGCTGCAGCCAGGCAGTGCTGGAGAAGGCAGCTGTGACCCGTCCTGCAGGATGGCTGACCTCTGCTTCCCAGGAGGGATCAGGGGCCTGTGCCCTCCTTTCAGAGCTCCACAGGAACAGCAAGGCACTGGACTGAAGGTCGTTTCCACTTGACTTACCAACAGCACAAGGAAAATCCTCTGCTGCCCTTCTTGGCCAGCCTGGGTTTCAGGCACACCAAAATCAACACTGGGATAGCAGCCACGCTGACCACCAGTGTCACTTCAGGGAAAAGATACATTTCCACACATAACTTCATACATATGAACTTAAACATGAAGCAAACCCCTTCTGCTTCCACATGACGCCTCTGGATATTCTCCAGCTGCTATCTGCAAGCCCCTCCTGTTGCAGTGCAGTGAAGGCATCCCTTCCAGCAGGAGTGCCAAGTGTCACACATCTCGTGTGACGCACCTTTGGCTGCCCTTGCCTTGCATCACACATCACCACTTAGCTCACATTTATGTTTTTTGGCCAGCAGACCCAGCCCAGAGCTTAATGCACACACAGGTAAGTGTCCTGCTGCTGGCCATCAACAGCCACACCGTGGCAAACCTAAAAACCAAACTTCTCAGCACTGACCCCACATGAACCACCGCAGCAGGCTCCTGAGGCAGCAGAGGTTTATCCCTGCCTCCCTCCTCAACAACGCCTTCACACCAATCTTACAGTAGGGCTTCCACCTCCCAGACACTCAAACCTCTGCAGCACCTCTAATTGTTCCGACTATCAAAACGCCTTAACTCCAGCAGCCAGCGCCTTTTAGCACAACATTACCATTGCTCCTGAACTCTTACACCTCTGCTACACCCTAACCACAAAACAATACCAGCAGTGTAAACCTCACTCATGTCAGAGGTGGATCAATTGCAAGGATCAGCACGGTGACAGCTTGCAACATCAGCTTTTTCCACCCCCATCAGCTGTGGATAGGAGATGACCAAAGGGACCAGACATATCCTTTACACCGAGCTCTGACTCGAAGCCATTTCTTCTTATGGCAGCTGGACCCACACATTTAGCATGAAGAGTTTCACCAGAATTAAAAGAGCACACAACCAACCTTGAGGCACAATGTGCTCAAAAGCAAAAGAAAGGAGTCTTGTGTGATTCACAAGCAGAATGTGAAGCCTGACCCAGCTCTATTTCATTTACTGAATTTGAGACACAGTCTATTAATAGTTCACTACCATATCCCTGCCCTGCTTCTCCATGCCAGGGCAACAGCTCTGCAAACATCAGTGATACAGACACACGCTTTCACACTGACACCGTAAAGCAATTGTTTCAATTTAAACAGAACCCACATTTGCAAGAATTAACTGGAAACAGACAAAATTGATCTTGAAGTTCACTTACTGTGAGCAGACCGCAATACCAGACTCGAGCTTTCAGGTATAGTCTCTGTCTCCTTTCTTCTCCGAGATTTTCTTAATTATTCTGTTCATTTACACTACAAAGTCTATCTGGCCAATAAATTACCAGCACAGATAGTAACCTGCTACTATTTCGACATCAGATGAATGCTGTCAGCCAGCAAGGACACTAACAAAAGCCAAACTACCACACCAATGGAAATGCTGGAGTTACTACCCTTTTCAGGAGAAAACCCCTGGAATTCTGATACAGGGACACAAGATTGATGATCACCAGGCACCTCGCACCTTCATGCAACAGCAGGATAAGACAGCCCAACCTTCCCCCATTTCTCAACAACAACAAAAAAAATTGAAATTAAATACGATGGCAGCATTCACAGTCCAAGCAAGAACTGTAACGTACAAATGAGACCTCTGCATTTCACAGCACCAGGTCTGACTCTTTGCAGAGTCCCTGTATATTCCCAAAGGGAACCATGATGGGCATTCTGAAACCATCCATCTAACTAAAAGGAATATTTGGCTTGCAGGCCGGGGAATGGCAAAGCCTGTATTCCTTATTCATGACCCAACATTTTACTTAGGAGTGCAACACTGCAATACCGTTATGCCAAAGCCTCACCACACAGCGATTGTACGGCATCAATTAATATTAATTATAGCTGCTGAAAACCTGGAATGCAAACCCTTCCAAAACTGCAAGGGCACACTAATCCTGCTCTGGCACTTCAGCTTCACGAAGGAACAATAGCCTTATTTTCTAGCTAGAATTCAGCTACAGCTTTCACCTCTTCAGACCGGTCTAAAGCCCAGATCATTTGGTTAGCGCTGGGATCCCACCCTAATCAGAGCCATGACTTCAGTTCTGAACCCTAAAGCCATCTTTTCAATGAAATAAAGCCACTGAACAAGAATGGCTCGTGAGGCCTTTGTACAGACGGACAAAGACAGACACACAGGCAACAGCACAAGTGGGCTGCAAAACCGCTGAGCCAGGGCAGGATTAACGCCGCATGGAACCCCAACGCCGCCGCCTGAACTGCCCCGCTCCGGCTGGAACAAGCACAAGTGCATCTCCAGAAGATAAAAACTACAGGTTGCAGCATTTTTTTTCCACAGAAGGGCTCTGGGCTGGGTTCTGATGGTGTGAGGCTGCAGAGGAAGGCATTTTGTCACCAACAGCATAGTGATATGATGGCTTCCACTCAGTCTCCTGCTACCTACAAGGAACTTCAAATTTGTGCAGAGAAAGACAAATCGGGGCCGATCTAACAGGCACAGCTCGCCACACACACACAAAAAAAAAAAATTAAAAAAAACAAAAGCCATGAATAAAGTGATGTACTTGACAGCACCCTCAATGTTTTGCCTAAAATTCCCCAGCTGAACTGAGAGTATTCTACAAGTCAAAAAGCTGGAAACAACACAGCCATTCACACCTTCTCCCATCGCCTCCTCCATGCAAATCCAGCCCAGAGGCACAGGCTTTAATCCCCTAGTCGTTAAAGGCTTTTGTCATTCAATGAGGCTTTCCCAATCCAGACCCAAGTACTGGCTTCCGAAGTCACATACCATCTCGCATTACCTCCGGCATCACTCAAAACTGCTCACTGCGAAGTTTAAGGAGACCCAGCAGCCCCTGCCTCCTTCTAGGGATTCACACCAGTTTCTCTAAAGCGGCCAAACAATAGAGTTTTCTTCCCACGATTAGAGGCCTAAAGCAAATCCTGTATTAAACTGAAGAATCCAGCTGTAAGATCTGACCGGGGCTGAAGCACATACACTGAAAACCAATGGGAATTTGAGCAAAGATTTCTTCACACGCAGTCGGTTCAGGAATTCCTAAACAAGTGTAACTAAGAATAAGAAAGCCATTCACCAGGTAAGAAAGCTTTCACACTGCAGTGCTGCCTTCCCAGTCTCTTCCTTAGGTGAACATGATGCAGACTTTGCAGCATTTCCAAGCAGTGTTCACCAATTCATTTGGCAGCTGCTCTGTTACAGGAAATACGTGGAAACCCCACCTATGTCAATCCCCCTGCTAGAGCACCGAGAAAACCCGGCACGCTGCTGAGTTCTGGGTCTGTGCAGTGGCTCTGCAGTGGCGGGGCTGGCCTGGGCTGCACGGACCGACAGGAGCGGCATCGGCCTCTTCCAACAGCATCCCAGGCACCATCCCGCCTGCGTTTCAGGCTGCTGGAGTAGAAGCCTTACACACTCTGGATTCAGCTCCCTGCAAAGCCAGACAAAGCCCAGGCCTCCCCCAGGCTTCCCTCCAGCAGCTCACTTTTAAATCCCCTTAACAATCCCCCAGGACCTCCCTTTCCCCACAAACCCTGCAGGACGCCCGGGCTGCAGGACAGCGGGGCTCAGCCCCTCACCACCAGCCCACCACACCTCGCCCGGCTGCTGCGTCTCCCACGCTGCATCCCCGTCTGATAAAAGCCAGGGAACACACGACTGTGAAGTGCTCCCCATAATTCTTACTAAGGGAGCAGCGCTGCAGTGAATTATGATTATGTTGTGTAATGAAATCATCAGAGAATAAAGATGTAGCTGCACATCCATCCCCAGCTATCCCAAGCAGCCAGGAGTAATTTACAAACAGATTGGGCCAACATTAAAATGTAAACAAACAACCAGGAGCTCACTCACAATAACACATTATTTCCGTGTCAGTTTTAAATACTCCTGTAGGCCATAAAGCTCAACCACTCAGTGCAAGTTTAAAGACCCCAAATTATAATGAAGAGTTACCTCGTTCCACTTAAGTTACAAGTAACTCGGGCTGAAAATAAAACAATATTAAGCCTGTATTAGGTTTTTCTTAGATAGGTTTCATTCCAGTGAATACCAACAAAAGTGCGGTAACAGGCACTGTAAGTTTCACTACAAGCAAAAAAAAAAAAAAAAAAAAAAA
>VWYO01027900.1:333759-393286 GCA_013400275.1 Rhadina sibilatrix
CGCCGCCGCCGCTCGTCAACGGGAGCGCTCCCGGGCGGCGCCCATTTAAGGCACCGGCGCTCGGCGGCCGCCAATGAGGCTGCGGAGGGTGGGCGGCCGCCCCTCGTCCTCGGCCCCCGGTTCCGCCGCCCCGCCCGGCCCCGCCGCAGACAATGGGAGGGTTCCGCGCCCCGCTCCGCGCCCGCCAACGCCCGCCCCTCGGCAGGTGCCCGCAGGGCCCCAGAGCATCCCCAGAGAGCATCCCCCTGGAGCATCCTCCCAGGGCGCCCTCCCGACAGGCATCCCCCGCGTGTATCCCCTGCAGAGCATCCCCCGAGAGCCTTCCCTCCGCAGCAGCCCTCCCAGAGCGTCCCCGGAGCGCATCGCTCCCAGACATCTCCCCCAGAGCATCTCCCCGAGCGCTCAGCTCCCGCCCAGCTGTGCCGTGGGTGCGGGGCGCGGGCCTCAGCTCCATCCCATCTCTGGACCCTGGAGGCGGCCGTGCCGAGCAGCCGATTGTCAGGGCTGCAAGCAAAGGGAAGGTGACTTGAAGGGAACTGGACGCTCCTTGCACACAGTATCTTTCAGCATTCCTCAAATGCCAGATGTGACCAGGGACCGACTCAGGTGTGGCCGCTGCGAACACCGCACAGCCCACCCACCCCGGCACGACAGGTCACAACACATGACAAGCCTCACGATCTTGGGGGATCTTTTGGGTTCGTTTTTTGTGGATTTGTTGTTTTTTGTTTTTTTTCTTTATTGCAGGCAGTTCAGTAATCACTCTATGGATATTGACCACATCATGCACTGTGACCAACACTTGGAATTAGCCTAGATACAGGGAAACTTGGATCTCCACACCCATCTGTGCTTGGAAGAACCCACCTGGAGCACTGCATCCAGTTCTGGGGGCCTTAGCACAAAAAGCTGGTCCAGAGGAGGCCCCAAAAATAATTGGAGGGCTGGAGCCCCTCTGGAGCCAGGCTGGGAGAGCTGGGGGTGCTCACCTGGAGAGGAGAAGCTCCAGGGAGAGCTCAGAGCCCCTGCCAGGGCCTGAAGGGGCTCCAGGAGAGCTGGAGAGGGGCTGGGGACAAGGGATGGAGGGGCAGGACACAGGGAATGGCTCCCACTGCCAGAGGGCAGGGCTGGCTGGGAGATTGGGCAGGAATTGTTCCCTGGGAGGGTGGGCAGGCCCTGGAAGAGGTTTCCCAGAGAAGCTTTGGCTGCCCCACCCCTGCAAATGTCCGAGGCCAGATTGGACAGGGCTTGGAGCAACCTGGGACAGTGGAAAGTGTCTGTCCCTGCTGGTGGCAGGGTCAGGAATGAGATGGGCTTTGAGATTCCTCCCAACCCAAACTTCTGCAATTCACCCTTAGGTGAAGTCAGAGACGCGGGGCACTGGCTTTGCCAAGGGCTGTGCCCTGTGACAGCTGTGACATTTCTGCTCTGTAAATTCACAAAAGGACTCTGGTCGCCACTACTGCCAAGCTGCTTTCTCAAGTATTAGGTTCATACAAACATACCATATGTTTTCCTAATTAAAATTTAAGTAAATAAAGAAAAATAGAAAGAGAGGGTTTACCAAGTAACTATTCCCTGAGATTTTTGAGGGAAAGGAAGCTGACTGTCAGGCAATCATAATTAATTTTTCTTTTAATTAATTAATTTTTAGTTAAGAAAAATTAAAAAAAAAAAAAACAATCCTTTTAAAATAAGAAACCAGGTAGTTATTGTCAATAGAATCGCTGGTTTTATTTTTACAAATCACACTTCACTAATAATGCAGCCTCATGGATGCATTTGCTCTTTCAGTGGTTTGCTTTTTGAAGCATTCAAATATCAGTGATATTTCTGAGACTTGCAGTTATGGCATGAAACACAGATTTGTGTGCTGTACAGAAACCTGAATTCCTGAACATTAGTCCTGTATGCTGGGCTCTGCACCTCTCTGCAGATGGAGATCTGGTACACAGAGTTACCAGGAGAAAGGCAGGGAAGGTGAAGAGCCCTGACACCTTCTCCTACTTATTACATAAATTGTCCTGGAACTCTCTTCCCAGCAACAGAAATTCCCACCACCACGTAGGAAAAGGGTAAGATTCAGGCTAATGAGAGGGCTAAATGTTGCTGGCAGCATTTCACTCTGCAGGTGGAGAGGAGAAAATGGGGAATATTCTAGAGCTGACCAAATACCAACCCCAAAACCCACAATCAAGAAAAATATGAGGGAACAAAAGAAGAGACTGGATTTCCCCATCTGCCAGTAGTGTCAGAGGAAAGGGGAATCTGCACACCTTCAGGTGTAGGGAGCATCCCAGCCCTGCCTCAGGAGGACACACGAGCACTGCCAAGCTGCACCAGTGTCCCCCGACCCCTTCCCAGGGCTCCACAGATGGAACAAGACCTGTTCTCACAGCTGAGTCTTTGTGCTGTCACTGGTGCCAGAAGGTGCCCAGGGCTCTTCCTGTGTCCATTTGTCTACTGAAAACTTAGCAAGAATTTGCAAGTCACAAACTTAATTGTGATTCACTATCAAGTGCCCTGAGTCTGTTCCACGCATGATCTTTAACATTACCAAAATGGAAAGAAAAAGCTTCTTCCCATGTCTCCTGTTTGACCTTTTCCATGCTGGCCTCTGCCTGTTCCACATCCCCAGGTGAGTGAGCTGGGCAAGGTGCGGCAGCACGGGGCTGGGCAGGGTGTGGCAGCACGGGGCACACCCCACCCAGGCAGTGCCACACCTGCAGAGTGGTTGGTGTGGCACAGTGTGGGCAGCTCTGGGACTGGCCCCAGTCTGATCCAGCACTCCATGGCAGGAAACAATGGCCCATCCCAGAGAGGGATGCTGCCCAGCAGACAGAGAACTTTTCCTCAGCCATCAAGAGTCATTCCAGGTTCCCCAGGGTCAATGACCACGATGGACACACAGCTGGGGAGAGATCCAGTGCCCAGTTCTCCCGTGTCCTGTGCTCAAGCAGCCCCAAGCTCATGCCTGGTGGGTGAGGAATGCTCAGCAGGCACATGGGGAGGACTGGAATGAAACCCAAAGTACAGACTGACACACTCTGTGTTTCTGCCATCTGCCCAAAGCCCTCAGCCATGGAACAGTCACCTCCAAGCTACCTTTCCATAAGGGAGAACATCTGTCCTGGGCAGGGGGCCTCTCAGTGGAACAGGCTGCACAGAGAGGCTGTGGAGCCTCCCTTGCTGGGGATACTCCAGAGCTGTCTGTGGACACAATCCTGTGCTCTAGAATGACTCTGCTTGAGCAGGAGCACCAGGTGAGCCACTGTGGTCCCCTCCATCCTTCCCATCCTGTGATAAGCTATTTTATGGGGTTGCCTCTACTTTCCTCAGTTTACCCAAGACAGAAGCCTGTTATTGATTCTCCTGCTGTCCCGTGTCAGCCTGTGCAAGCCAGCAGACACACAGACACAAGGATGTTGTTTTACCCACACAGCCTGCTACATCAGTGTGCTTTATTACCAAAGGGCAGGGAAAGGATGAACAGTTGCAGTTTTCCTGATTGTTGGATCATCAGCCATCATGAGAGCAAGCTGGAAGCAGCCTCACCCTCGAGAGCTGGCTGCTATGCAGAAGGCATTGGGAATTACAGTTTCAACTAACAGGCAGTGAAGCTGCTACCTCAGGCTGTGACCTTAATCAAGCCTTTGACTTGGAGAACTGCTCTTTGCAGGAAGGAGGGCCAAGATGCTCATCCCCTGGGTGAAGCTCTCTCCCCATGCCCAGCCCTGAGTGGGACACACTCGCTCCAGAGCACAGATGGGCATTTCCACTTGACAAGCAGATTACCACAGGTCTGTCTTTGACTCCCCTCACTTCTGGCAGGAACAGTCAGTCACTCACTGACACAGAGCAGGACAGCTTGTCCTAGTTAATAGCTAGTGTTAGTTTTAAAAGGGATAAAAAGAACCATTTCACTTACTAACAGCCCTTATTTTCTTTCTGTGTTTGTCAGTTTTGAGTGAGGAAGTTCAGTCCAGTTCAACCAGCTTGACTTTCAGGTTCTCACATGCTGAGAAATTTTTTATTTGTTTAAAATAAATGCTTGCAGGAGACCATGGAAACCTCTGTACTGGCCTCCAGTTTTCTATTAACTTGGTTTTTAATATAATTTATAGCTGGATTGAAATCAGGTCAAATACCTACTGAGAGCCTCTTTCAGTTGCACTCAGAGTATGCTCTTGCACCTGCACATGTGCTCTGGGCCCTAATGCAGCATTATGTAGTAATTGGTTTTCTTAGAAAGAACAATAATGATAATTTAAAAACTCAGTTTCACAATATATTGTCTGTTAGGTCATCTGTGTTCTGTTCTAACTATTTGTTTATAGAGGCAATATAGATGCAGTGGTCCAAGTACCACAGAATCCTAGAAGGATTCAAGGTTGTCTCATTCTATCCCCTGCCATGGCAGGGACACTTCCCCCTGCCCCAGGTGCTCCCAGCCCCAGTGTCCAGCCCGGCCTTGGGCACTGCCAGGGATCCAGGGGCAGCCACAGCTGCTCTGGGCACCCTGTGCCAGCCCTGCCCACCCTCACAGTAAAGAACTTCTTCCTAATTATCAGTTGATCTCAAGTTAATGGTTGGACTTGATGTTAAGGGTCTTTTCCAACCTTAATGACTCTGATTCTATAATTCTAAGTCAGTGAGTTAACACAAACTAATCACAAAGGTGTAAGAAAGCATCTCTGTATGTCAGAATGATGGATGCTGTTGGCAAACTCACCTTGCAGGTCAGGGAGCCAGGCAGTGACGGGGGGAAGGTGTGTGCCACCCTCCTCAGGAGGGGCTGGGCTCCATTTGTCTTTGTCTGCACTGCAGTGGTGACACTGGTGCAACACATCATTCTAACAGGCATGACAAGTTGAGACTGAAAAAATGCTCCATGTTTTTAATTCCTACAGATTTTAATAGGCATAACAGTATGCCACCACATTACCTCTCAGGTTCCTTAAATAAACAAGCTTAATGGTGCTGCACAGAAGTTAATGGGCAGTATCTTCATTGCTGTATAGATTTATGAGGTGTGATTGCTGCTCCCCAGCCTAGGAGCCAGCTGTGCCCAGGGAATTGTGTTCAGGCCTCCCTGAAGGGCAGCTTAGTCAGCAAAAACACAGTTATTTTACAATTCTATGATTTACATCGAGCATCATCTCTCCACGCCACTTCATGAAGGTGAGGTTTATTTTTCAGACAGGCAGCCTGTCACCTTTCCCACTCCAAATCTGACCAATGATGAATAGTTGTTTTTAAATTACTGCATAATTCCAAAGTTTGCTTTTAATTATTTATCTGCTTTTCTTTGCCAGAAAACAATGGCTTTCAGCCTGCCATAAACCCAAATGAATGACCCAATTAATTTCCCAATGCTCCTGTGTGGCCACAGGGATTGCCAGAGTTCAAAGAGCAGATTGGGTTTTTTGAAAACCTCTTTCACCTCTTGCACTGTTTCCTGCTATGATCCCTCAGGTACCTTCATAATGAAAACAAAATAGATGGAAAGAGCAATGTAAGAATCAGATCAAAACAAGGAACAGAGCAAAGCAGACCAAATCAAGGAGCTGAATGTGACACTTCATAGCACAGTTAGGACTTTCCAAAACGTTAATATTTAAGCTGAGCAAGTGAATAGCCTTTACTTTTATTTTTAGCAAGAAGCTGTATTTTATCAAAGAGCCCATCTAGCACATTATGTTGCAAAATAGGCAGATTGAAGTCGTAATGACAGTGCCATTATTCTTCCTAACATAAAAGATGGGGCATAAGTTCTTCTAACTTCAATAAGAACATCTGCTGATCTCATCTCCATGCAACGCTGCTCGCTGCTCGTTATTCTGAGCTCTTTGATCCTGGCTTTTCCATGAACCAAAGAAGTGGTGAGAGCACAAAACCTCAGCACAAACCCCTCCCTCCGTGCAATGTGCGTTTAGTGACAGGCTCCAGGAAGGCTGTGCTGTGAGCATTGCCTTGTGCCTCACTGGTTCTGGGGACTCTCAACACGCCACTGTGAGGAGCACTCAGAAGTCACCAGTACCTCCACTATGGCATTAACCTGAAGTTAAAACAATATTTACAGAGGTTAACCACTTAAGTAATACAGAAACTGTGTCACACACGGATGGCAATGAAAGACCTGAGGAGTCAATGCCTGTGCTCCAAACAATCTTCATCCTCCACCCTCCTCATGAGAAGCCTCTTGTTATTACACTGACACTTCATTTTTAACCTCCATCCTCCACCCTCCTCATGAGAAACCTTCTGTTTGGTACACTGACACTTTGTTTTTAAGGGCTTTTAAGTAATCAGCAAACACCATTGGCTTCCTGAAGGAGTCACCACATGCACACACAACTCCAAGCCTGTTTAGGGGTCACAACAAGGGCAAGGAACCTTTTGGAGTCCCAAGGTGACTGAGATACACAACCCCTGAGATACATGAACAGGCCTTTCAGTGCTGACTGCTGTCTGGAATGCCAGGGCACCCCTGGAAAGCAGCAGTACAATTGGGATGAAGAGGTCCATCCATGGACTCAGTGCTCAGACACGGAGTGTGGGCTACACAGGAGAGGTGGCCTTGTGCCATCTCATGCAGCCACTTAGTATGACCTTACTGTTCTGTCTGCTGGATCTCCAGCTAACAGCTGAAAAAGGATCAGACAGGTTGGGAAAGCCCTCTAAGGTCATCACGTCCAACCATTAACCCAGCACTGCTTGATTCACCTGTAAGCCAAGTGCCACAGCTGCACATCTGTTAAATCCCTCCAGGGATGGTGACTCCACCATCACAGCTGTGCCAGAGCTGGAGAACTCTTCCAGAGAAGAAACCTCCCCCAGGGCAACTGGAGGCTGTTTCCTCTTGTCCTGTCACTTGTTACTTGGGAGAAAAGAAACCCCCACCTGGCTACACCCTCCTGTCAGGGCGGTGCTGAGAGTGAAAAGGCCTCCCCATGAGCCTCACTTTCTCCAGGCTAGCTCAATCTATTGATCATCCTTTGGGGCAGAGTTATACGTGTGGCCTTTTCTCTTGTCATAAGAATGAGTGGAGAGCCATTGGTGCATGTGTGTTGCAGAGTCACAGCCAGCTCTGAATTGCTTTTAGAGGTCCTAATAGAATTTTGCTCTTATTCTTATGCCTTGTAGAGCAATACTCCAGAAGAACTTTGATATATTACCAGTTTTTAGTATTTGATGAATATGTATGGCACATTGCTATGTCAAAATTTCCTTCTCATCTGTCAGTCCAGCACAACAAAAAAGAAATTGAGAAATAGCACGGTGTAAAGAAGCTGCAATTACCATTTCCAGTTCCCAAGAGGAAGCCAGAAAATCCATTGAATATCCTACCTCAGACCACAGACAACAGATTCCAGGACTGAGTCCTTTGTTCTTTTTCCTTCTTTTCCCTGACAAAAGGCAGCACGTGAACCCTTGATCTCGGAACTCTGCTGAGACAGTTGGCACCTGCATGAGGAGGATTTAGGAAGAGCCTTTGAGATCTCTTAATTACAACATACCTGCAAAAATAAAAGCAACATCTCTCACTTTGGGTGCCAAACACCAAGGTCTGGAGTTCAGGTTCAGGTGTTAAAATTCAGTATTTTCAAAACATCAGATATCATTCATTGAACAGTAGTATTTGTCTGATAATTTACAATAAGTGTTGGACAAACATACAAAACTAAAACTCTGTAAGACTTGTAGAGCAACTAATTTATACTTAAGAACAGATAGTTTAGATGACAACAGAGTGAAATTGGTGTCATGTCCTGAATTTAGGTAGGAAAGCACAAGTGTTATGTCTGAGCCAAGGACCCAATTCTAGTTTAATTGTACTGACTGGCCATTGATTTAAATGAAGGCAGGATCAGCATGTGATATAATAATTTCCCAGTTTAATTGTGGCTCTGCTCACTGTCCATGTGCTTCTTGAGTAAAAACATGCATTCAAAGAGATGTGAGGTCTCCCACCCAGATACATCCCAAAAATCTGCAAGGAAAATGAAAACATGATTTTAAATCTGAAAAATAAACTAAATGTGGCATAATTCTACCCATCTCTCATCCTAGATATCATAAATTCAAAGGTCCTAAGCCATATTTAAAATTTTTCTTTGAAATTATCACACTATATATTTTACTGTTTTTATAAAGGAGAAGAGGTGATTACCAAAGTCAGCAGCAGCTAGGCACCAGCATCTTGCTCATTAGAATTTATGGTACACTTTTGGATTTACTTTCTTTGGGGCATGGATTTGGCCCATTTTCAAGACACAGTGACAACCGGTTGTGTAATTGACGAGTAAGTTTACAAAGCGATGTAGGTAGAGCCAAAATCACTAAGCTCCACCAAGTGGCGTAAGGGAGAAGGTGTTGCCATAACGTCGGAGCATTCGAATGTTTTCAGACAACTGCTCTCCCTTTGTGCTGCCGTCATTCAGTGTGCAGCTGCTTATGTTCCCTAACTCGTACGTGGCAGGGGCGGAGAGCATTGAGGGAGAGATCCCCTGCAATATAATTATTATCCACTATTCAACTTGTGATCCTGCAGTACAGGTCTACTCATCCAGCCCACTGGTTACCATGGAATCCTGGAATATCCTGAGCTGAAAGGGAGCCCTAAGGATCATAAAATCCAACGCCATGTGTGTCTGTATTTCGAGCTGTAGACACATCATGTCCTTTAAAATGTATACTATTCGATAAATATTGTAAATAAATATGAACATAAATAACAAGTTCCTTGTTAATAGAGTGCATATTTGTCTACTCAGCTCTACTGCCAAATATTTCAGTGATCTTCCCACTTCAAAACCACATATTAAGAACACCTGCCCACTACAGGTAATTTTGACAAACATGTAATAAATGTTTTTCCTGCAATATTGCTACATTAGATTTCATAAAAATAATAATTTCATAAAAACAGACCGAGCAATTCAAACTGATCTGTTAACAAGGCAAGCTGATTTCTGTGCCAGCAGAGTATTGGGCAGGACACACATTGTGTTACCAGCACCAGAAACAATGATGGCTCCTGCTCTGGAATGTTTCCAGACAATAAATTAACCCATATCCCTTTTAGGAAGCACTAGGAGAAGGACAGGGCGGGCAAGAGAAACTCATGAAGACAATGGGGTGCCACAGCTGCTGATAGTCTAATCCCCAAGGCAGGAACAGCCTCAGAAGCCCTGCCCCATCCCACAGGTTCAGGCTGCCAATTCCACTCCGGTGTCATTACACAAGTCTTAAGTTAGAATTGGCTTGAGTTCAAAAACGTGTCTGCTTTTTCCAGGTCTATCAGCTGATGTGATAAAGGCCACCATTCTCATCCAGAAAAAAACCACTCAGAATCCTCATTGCACAGAACTCCAAGGATGTTCCTTTTAGAATCACTGCACATGTTTAATGTCAACGCTAGCAGGATGTTCTCCCCCTCAGTGGATCATTCAGAATTACAGTGCTCCCCCAGAGCAAAGACAGAGGCTGAACGTTGGCACCGTGGGAAAGGTGCCAGCACCCTGGGACAGGTCTCATAGTGACAGTAATAATAAAACTACTCCATTACAACTCCTCCCAGTGCTCCTATCAGTCGTGCTTTGGGGGATCTTTTACCCTTTGGTTGTTTTTAAGGGGATCCTTACATGTCACACAAAATATTTTAAGTTCTGAGTTTGAATGGGAAATGAGCCAGATATGCTTTGGTGTGCCCAGAGCACAGAGGGAGGGAGCACTGGGAGACCAGCAGCAGGTGCTGTGCAGGTCCCTGGCTGCACTGGTGCGATGCAGGGTGGTGACAGCAAGAGGGAAGCCACCACTGCAGCCATGAGGCACCTCAGGGTGCTGGCTGGTAACCACATCAGTCTGGGACTGTTGGGGTGGTAGTACCACAAGCCGGGGAGGAAAGGAAGGAAAAACTGAGAGAAAAAAATCCCTCAACAAAACAGCCCCAAAACGCAAGACTGGATGATCCTTGTGGGTCCCCTCCAGCTCAGGGTATTCTATAGCTGTATGATTCTATGTTTCATCAGTGTCTTGCTAGTCAGACCAGAATGACTAAACCGCAGTTAAACCCTGCAAGCTATCTAAAAATAATGTTAGATTTTGATCTTGACCCAAGATAATTCAAGGTATTTTTCTCCCTCTCACATATTACTTGTCTCAGTAACGTCAGAACTGACATTAAAAGAGCTTCCCTAGCAGAGAGGAGAAGCTATTACTATGTTCCCAGAGTTTAAAGATGAATGCCTTTTAATATAAAAGTTTCCTAGCAACATGTGTTCTGGGCGCAGAGCGTATTCCAGCGGCAGCGATGCTCTCGGCGTTGTATCCATCGCTCCATCTGAGGCAGTTGCTGTGCTCTGCTGCCATTCCTGCCTTCACAGCCCACAGGATTACAGTACAGCAGTCTCCTCTTCTAGCTTCAGCTTCTCACTGTCTCCCACTTTGCTCTTACACATGAAAATATCTACCCACCCTTGTCTAGTGATGTGTATCTGTTGCTTTTCTTCAGCCTTCTGAGGAAGCATCTCCTTTTTCCTCACTGAATATCAGTCTCCTGAGTATTTCTGGCTCTCACATTACTTAGACTGCACATGCTCCAAACGAGGCAGCTCTTTCATCTGTGTTTGGAGAGCTGTGGACAGCTGAAGGATGGTCCTGGAGCAGCGCCAGCACCTGCCCACCCACAGCACCACGTTCTCCAGCATTCTGCATGACCACAGAGCAAGAGCAGGGAGCAGGAGCACCTTCCTCGTGGGGAACTGCATCCCACAAGAGAAATAAACATGGGGAAAAGGCTTAGCAAGCCTGATCCTTTATATGACTGGGGAAGAAGAAGGAAAGGGGAAAGTAAAGGAAGAAGGAAAGGAAGAAGGAAGGGGGGAAGGGTTATCCTGTAGCTCCTTTGAAAGGGAATCATGATCCAAAAGGTTGTGTCAGGCCACTAGGTCCTGAGGAAAAATCCTTCAGAGCATGGGTGTGGAGACTCAGGTCTGTGACAAAAGGTTCTTCTTCCCAGGAGCAGTTCCTGACCAGAACACCACCCTCTCTAGCCCAGGATTCCCCTCTCATGATCAGGGCTCTCCAAGAGCTGAGAGAAACCACAGGGGAGGGCACAGGGAGGGAGATGGGATGCTGGGGAATCAGTGATAGTTGAGAGGAAAAAAAATCCAACCCCTGACTATTTCCTGGAGGAATTGGGCCCAAATGCCAGGACTGCAAAGTGCAAACAGACAATTGTTTCTCTGGCAACCTGAAAATATGCTGGGTGCTGTCAGCTGGTGCTGCCAGAAACCATTATCCCTTCCTCGCTCTGGTCTCCAGGAGCAGCACGGATTTCTCTCCATCTCTGCCGTTCTGACAGAAGCCCTGAAAGGTTATATAGTCTTTAGATGAAAATCCTAGAAGCAAACCAATTCTTACAGTTATGGAAATAGCAGAGATTTTGAAGTCTTTGAAAAGTGGCTTCCTCTCCAGAAGGGTGCTGGAAGAAATCACTGAGTTTGTCTGAGTGCCTGAAGCCGCTCTGGTGGTCAGGAGCAGCAGACACTGTGCACATCCTCTGAAATAATCGATGACTCAGCAGCTGGCTCCCAGCTCCCAGGGTGATGGGCTCACCAGCCATTGATCTCTCACCCAATGTGCAATTATACATCTCCCTCTTCCACTCCTTCCCCGGGGTTGCACCCGTGATTAGTATGGATTGATCCCGCACCGGGGGCAGCTGGGTGTGTTTTCATCTTTGTGGGGATGCACAGGATTGACTGAGCTTCACAGGGCCTGGGTGGAGCACGTGTCACGGGAAAGGGGAGTGGAGGGTCAAAGAGAACAACTGAGGCTCTCCTTCATTCAGCTGCATTCTCATAAAATACAGCATCATTAAAACCTGCGGTGAAAGGATGGTAAAGCTCACAGAATTTAGCTGACATTCAGAAAAGGAATTTGAGTGTCAAAGAAAACCCTGTCTTTTAAACAGTTCTTGTTTCCAAATTCACATTCTGGGCTAGATTTCCATGCCAATGCTTAGAATTGGGAGGCTGTTATCAGAATTCCACCCTCTTATACAGCCATTCCAATATTTTGGTGCCGTGCACTTCATATGACCTTTTAAATATTCTATTGCTTGACTGCTGCCTGTTCTTATTCTTTTTGCTATTTACAGTTTTCCAGCCCCGTGGGGAAGGAATAACTGAACTGACTAATAATGACAATGTGGTCTGCTGGAATGAGCAAAATGGTTCCTCAAACAGCTACAGCCCAGTGTGGTTATGAAGTTAGGATTTATAGCAGTCTCCTCACACTAGCAGGCCCCTCTATTCCCACTGAAGTTTCTGGGTGTTTTGCCATCATCTCAGTCATCTGCAGAGAGCAGGAACAGCCCTAAGGAGCTGTTCCAAAAAAATTTACAAGACTGTGAAAAAAGTGGGTATTATGAATACAGGTGTCACTGGGTTTTTTCTCCTCTAGTTCATCACAGGGGTTTTTTAGAGCAACACAGTCTACAAGCAAAAAGAAGTGAAGCTTTAAAAATGTGAAGCTAAGAAAGAACAAGAATCTGAAAAAAAATCAGGATCAGGAAATTAAGTTTATGTGCCTGGACAGCAAAACTGAAATCAGAAACTGGACTTTCAGCACAATTTTTTAATGAGGCAAGAGTAGCACCAAGCAAAAAGGAAAATAGGCAGATTTCTTTCAGTCTGGCTGGCCCTCAGGGCTGGGTCCAAGGTTGCTGCCAAAGTAGGACTGGTCCCCTCTGAGCAGCTACCACAACTCCACAGCACTGAAAGCTTGGAAGTGCCAGGAGACACCCCGCTCTGCCCTGGAAGGCTGGCTTGGGAGCTGGGAAATCTGTCCTGCTTTCAAAAGTTCGTTTGAAAAGAACTAAATGTTAGCAGAATTTTGAAGTTATGTTATTGGTAGTGTTGGGTACATGGCTGAAATCCAGAGGATGGATTTAAACCAGAGGATCAATAGTATGTATGTTAACAGTTGATTTTGGATTTATGGTGTTTGTGTTTGTGAAGGAATTCTTCTACACCTGCATGAATGAAACAGAGCAGACACATCCTAAGTACCCTAAGGGGGCTTATAAAAAAGAGGGAGAGTGACTTTTTACATGGGCAGATAGTGCGATAGGACAAGGGGGAACATCTCTACCTTTAGATTAGATATTGGGCAGGAATTGTTCCCTGGCAGGGTGGGCAGGGCTGGCACAGGATGCCCAGAGCAGCTGTGGCTGCCCCTGGATCCCTGGCAGTGCCCAAGGCCAGGCTGGGCACTGGGGCTGGGAGCACCTGGGACAGTGGGAGGTGTCCCTGCCAGGGCAGGGGTGGCACTGGGTGGGCTCTGAGGTCTCTCCCAGCCCAAGCCATTCTTGGTTCTGTGATACTCAAAGAAACAGAAGAGGAATATTGAGCTTAGGGTATGATAGGATTCTATTTTTTCTGGCTGTTGTGCCACTGTGACTTTGGTAACATGTGGAGGGCAGCACTCCTGGGCTGCAGAGTGTTTTTCCTTTGCTTGCTTAGCTTTTGGAACGGGACAGAAGCTTTAACACTCACAGTTCTGAAGAATTGTGGAATTATGGAATAGTTAAGGTTGGAAAAGACCTCCAAGGTCATCAAGTCTTCAGCCAAACCCCACCATGGTCACTAAACCACATTGCAAAGTGCCATGTCTGCTCTTATTTTGAACAGCCCTAGACTCCACCACATCCCAGGGCTGTTCCAAAGCTTTGCCACTCTTCCAGTGATTTTTTTTCCCTAATATCCAGCCCGAGCCTCCCCTGAGGGTGTTTCCTCTTGTCCTGTCACTTTTTACATGGGAGAAGAGATTGAGAGACCCCCTGGCTCCAGCCTCCTGTCAGGGAGCTGTGGAGAGCGAGAAGGGCCAGAGCTGCTGCCTGGGAAAGGCAGATGTCTATAAATAAAGTGCATCAGATGTAGAACCTGATAAGGAGAGAGGAGAGCATGCAAAGTGTGCTCTGTGAGCCAAATGAAAACCTGTGGCTTAAGCTTGGGTTGTGTGTGCTGCAATTAACACTGAAAAGGTTATCTGAATATTCTCCTCCCTTAGCAAAAACCTAGATTATCCCTTTTATTCCAGAATTAGCAGAAACAAGAAAATCACAGACTCTCCAGGAGCTGGTTTGCAGCCCAGTCCCCTGGGAGAGGAAGGGAGAGGGTGAGATACCCCTGACATTCAGCAGAGGAATCCCAGTTATGCCTCCTCTTCGCCAAGTCCAAATCTGTCTCTTGTGAGAATGCTGCTGGATTGGTAACATTCAGCATCAAGGAATTTGTGTTCAGCAAGGCACTGGCTCCCAAATGGAGGTGTCTGGGGGCTCATTTCTGGGGTGAAAGGGAAATGAAGAGCCTTTTCTCCTCCACCAGCCCCAGTGCACAAAGAGAACTTTTTCTCTAAAGCCATTTCTGCTTCACATTTTCCCTTATCAAAGAAAAGGGACTCACATCCTTATTGGCCTGTGGAAGGAATCTCTGATGCAGGTGCATGAGTTCTCAGAGCAGTTGGGGTGGGGTCATGGCTCCCCTTGCAAGGAGCTAGGTGTTAGAATTTTTCTGGGTGACTTTGGCTCCTCAGCCTAGAGATCCCAAAATACGCAAACAGTAAGGGGCAGGTTAGCTAACACGAGCAGGTTAATGTATAGAGTGTATTCCCTATAGCTTCAGGAGCAGCTGTGTTACAGACAAACCCAAGAAGGTTTCCTGGCTGTCCTGAGGCAGCTGCAAAGCCTGTCCAGCCCCAGGGATTGACTCCTGGCTCCCTGGGGCCCTTGTGGGGTCCAGAGCTGGCACAGCTGGTGTGAGGCACCTTTCTTCAGCGGCATGGGGCACTGAAGAACTGCTGTGAAATGAAAGGATCAAGATGTATTCTGTGACATTACAGATTAATTTCTCTATGTAGGAACTGAGTAAATTGAGAGTAATGTTCTTTGAAGCTTCTCTACCTCAGCCTCGTAACCTGCTGTTGAGGGATGCATTAAAGCAAGCTCTGTATCACAAAACCTACCTCTGACAGTGTGGTATCTCAGCTGCTTCTGCCTGTCCTTCTGTGTGCAAAACTTCACTGGTATGCCTTTGCAGTAAATAAGTGAGAAAGGGATCACAAAAGAGCTCAGATGTTTCTCCTGGATGCTGCTGTGTAGTGTTTGCTAGCAGCTTGCCTCCTTGTAGTTAGGGCTGAACCAGCCGGACTTAGCAGGGAACTGTCCAAAATCCCACTGCCCTTCTATTCCTCTGAGACCAACAAGGGCTCAGGGCAAAGCTCATGTCCCTTTGGGATCTGGAATATTTGGCATTTGCACATTGTACAGTTCCTAATGCCACACATCCTCAAATGTTCCTGGGAGCTGTGGAAGCCACAGAGGGCTGCACTTCCAGCCCAAGCTGCAAACAGCTCAGCAGAGAGGCCCTGGCACAGGGTGCCCAGAGCAGCTGGGGCTGCCCCTGCATCCCTGGCAGTGCCCAAGGCCAGGCTGGACACTGGGGCTGGGAGCAGCCTGGGACAGTGGGAGGTGTCCCTGCCAGGGCAGGGGTGGCATTGGATGAGCTCTGAGGTGCCTTCCCACTCAAACCAGTCTGTGGTTCTGAGGATCATCTGTACCTCAGTGTGAGGAAGGCACTGTTCCCTCTGAGGCTGTGTAATTTCTCTGTTTGATCCCTAAACTTACCTGTCTGCTGGCATTCCCTGCTCCCAGGAGAGGAGCAGTACACACTACTGGTATTTCTACCTCAGTAGGGAATTTTCAAGCTCACTCTTTTCAGCATTTATCTTTTCTAAAGTGCTATTCTAGTTTTACCAAAAGAGTCCAACAATAAGTGATTGAAACTCTGTGTTCAGTTGATCAAACACCCCTGATCTGAACCACAAGGGAGCAAGAATAACCCCTTATCCTCTGCATTGAAACCCTGACACCCGAACTCGGCTCTTTCCAGTGATCTTGCAGATTTTATAGCAGAATTAACTATTCAGTGCCCAATTCTGCTATTGGGTTCAGGTCCATTTGATCTAATTACTAAATTACATTGGAACAATAAAAGATCAGTTTCAAGTGTGCCCTACTCAAATACATCTGCTTATCCCTAAGATTGTTTATACCAAGGATATAATAGAATCAGTAGACATTGGGGCTGTATCACAGCAAGGAAACCACCACTGCTTGGGAATACATTTTCCCAATGTGAGATATAAATATACACAGAAACAGAACCCCACCCTTCCCAAACATGGCAGCTGTGTGGACCTCCAGAGCTGAAAGAACAACAAAGGGAGCAGAGGTTCTGGGAGTGCCATGGAGAAGGACAGTGACACCAGTAAAACCATAGAATCATAGAATCTCCTGAGCTGGAAGGACCATAAAGTCCAACTCCCAGCCCAGCAATCCCACCCTGGGCACCCCTGGCAGCGCTGCACAAATGCTCCTGGAGCTCTGGCAGCCTCGGGGACATGACCAAACCCTGGGGAGCCTGTTCAGTGCCCAGCACCCTCTGGGGAAGAACCTTTCCCTGCTATCCCCCCTAAGCCTGCCCTGGCCCAGCTCCAGCCCTTCCCTGGGTGCTGTCCCTGTCCCCGAGCAGAGATGGGAGCTGCAGCCCCCGGGGAGCTCTGCCCTCAGCCTTCCCTTCTGCAGCTGAGCAAACCAAGTGCCCTCAGTGCTCCCTGTGCAGCCCCTGCAGCCCCTGACCCAGCTGAGCAAACCAAGTGCCCTCAGTGCTCCCTGTGCAGCCCCTGCAGCCCCTGACCCATCTTCACTGCCCTCCTTTGGATGCTCTCTAATGAATTTATTAAAAATCATCACACAGTGTCTCTCTGACATGGGGTAAGAGATCACAGCAACAGAAACCTCCTCGTGCTAGGCAGATGTCCTAAAGGCACTCAGCCTGCTTTTATCACCATTCTCTGAAATGCTTTGCCAGCATTTCTGTGGGAAGCTGTGCACTATCAGCCTTTGTTTTATCAAAGGACGACACAAGCTCTGCAAACCTGCCCAGGGCAAGGCTGGGCTGCCATGGCTCTCACAGCCCAGGACAAGAGACAGCAGCCAAGGCTAAACCTTCTGCAAGCACATGCCTGCATTTAATGCCTCTTCCAATACCTTAAAATAGCTCTATTTGCTTTTCTTTTGTCATGACACTTTCTTCACTGGCAGGCTGGAGTAAGAGTATTTTCTCAGTTGATTAATGTCCCCCTAGCAAAATGACTTATAAATAGATATGGAGCCAGTGCTGCTGAAGTGTCAAGGGCTTGAGCCTGTCTACCACTTTGGGTTTCATAACCATGAACATCCTGCTTTCCAAGACTGAGCCCTCCTCTTTGCCATTCTGCTGACTCAAAAATAGGCCTGTGTTAGGTTTTTTTCATAACCACCATATGGTGCCTAGAAAACCTTTGGTACATTTGCAGTTCCCTGGGGCCTGCTCTGGATTTAAGAAGTAGTTTTTTGAGGATGGGCAATCATTTATGACAGCTCAAGCAATTTTTAGGGGTGGTTTTTTACATTTTTTCTAGGGCTTAATGTTTGTCCAGCAAGAAGGCAGCATCTGAAGACAAGTGGCTCCTCAGTGAAACTGTGTATTGCCTTCTCAATACAACGGATTCAACACCTCTTGATTTAAAACATTTGTTCCTGCAGCAGAAGCACACAGAAGTGCAAGATTTCTCTTCAGGTCTCTAAGCACATCCCCTCTTACCCGCACACCTCCTGCCTGCCATTTGTCTGGCTTATCTCTCACCTGCTTTTCTCACTAGTTTTTATTTAAACAATCCTTTTGCAAATAGAATTGAAAGTTGTGCTGCAGGTGAGGCTGCGATGTGGATCTCGAATAGGATGTGGTTACATTTGCTGTGGCATTTATCTAGATTATTATCCATCTTCTCACATTTTATGATATGGCCACAGACACACTCTGATCAGCTTCCTTTAATTTCATCCATGCAATGTCTAGAGATGCTTCAAGTTTCTTTTCTATTGTGGGTTGTTTTTATCAACCCTAAATTTTATGCATTTTGTGGCTTGGTTGGTTAGGTTCATCTGAAGTCTTTAGGTTTTATCTTTTAAACTAAATTTCTCCTTGAAAGCTGTGATATGAGTCATTCACATTTACTTCCCTGCCCTCTTTGCCTTAACGCCTTCTGCA
Organism: Rhadina sibilatrix; assembly: GCA_013400275.1. NCBI lineage: Eukaryota > Metazoa > Chordata > Aves > Passeriformes > Phylloscopidae > Rhadina > Rhadina sibilatrix. The sequence goes on from VWYO01027900.1 coordinate 351,921, forward strand.
GTTTCTTCTGTTCCAGAGATGAGAATAATTAGTACCCACTCATAATTTTATAGTTTTGGAGTGTACTATTTTTGCTAGAATGAATATTCTCCTTCTTCTGAATGCATTTTAAGACAGCTGGAGGTAGGTGACTTGATCTGAATAAATTAACAGCTAAGCTTCCCTACAGAACAGACCAAGATGTACTTTGATGAGTTAATTAATTATTTCCTTTTTTTTTTTTTTTCTGGAAGCTGGTTTTGACCCCCACAATGGAAACAGAAATATTTAATAAAAATCATACAGATCCCCTTCTTTAAACCACTGATTATGCTGGCAGTTTGTTTTGGGGAGACTTCTGCCCAATTTATCACCCCAGGCCTTTGATCAGCGTTTTCCAAGTATCTAATATGTAGCTGTCATTAATTACCACGTAAACAAAAATAAGTGAGATTGCACTTTCATTATGAAAATTGGTTAGAACAAATACAGCATTATTGGAATTAATGAAATTAATCTACAGAGGATGTAATCTAACCCCCAAAAGAGTGCTGTGACAGAGATTAACTGTGCACTCTCATAAGCATGGGCCTACTGGAATAAGTCACTGGAACTAGGTGCTTTTGGACAAGACCCCTTGGACTCTGGAATTTTCATTAAACACATTTCAGATGATAGCTAGAACAGTTCAGCAGACCAGCTTCTCTGGCTGAGTTCATGACTGTGACTTTGAAGTACACAGCCAGTTTCAGACACACGGACTGACCAACTCCTGCCTAGTACATCCACTTGGCAAGGTGCAGGAACAGGCTCGTGCAGAACTGCTGCCACCAGCCAGGTAAAGAGCAGCATGAGTGACCCTGGGGAGTAAATCTGTGCAAGAGACAGGTGAGAGTAGGATTAGAGACATGGGTTAGTGATGAGCAGGTGTGGTCAACAGTTGTACTCAATCTTAGGTGGCTTTTCCAGCCTTAGTGATTCTGTGGTTCTGTCCCTCCAGCTGCGGCACAGACCGGGCAGCAACACGGGCTCTCCGCAGCAGCAGGCACTGCTGCACCTTAACCTCACCTGGGGACAAGAGCTCCCCACCAGAGATTCCCTTTGCTCAGGTTTCACCATCCACACAACCAGCTGGAACTCAGCAAAGGTGCCTTCCCCTTTTGTTAGATGGTTTTTCTTTACATTTTCCACTTGGGTGGCTCAAGCACCTTATCTGGTGGAAACACACTGCACAGAGGAAGCTCCCAGCAGAACAGAGAGGCATGTCCTTGTTAAAACAAACAGCATTTTGAGAAACCTAGAGACCTTAACAGCTATAATAAAAACAAGCAGGGTAACCCACACTGCCGCACGTGTGCACTTGTGAAATAATTTGCACTTTCTAACCACAAAACAACAGAAAGAAAATGCTGCAGAGACTCCTGCCAGTGCTGCAATGGGTGGGTGCCCCACTGATCCCAGCACAGTGAGCAGCAGCTGCCTGTTTGCAGCAGGCTCTCACCCAGGGTCACTAACTGGTTCCTCACTCTCATGAACCAGCAGCTATGGGAAGATGCATCGGGGTCTTGCAATCTTTCTTCCAGGTTTCAGCAGTTTATAGGGAAACATGCTGTTTTCAGCTGCTCATTCTGGAGCTGAAGTTAGTGAACATAACAGCAGATAGAAACAGCTTCAGATACAGCAAAATAAGGAAAGCCATCAGGGGAACACTAATGAGGAGTTAAAAAACCTTTGGTCAAGTTTTTTTACTGGGTGGTTATTTCTGCTGACAGGGAGGACATACCTTACCAAAGAGAGACAGTTCTGCAACTGCAGAGAGGTGTTGTTCTCTGCTATAGCTGGATAAAGATTCACACCATCCAAAAACACTTTCTGATGCCAATAACACAAATAAAGTACATAGTGCACCACGTTTTCACCAGCCTCCTGCTTTCAGCAGCTCTCCAGCTTGTTGTGTGTTTTCATTAGGGCTTCACTGCTGTGCAACTCTATTCCTAACTCATGTTAACTTTGTTCAGACCTTCCTTCTGCAATACAAATGAGTTTCTTCAGAGGGAGACAACTCAATGCAAGAGGTAATGGACCAGGCAATGTGTGCTGTACATCACAGCTCAGCTGTGAGGGAAGCCTGGTTGGAGGCTCATTTCAGTGAACCTCTGCTTCCTCTACCTGCACGTTCCCTTTGACATGTGGTTAACACCTCAGCTGCCCTACCTTTTCTGGGAGCTGAGATACACAGAATCTGAGATAGACCTGGAAATTATTATTCAAAAACATGATAGCAAAAAATATCTGAATGCAAATATGCAAAAAATCAAAGTTTGATGGTAGTGGCTGCCCACTTTTGTGATTTTTGGACTAAACATGAAGATACGGGTTGGAACTAGTTGATCTTTAAGGCCCTTTCCAACCTAAACCATTCTGTGATTTTATGATTCTGTTTTTTGTCACAGCTGCAAACCAAGTAAAACCAAGCCAAGTATCCTAGCACTAACCAGCTAGCTGATGGTAAAGCCAATTTTAAGAATATTGTCTTCTTTATTATTAAAAGAAGACTGTATTAGTATGCACAAGATAGTAAAGCAAAGCTGTCTTTATTAAAAACTAAGCATGGGTTTCTTGCTAAATTTAGACTAGATCAAGAAAGAGAGGGTTTCTGCCTATTTTCATTACATTATTTTACACTGGATGCATTTTTAACAATAATAGGACACCCTAGGAAGGATGCAAAGAGCTGTCAGTGGTTTTCACTGAATGGTGTGACATTTCCAGAGTACTCTGAATGATTCAAATAATGAAGAAATGTAGTAACTTCTGGATAAAACCCCTGTTGGATAGTTACTAGCTGAATATTGCTTAAACACCTTTTGGATGTTAAATTGCCTCAGAAGGGAAGAAGAGAGGAGTGATTTTGCTACATTCCCACCCTGCCCAGCCAAGGACTGGATGAGATACAGTAAGAAAAACAAAAGAAAAATAAAAAGCTCTTGGATCATAAATTCTGATGCATCATAACTTAATAGTGTTCATTCATGTCAGTCAGAATGTATTAAAACAACCCACTGCTGTTAACAGCACAACATCCACCACTTCAGGATGGTTGCATTTCCCAAGCAAATTAAGGCTCCATCCAGCTTTACCCGGATACATCATTCTAAGAATCCAAAAGGCCTTCCATTGAATCACAGCAAATTCAAATACATTTCTTCTTATTGTTTCTTAAAACCAAAGACATTACACCTTCTGTGCAAACTCAAAGGGTTACAAAGGCATGGGATAGATTTAAAGAATTGCAGCAGGTTTTCCTAGAGGCATGAATTTTCCAGGTCTGGATCAGCTCTTCAAGTTTTTAAATGACAGATTCAAAAGAAATTTAAACAGGTTTTGGAGCACCTTCCTGGAACCCATCTGTGTATCTTTGTCTCCTCTGCGTGCATCCTGCACTGTAAGGCCCCTTGACAGACCCGTCCATCTGCTCTCCAGGTTCTGGGCGTGGGCTGGGGGCCCTTTGGAGTGCAGTGCCATGGGAACAGCACACGGGCTTTCCCTCTCCATCTCTGCAGCCTTCCCCTGGGGTCTGAGCCAACCTCCACTTCTCTATTTTCTCACAAGATAGAAAAAAATGGCTTTTGGGGGCAAAACTTCAGAACTAGACAGAGATGTTGCTTAGCTACGCACAGGCATTTACATTTGTATCGTCTGTCAAGAGGAAAAAAGACAGCTCTATTGGAGCAGCAGGGATGAAACAGCACTGGAGGGAGGTCATCCAGCCCAGCCCGATGCTCTGAGGCAGGCTCCTCAAAGCACTACTCCTGCCAAGTGACACGTTGTTCCAGCCTGTTCTTAGCAGACCTCCAGTGGTGGATAATCCACATCTCACAATGCAGGCTGGCGGCCAGCGCCCCGGTGGAGGATCCTTCCCTCACACCAATAATGGTCCTTTTTATTCTGCTTTGGCAAACGCAGAAAGGGATTTCTTCTATCCCAGAGATCAGGCTAATTCCCTTGCTTGGTCTGTTTCTGCCAGCTGAGCTTTGAAGAAGCCCAAATAATTCTAGTCCTATGAGAGTGTTACGAGCTGTTCTCTGATGAGCACATCATCAAGGACAGGACTCTAATGGTTGTTAAATTGTTTCTCTTAGTCATAGGCTTAAAATAAAAATTAAAAAGAGGCAGAAGAAACAGTACAAGCTTTAGACAAATGTAAAAGGAATGCTTAGACACTGTGAAAACCGAGGGAGAACATAATTACAGGCCACATTTCACTGAGAGTATGACTCATTAGAGAAGACTGAAAAAACGCTTTAAACATATATATCTAACTGTTTGGCTGATAATAAAAGCCATAATTAAAAACAAGAACCCCAGACACTTCGGGACTCCTCAAATCCCTCAGATTCTTACATCCAGAAATACAAATCAGAGCACATCCTCAGGTGGGGCAGGGAGTGTGCCAATTCCCCCAGCTGCCAGATGGCTGCTGCAGCTGCAGAGAGTCTGGACCTTGGACAAAACACACGTGCAGACCCAAGGGATGGTGGCAACCAGGAGCTCGTTGGACACATGGCTGATGTTGGGGTGCTGCATGAGCCCCATCAGGCTGGGCTGGCTGTGAACAACCACACATCCCAGCAAGGCTGGATGTGCCAGTAATCTCAGACAGTGGACAGGGGAGGTACTTCCAATTCAAATTTCAGATTTGAAAAGGCCATTTCAGATTTGAATTTGGCCATTTGAAAAGACCATTTTTACCCCCAGCACACTCATCTGCACCTGTACAAGATTACTGGGAGCTCAGCATGTCACAGCACGCGGCATGTTCAGTCACAGAAGTGGCTGGAGCCTGAGTTAGCAGCTGTGTGTCGCCAAGATCACAAAGAACAGGGTCATCCCAGGTGTGCATGGGGACACAACAGCAGCATGCCTGAGATTACAGCTTTGCCCAGCTTCCCAACAATGGAAAAGAAAAGCAAAACTTGACATTTCTTCACCAAAAAGGTGGTCAAGCATTGGAACAGGTTGCTCAGGGCAGTAGTGGAGTAGCAAGGCCAACCAGTAAGGGCAGCTTTAATATTCTATGATGCCTGTCTTTTGCTGAGAAAAGTGAAAGAAAAAGAGATCTGCTGACATCTGATCACTGAACAGGTGTACTCCAACAGGATTTACATGGGCCACATACACAGAGATGATGTCTGATGTGTGTAAATACAGGTATATAAAAATGGATATGTGTATCAATTAACTCCCACAGCAGTTTAAACCTTCCAGCTATTAAAAACTCCAAAAAGGCAGTCAAATTGCTTAATACTTTAAGGAAAAGCTACTCTTCAGGTTTTGTTATTATTCTGCATTCAGCCTAAGAGCGTTGCAGAAGTCTCAAGGCATGCCTAGAGAGACATAATCATGCTGGTAAAATAACCTCAAGATGCTTTTGTGGGAACCTGTACTATGCTGTGTCCCTGAAGTCCCATCATCGCATGAAGATAATGTTGCCATAATGTAATTGCAGCAGCATGATGTTACCACTATTGCATTTTAACTGTGTAAGAGTGAACAAGCACATGTTTAACTGTGTAAGAGAATGAACAAGCACGCTGCAAAAAGCCATGGCACAGTTATTGTACTCAAGGCAATTTTCTTCAAAAAATTTGAAAAAACCCTGAAAACTTGATTTTATATAAGTTAATTGCAGAGGGGAAAAATGTAATGGGAGGCATTAGAATTGTGCTGCAATTAAAACACAACAGTCAGCAAGGCAAATTATGGACTGTTTTTAAAATTAATATCAAACACCAGCACAAAACATGAAATATGTAAATGTCTTGGCAGAAATTCAGCTCTTTTCTTAAAATCCAATGTACAGACTCCTCTTTGGAGTGTATAACGTGTCCTTTGTGCCTCTGCCTAGCAACAAGCTGCCTGGGGCTGGATGGTCTCAGGAGGGACACTCCTAGTACCCAGACCTACCATGTCTTCACATCTTCTGCTGGGTTTTTAGGGGAAGTCAGGTTTTCTCCACACCCATTCTATCTGAAGCAATGGGTAAGGTGGGTAGGCTGCGGAGCCCTTACATCAAAGACTAGTGGTGAGCTGTATTGTGTCACTGCACAGTTGTGTTCACAGTTGCAGTCTCACACACAGTGTTGATTGTGCTTACTGCAAAAAGCTGTCTTGTAAGTGGTGACAATGCACCTAATGGCTTTAACTTATTTATAGGACTGCACAAAGGCTTCAGATCCAACCTTTGCTCTCATATTGCCAAAGGCTATAATTAAATTTTAATTGACAACCTGAATCCACCCAGGAGTTATTTCCTCATCTCTCCCAAGGACTTGCAGGTGTTGTTCCTCGGACCTGCCTTGCACTTACTCAGAGCTGGAAAGTGCTCACAGGAGCATTAGGGTTTTTACCAAGCTTAATTCAAGCCCCAGATCTTGAAGAATGAGTAACAAACCTAACCTTTGTCTGAATCAAAGGCTGTTCCATTTTATGTGATGGATTAGAATTCCTGAGGATGGTGGCCATTCCCCATGGGAGGGCTCCCAGCAGTCCCCCACGAACCTGCACGAATACCTTCTACAGCTCCAGTCTGAACAGAGAAACCCCTTGACGAGTGGTCTCTAACCCTGTTTGTCAAGGATGAGGTTTGGTAAACTCTGTCAAGAGGATATCTTTGCTCGTCCAGCCTACACCTCAGCAGAAAAAGACTTTCTGCCAGAACCAAAGGCCACCTTTGCAGCTGGGGTTGGAAGCTGTGGAGCCTCCCCCAGAAAGGGGGGAAGGAGAGGATTGGCAGAGGAGAGCACACATGAAGGTATTTGTCTCTGTAGATGTTCACTTAACTGCATTTCCATTCTACACAAAACCCTCTCCCAACCAAAACCAGACCCCACTGCAATATAGACTTTAAATAAGGGGTTTTTTTCCCACACAGGCTGTGAAAGTCAATAGGACATTTGACACAGGCAGTATATTTTTATTCTGGAAGCAGCCTGGTTCTCCCTCCTGCCAGTGTATATTATTCCTACAAAAGACTACCAGCTAAGAAGAGAAACCCACAGCTACAGACCCTGTATAAACCAAAACAGAGAAAAGCTATTGTAGGCAAGGGAGATCAAACATGCAAACGACACAGCAGGTATCAAATGTCTTTTTTTTTCTTCATTTTAACACAAACATTTTTATATGTTTTACTGCAGTCTTGGTTCATGTTCAACACAGTAAAAGCTCACTGCAGGATTTCCTTCAAATTCAACAAGATCTTGATCAACTCACAAAAACACAGGCTCTCTTTCCAGCACACAATCACAGAACCATGGAATGGGTCAGGTCAGAGGAGACCACAATGGACCCACAGTGGACCCACTGCTCAAGCAGGGTCACCAGGAGCACTTTCTTATAAAAGATGCCCAGTGCACACAGGCATGACAAGCAAGGGCTCACCCACACATCCACAACTTGGAAATCGTGTTGGTAGCAGCTGCCTGCCCATGAGCAACTTCACTTCAACAATCCAAAGCGTCTTTAAAGTTGCATCAGGACGATTGCTCTGCACTGGCAGACTCAGGAACATTGTCTGGCAGCCAGCACACACAGCTGTGCTCTGTACCACAGTACCACCCAGTTAGGAGATGAATTTTGGAGTGGGGTAGGCAGTTTAACTCCTTCCAGTGCATGTTTCAGTACAGGTATTAGGGAGATAATGCCTGCCTGGTTCTCAAATCACTAGCCCCATGATAAAGTGTTATCAATTATGTTTGCATATGTCTGCAGATCTTCTCCTTAATTGGGCTGTTGGCCTTTCCAGTAACACGTAGGTGCTTTTCACAGCAAGTCTATAGTGAACTGTGTTTGAAGAGAAAGGCTCTAGATATCCTTGAGCTTTTTAAATCAAAGCAAGCTGTATCTCTAAACCTGAGCAGATACACAGAGAGACAAAAGAAATACTTTTTAAATCTTATTCTCCTTTTGCTAATTCAGTTGCATAGAAGAAAAGCCTGTGCAAAAGTCTAAGATTGTATTATACAACCATACTTGGAAATACTAACCCGAAGTATTCTCAAATGTACTGTCCACAGGCCTGGTTTACCTTTACTAAAAGCCTTTTGTTTCCTTTGAGTAATTTCTGAAGGCATGTTTCACCATACTCTTGATTTTTGGCTTCTAACTTGAGCTGGAAACTGAGAGCAGTTTTCTTGTTTCAGTGCATACCCAGGCTCCTCGGCACAGCAGATATCTCAGGGCATCTGATGGCCTCAGCACAAAGCTGCTTTTTGTTCTGCCAACCTGCAGCCCACCCGAGGGGATGGCATGCCAGGTCCTGCTGCAGGGACAGCCTTGCACACCATGGCACAGCTCCAAGTCTGCTCCCAGGAAATCTCCTCCCTGGCAGAGAGGCAGCAGCTTCCCCCACAGCCTTCCCAACAGGGGAGAAATCCTGGACCTCAACTCTCACTCAGTACTACCTACAGACACAGTTTTATGTTTTTCTTTGTTTGCAGCTGCTTATCCAGGGTTTAGCTCATGATTTAAAAGGGCTCCTTACTTTGATCACTCAGGAATTTTAAGAGTTTTGTTAAAACCTTTGTGGAAAAGGTAAGTTTAATACATCAGCCATTTTCAAATCCTCCCAAAGAATCAAAGCAGGTTTGAAGAACTGCAACATGCAGTTGGTTAATTTGTGCTGCTTTGGCTCTACAAGGCTGTTGTTTTTTTCAAGCCTTGTATAACTGTTCTTAATTGTACTTTCAATTAATTTCCTGAATGGACAGTAGTGCTGTCTACAGCAAGGCACACTGCTTAAAAGCAAAACAAATCATTCCTTGGGATTGCTACTACAACATGGTAACATAAGCATATATTTTGTTCCCTGAGCAGCACCAGAACAAACTGACTCAGAGCACTGACTAAAGATGCCCTTTCCTACTGCTTTTGACAGATTTATTTAAAAAAAGAAAGAGAGGGGAAAAAAGGAGAATATTCTATTGTGGGATAGTCATATAAACTGACAGGCAAGCTTTGTATATACTTACTGGATTAAATTTCTTTTAATAAACTGGAGCCATTTCAATCACAAGAATAGAATCCTAGATGTTGGTTTCCAACAATTCCATTTTGCATTGTTTTCTCTATGACTTGCATGAACACCATCTAAGGGCAGGGTGTTGGGAGGATTTACATTGTGAACACACCTTCAGACTTTGCCCTAAGGTTAGAAAAAAAAATTTTAAATTCCTGGAATGCCACACTGATCCCATGTCTCAGTGCAAATGGAGAAAGAAATGAAAAGAATATCTAATGGAAAATGAATGGAAATATCTATGGAAATGAAAAGAATATCTAATTCCTTTTCCTAACAGCCCTGCTGTTCTGCCAGAACAGAACAGGATGGATCTCTTTACATGCTAGCTCATGCACATACATCTTATTTTATCTGATTATATAGATGCTTTTAAGACTGCACCAAAATTAATAGATGCACCTGACTATGTGTAGTCTGAAAAGCAGTTAAGAAGGCTTTAAAAAATTAATGATTTTTGGAACCAGGATGGTAAAGTCCATCTTGGTGTCTAAACTATGTGGTCTTTGAGACTACCAATGGATCTGACATAAAGGTTTCAAAGCTGAAATTTTCTGGACTTTTAATTCTGATTTCTTTAATACATTAAGACAAAAAATTATTTGGAACATATATGTTATGAGAAATATAAAGACGTTTATATATCCACAGGCTATATAACTGACATTATAATATTCTTGATGTCTTTTATATTTATTTGATGTACTATTAATTCCATGATCACTATACTCTAAGTCAAAGAAAATTATTCACAACTAGTGCAATCATCAAGAATTAATAAAAACACAAGAGTCACTCAGCAAGTAAAAGTAGAAAAGCCAACAATGGGAAATAACTGCAAGTATAATTATCTAGTAAAGTGAAAACATGGCAACCTAATAAGCTGGTTGTGTTGGAATTAGTTTTACACACTGCATCAAATATTTGGTGAAAAAAAGGAAGACAAAGCCAGATGGCGCTGCTTCCATCAGGCAACAGGTCTTGCAAGGAAAAGCACTTAAGTGTATGTGCTTCTGTAGACAGGAACGTGTTTCTGGAGACAGGAACGTGTTTCTGGAGATAGGAACCCGCAGAGAGAAACATTTGCAATGTCTTTCTGATAGTCTCCCAGCAAAACACCAGAAAATTTGTATTTTTACAGACAGCCCCCAGCATAACTGCAGAGGGGAATGCAGACCACAGGCAGAATTAATGTCTTCATCCTCTAAAAACACACCACAACCTCCTAAACACCTTGTTGTGTATAGTGTAAAAAAACAGCTAAGTTACACAGCTTCAGGCACATGCAAATGTGATTTTCTGAGCAAGACTTTAACAGCTAAGAGAAATCATTAACACACAGTTTTATAGAAGACAATGCTCAAGCCCAGCAGAATTTTAAGACCAGCCTCACCATGCCAAATTTGCAATTTTATATGCCATTTCATTTCAACTCTACAATTTCCACAACAAATTTTGCAGAAAAAAATTCCTCTAATTGTACAAGTGTATAAATACATACACATATATGTGCTATGGTTAAAAAAAGGTGCAGAGATTCTACTAGGACTTTTGAAATAAGAAATTAATATACAGAAATAGATTAACCTATGCAATTTCAGCCAGAAAGTGTAAAATTACCAAGTCATTAAGACAGAGGCTAAAAACAGGAGCTTTATTTCCTCCTTTTGAGTCTCTTCTATCCAAACTCCGGATATTTCTTTCCCGTTTTAGTGCAAGGCTGTAGCTAGTTTCTCAGATAGCAGCGTGTGGTTACACTCCCTGAGGCAGGAAAGGTGTAGCAATGCAAGCACATCCCAAAGCAGGCATTCCAGGAGGGAATGAACAGAAAGATGAAGCCAGGAGTGCCAGATCTCCTCAGGAAGCGTGCTCCAGAATTGGGAACAGTACAAGCACCTGACAACCTGGCAGGCTGTCATCATCGTCTAAAAAATATGTAAAAAGTGGATCATCAGACTCTCCAGGGAGGAATGCCAATAATTGGTGTAAAGGGCCAGGCTGGGGGATCACACAGCTGTCTCTGAACAGGAGGGCTGGAGTCAGCACGCTGCCAGGCCAGGCCAGGCCAGGCCAGCCCAGGCCAGCCCAGCCCAGGCCCAGGCAGAATTCTCTGGTTTCCAGATGACTTGTGGGCATGCTGCAAACTTGTACTTCACATTCAGATGAGATATCCAGAGCACTCCCAGCCATTTCCCTTCCAGAGGAGCCCAGGGCCATCGAGTCCCTCTTCTCCCTAAAATCAGCCCTGCCAGGCTGCCTGCACTGCAGCACGTTGGCTGCTCACCAAACAGCACCCAGCACTCCAGACTATGAACAGCTGTCTGTCAGGGCAGAATAGAGCAGCTGAGAGGCTGATGTGAGTGTACAACTGATGTGCTGTGAGCACAGCACACTGCACAGCCACATGGGACTGCGTGCAGGCAGCAAGCCCAGCGGAAGCCAGCGCTACTGCACAAAGAAGCCCTTTGTGGAATGGGCAGTGCTCGCACTTAGCAGAGAAAATCAACTGCCTTACACTTCTAAATGCATCAAAAATCAATCCAAAAGAGTACTGGTAAATGGTATATCCTGGATCAGAGCATTTTCACAAACTCCAGACGTCCCCGTTTTAATGCTACACCACTAGTGAAGATGTTTCTGTTTATTTCCAGGCACAAGTTACTCATTTCCTTCTGGCACAAGTGTAGCACTGCTGAAAACCTTCTCTTTCTCTGTTCCAAACATGTGCGTGCCAAGCAAGGCAGCACATCTTAAGCAAAAAAAAAAAAAAAAAAAAAAAAAAAAAAAAAAAAAAAAAAAAAAAAAAAAAAAAAAAAAAAAAAATTAAATATTTAATCACTGCTTTCAAGATTTTAAATCCAAAATGGTAACGTGACTGCTGAAACTGATCTTCCAAATGACAGAGGCTGGAAATTTCCGTATGTGCTTCATGAATTAAGCCCATACCAGTTGCTTGTGTGCAGGCAGAACCAAAATCACAGAATCATGGAATGTTTTGCGTTGTAAGGAACCACAAAGATCATCTTGTCACAACTCTCCTGCCATGGACAGGGAACCTTCCACTAATGTCTTTCCAGAAGGTCTGGAAAATGTTCCAAAATGTCTGGAAAATGTTCCAAAATGTCTTTCCAGGTCCTACTGATTAGGAGGGAAGGGCGCTATCCCTTGCCTTGATCATTGGCTTTTCATGAAAGCTCATAGTAAATAAAAACATTCCGGTCACTTTCAGGACTCTGATATTGACAGAACCATAGATTCCTGGGACTGCCAGGCTCAGATTTTTTTTCAGATTCAACCCACAGAACTAACTCAGAGGCTGGATAACAGCAAATTTTATTGTTAAAAACATTATACTGGACTGACAAATGCAAAGTTTCGACAGAGAACTACTGTTTCAGACCATATGTCTCACAACCACAAATTCAGCTGTTTCCCAGTTCCACTGAAATTACATCCACTTCCCACAGGATTAAGAGCAGGTCCTACTCTCAGGTGTCCTTGGCGCGTGATTGTGCAGCACAAAGGGAGTCAGCACTCAGGAGGAATCACTCTGCACTATCACTGTCATGTCCAAAGAGCAGACCTCTCATTTCTAGGACTAAGGGCAAAATAATTTCACTAGAGCACATCAAACCTTTACAACTGCCAAACAAGGTTCTCAAAATGCACTTGGAAGGAGGTACAGAAGATGAAAAAGGGGTCATTAAAAATATAGCAGTATCTCTGAATATGTCACTGGATGCTTGCAACCAGAGAGGGTTCTGACCAGATTGTCCCGGCAACCAAATGCAGCAACAATTATGGTTCGTGCATATTTAATGACTGTTAAATGAACAGGTAACATATCTGATAAACGCTGGCCTAGCTGAGCGTATTACTGAAGTTTAGCTACCACAAATCCAAAAATTAAGGAAAGCAATGCGCCTTTTTAAGCCTTGGACTTGTTAAGGACAGTGTAGTTTATACATATACATCTTTGCTGTCGTAAGACATTGTTTCTTCTCTTCTATGGACTATAACAACAAACGTTATTGCTCTCTCCAGTTTAGTGTTTCCTAGCCCACTGCACTAACAACTACTCGAACATTTTCAGCGCAGATGAGAGCAGTTCAGGCTTTAAAAGAGATTACCGTGCGGTCATATAAAACCCAATTACATACATTTATTTTTTACATTTGTGCTCTTGCTGGCAATTATCTCTGTGCATCTGTGTGCTCCTCTGATGTCCCATCACCACAAAACCTGTCTGTTCATCGGTTTTGTACATGGTCATTGTCACAGAACATAGGGAGACAAAATATATAGGACAATGGGGGGGATGATAATGCTATTGAAACCCTAAAAACACTGATCAGAGAGCTCTCAAAAATCAAACTCTAGCCTTCCACTTTGTCAAGACAGATTTCTGAAAGAGTCATTTGCATCCATTGCCAATTCCCTACGTACAGAATAAAGCGCGGTGTGACTCCTGGCCAACACCGGGAATTGGGGCTGAGCCCGGGCTGGCGAGGCTCGGCTCCGCTCGGCCGGGGCGGAGCGGAAACCTCCGCCCGCGGGCAGGAGAGAAGGGAAGGAGGCGGGGAAGAGCGGGGGAAGAGCGGGGGAAGAGCGACGGAAGGCGGCCCCGGCGGCGGGAGCGGCCCCGGGGCGGGGAGGCCGGGCAGGCTCCGGGAACCGCTGCTCCGCGGGGAACCTTCCCCTCCGCCCCGCGGGGACAGCAGGGACCCGGGCGGCCGCGATGGACTCCGGCAGCGAGACGCACGAGCTCAACGGGACGGCGGAGGGCGCAGAGCCGGCGGCCGAGGAGCAGGTGAGGGCCGGGCCCGGCGGGGCGGGCGGGGGGCGGCGCTGTGCCCTTCCCACAGGCTCCGGGCCGCAGGCTCCGGGCCGGGTCCAGGCGGGACGGGCGCTCCGTGAGGCGCTGCTCCGTTATTGCTGGGCTTTTACCTGCCTTCCCCTCATCCCGCGCCGTTCCCGCAGGGAGGCCGCTGTGGGGTCCGTGTGCTCGGGCAGGGCCGGGCACGGCTCCGGGCACAGCTCTGGGCAGAGCTCCAGGCAGGGCTCCGGGCAGAGCTCCGGGCACGGCTCCGGGCACAGCTCCGGGCACGGCTCCGGGCAGGGCTCCGGGCAGGGCTCCGGGCAGCTCCCGGCCCCGGAGCTGTCCGGCAGGGCCCTCCTCGCCCGGAGCCGCCCGCAGCTCGCCGCAGCCGCAGGGCTTTGCCCACCCAGCTGCCTTGGGAGAGCAGATCCACGCAGAATAGGCAATTACAAAACTAGGAGGTATTACTGGAGTGGTAGCGCCTGCATGGTTAATTTCAATGCAGTAATCAAAATAAAAACAAGAATACCCAGGTTTTTCCTTCTCTGTGTAGTAAAAACGTGACCGGACGTTTTCACTGGGAAGTATTCATCCTGTGTTCTGGTTAAGTATAAAGGACGTTTATACTTAACCAGAAGAGCATGCCACTTATCTGAAAAAAACCAGACTGGTAGAAGAGTGTCTTTTATCTCATTTGGAAAGGACTGTACTCTAAAGGCAGCTCACTCCAGCCTAAGTCTTTGCCACACAGAAGCCGCTGTACTAAACCCTCTTCTGTGTCAGTGGTAAAACGTTCTGGTTACAGACAGACTGGGCCGATTGTGTAGCACATCTGTCCTGCCTCCATCCCTCCCTCCTTGACAAACCCTTGGAGTAATGAATATCAAATCAAGAAAAATAAAAACACATTTTTAATAAATCCTGGAAATCCTACCTAAAGTGAGTAAAGGCTGGGATATGCAAGTCAAACTGGTGGTCTGGAGTGGTTCCCTCTAAACCTCTGACTTCCCAGCAGTTCTCTCATTCTCTTGACACAACTTTGTGATTGCATCACAAGTACTCTTGATGGAAGGGTTTTCCCAATGTGGTCTGCTTCAAGAGAAATAAAATAAAATATTTTTGTTGGAAGAATACTTTTTTTTCTTTGTAGAGTATCTTTCCTGATTGTTTTTAGATCAGCAAGGTCTCTGAGATGGAGGGGAAGTCTGACTTCAGAGCGGCTGTATATGGCCCTTTGCAATTTCAGTGTGTAGATGATGGAGATGGGGACAGAAATTCTACAACTATAAGGATTATTAAATACTAGTGTAAAGTTGCTAGTTAATCCTGTAAGTGTAGGTTTGATCTTAGAAAAAAAATAAAAGTCATGACATGGTGTTCTATTTTAGTTCTATATTATTCCTTTTATGTCTGATCCGTCTCTTTTTTGATTTAAGTGGAATTTTTTCCAAACATGAAATTTCCGCTCAAAGATCAGGCAAAATTTGCCATGTGGTATTTTTCTGAAAGATTAATATTTCAAAACCGCGGTAAATTACTTCTTAAACAAAATTGCTTTTTAGCATCTTTTTAGCAGTTCTGATTGGGAGGAATATTGCAGAACACAGTAAAGAGCAGCCCCGCTAAGCTTAGTATGGCTCAGCTTTAGTTCTGCACAACTTCATTATTATGTAGCAAGTTTCTGTTGTTTGATAATTCAGACTTATTCCTAAACATGAGATGTCTAGGAAGCTTGCTCTATGGCATTAGAAACCCAGAGGTCATTCTGGTCCATTCTCTGGTCCATTTTGAATCAAGGCTGTTGGCCCATAAAATCACATTAATAACTAACCCCAAATAGAAAGAAAACTACTGTAACCCTTATTATAACAATTTTCTGTATTTAGCAAAGATACTTTATTGTTTTCAAATATTTGCATTTTCAATGCTGTTTCTTTCCTGTTGAATCACCAGGTGGGGCTTAGCTGTGATTCATGAAACTCAGCACCTAAGGGCATTTGCTGCAGAGCCATTTGTATTTGCTTTTTAATAACGGTAACCAATAAATCCTTTCTGTGTTTCAAAGGAACTCAGTCCTTCTGGGCATACCACTGAATTGGGGAGCAAAGCAAAGCGGGGGCAAAGTCTGTACTGACACAGGGAGACTGTGGACCAGAACCATGCCATCTTGGAGTGAAGGTTCTGTCTTACAGAACCAAAACCGTGGCCTTTTATGACATGGCATTGTAGCTTCATCCTTGCAGAGTGCAGGGGCTGGACAAGCAAACAGCCCCTGCTTCTGTGAGGAGACCCAGAGTGATAGTGCCTGTGGGGACAGCACCATGTCACTGTGAAAATCAGCTCTTCCTTGGGGCAGGTTGTTGTGCTGAGAGGCTGAAGCTTTGCAGCTCTGGGGACCTGAAGGCAGGCAGGGAATACTGCAGGGAATACTGCAGGGAATGCAGTCCCAGCTGCACCTGGCTCTTACACACATGTGAACTCATGTGCTGGCTTTGCTGGAACTCCTTTGGAGACACAAACACAAGGGCTTAGCTGGTCTCTGCCGAGGAATTTGAATGTAGAATGTGTGTGAGGAGGTGTTTTGGTTGCACTGAGACTGAAGCAATGCATGCTGCTCTTTTGCCGAGTGACACCTGCAGGAAAAGCCTTCTTTTACCTGCATCCTAGAACATTTCCAGGCATCCTACTGTTGCTCTGTGTGGCCCTGTGGGTGATCACAGCACAGTAAGTGTTGTTGGTGCTGTGGGCTGCACACGTTGCTGCATGCCTGGAATGTCCCTGAAACCATGAAGCCGCATAACCAAGTTCTACTGTCATTTCTGTTGTACAGACTGTCACTCTCCTGAGACTGAGGCAACACCTCTTCTTTCATTGCCTGTCTATATATTGCTGTAACACACAGTCTGATCTTAAAAAGTGCCCATGTAGTACTGACTGCATCTAGCAGCTTCAGTGCCTCTGGCAGTGGCCTTCAGCTTGCTCCCACAAGACAAGGCTAATTTGCTCTTTTTTTGGTTTTTTGTTTTATGGTTTTCCACATCAGTCAGGAGACAGGAAGTGAATGTTTTGGGGATTTTCATGATTACAGGTCATTTTTCCTGGTGAAGGCAAGATCACAGGCTGAGAAAAATCTCTGGTATTTGCTGCTGCCCTATGAAAAATTACACTCAGTCAGGTATTTAGGCTTCTGATGGATGACAACATGTCTGGTGAAAATAGGTCAAGTTTGGTGTTCAAATTCCCTGGAAAAACTGGCAGTGTGTACATGAATATCTACCCTATTTAAAAGGGTGGCAAGCCTGGCTTGGATCATGTTTAGTGCTGCTGAGGAGAGTAATTAGAGGGTATCTTCTGCATTTGAACTAAACTGAAAAGCCAGACTTCTTTCACAGGATTTTCTGGCAAGCAGGAACACATTTAAGCAGTAAAAAAAGTATCTAAGAAATAAGTTTAAAGAAGTCAGCTAGAATAAGCTTACTTTTCATATATTTATCTCTTTTTTTTGAAGTCTAGAAATAAGAGCAGCAAGAATGAAATTCCTAACCTGTTTGGAGACAGCAGGATAGAGGATCACTTACTCTTCCTTCCTTGTGGAGTTGGGCAGCTGAGTTTAACCTAGTTACCCAAAGCTGCATCTAATCCATGGAGAAATAGGCACCCCTGAGAGACAAGCAGTCAAATTTAAGTCCGGTCACATGAATCTTCATCAGGAAACACTCATATATACATCCTGTTGGGTTAACTAGCCCTAGGTTTGCTCCACAGTTGGTTTTTAATTTTCCTGTTTGTTTGCTGAGCAATTAAAAAAAAAAAAAAAAAAACTGAACAAAAAACAACTCCAAACAAAAAAACAGCTGATGTGAAAATGAGGGGAAAGAGATTCCCTTGTAATTGGGCAATTCTTGGCAACAGCAGATCACATGATAGGTAAGTGGAAACACATCTGTGTATGGGTATATGGATGGCCCTGGACAGTGGCGGGGTGGAGGAAGGAGTAGCAAAGAAAGGAGGGCAAGCAAAGCCCACACAGTGGCCAATTTCACATCAGTCCTTAAAATAAGACTCATGAATAATGAAGGAACCTTTTGGATGTGTGATGAGAGAAAGTGAATTTAATAAATATCTGTATTTTTAAGTGCACTTTCAGGAGTAAATTAGTCACAGCAAGCTGTTGCTTGCTTGATCGTGTTACAGTGGTTTTTCCCTCCCAACTTTCTCTCAGTGCAAACTTTTCAGCCTTTCCAATCTCTCCTTTTCCCAGGATAGAAACATGCTGGCTGTTTAGACTGATCCTACAGGCAAGCTGGAAGAAATGCCAAAGGGCAGTAGAGGCAGGCACTGTTTTCTGCTCTCCTTCTGGAGCACAGGGATAACAATGGGAAAGCTGCACAGAAAATCTCAGTGCTGCTGTGGCTCTGCCCTATGATCACAGGAATCGTTTGATGGCCCAAGTGATGTCTCACTCACCGGCAGTTAAGAGGTGTGAATAACCCTTTTCCTCTCTGCTGGCTGCAGCGCAGATCGTGGCAGTGGTTCCAAAGGAACAGACCCATCAACATCAACCACTACGCCAACAAGAAGAGCGCGGCCGAGAGCATGCTGGACATCGCCCTGCTGATGGCCAACGCCTCCCAGCTCAAAGCTGTCATGGAGCAGGGGCCCTCCTTCTCCTTCTACGTCCCGCTGATCACCCTCATCAGTCTGTCACTCGCCCTGCAAATTATGGTGGGAGTGCTCCTGATATTCCTTGGTAGGTAGCAACAGCAAGAACCACTGATTTGTATTTTTCTTACAGGACACAGCCTGTAGGATGGTAAATAAACACACCCTTTGCTTTGAAAAAGCCTTTACCTCAGAACCCATTCAGGGTAGAATCATAGAATCATTTAGGTTGGAAAAGACCTCTAAGATCATCTAGTCCAAAAGTTAACCCAGCACTGCCCTGTTCACCACTAAACCATGTACATAAACGTCACAGCACATCTTTTAATTATCTCCAGGGATGGTGACTCAACCACTTCCCTGGGCAGCCTGTTCCAGTGCTTGACAACCCTTTCAGTGAAAAAAAATTTCCTAATATCCAAAAATACAGTTTTTCTCTTGAAACCATAGAAATACTGCAACAATGGGAGGAAGGGAAACTTTATGTGAAATCTTCAATTTTTATCAACTTCCTCCTACTCATTTGCCCATACGTGAGTATTCTCCAGAAAGCCTGAGGAGGAAGGAAAATTATGAAAGATCGTAAAAGAAACATCAGTAGACCAGATAAGATAATGCAGCCTATCCAGTTTCATAATAATGTTTTTGGCAAGACCTGTTACTTAATCTTATGACTGAAATGTATTTCCTCCATATCAATCATATAAGAAAATATTGTGAATGTGGAACTCTGAAAGGGAAGTGAAAGTCAAAATGTCCATCGTCATGTTGATGTAGCAATTTGTCTTTAGCTTGGCTGTGTTGCAATCAAACTGCATCTCCCACTGCCCACCTGGAATAAATGACACTGCCTCTGGTAGGAAGCAGCTGTGGATCATTTCTGCTGGTGACATGGGATCATTTATTCTCATAATGTTTTTCAAATCTCACCCTTTACCTTGGTGGGAACTAGATAACTGACCCTGGGGCTAATGTAAATGAAAAAGCAGAGTTGACACATGGCATTTAATGAGTTATGTCAATCTTGCAGTGTTCTGCTCTCCTATCACAGCTGAAAAAACAATTCTGTTCAAGGAGAAAGTTCCTAGGGATCTAGGATATACATGGCTTGTAATATTCACAGTTGATATGGCTTTTTTCTTACAAAAGAGATGGAATACAGCTGTCTCTGCGTTTGTTAGAGTTGGTGCAAGAGCAGAATCCAGGTCTTGGATCAGAGGAGATTCCAGAAGGGGACTGGAAAAAACCCCACCTGTTGATGCTGGGAGGTGTGGGAAGCGAGTAATGGAAAAATCAGCAAAATACTTCTATGTTCCTCAGTTGAAGGCATCTCCCTGGTTGTTTCAGCAGGGTTTGAGGCTGTAAACAAGCTCCCTGTCTTTCTGTTGGGCAATAATTTCGGTATATGCTGAGAGACTGCTTTTTAATGCTTGTTTCTGCAAGACACTGCTAAAATGGTTTAAATTGCTGTCAGTTTTATCTTTGTCACATTGAGGGTGACAGAGCCCTTGGCTTATGGTGGTGCACTCTTGGAGCAGTGTTGTCCTGCTGAGGTCAAAGACAGGAAGAAGACAGGAAATAGGACACAAAGCTATGAAGATAGAGGCATCAGAGCAAGAAGTTGCTTCTATCCAGCCATGAAATTCTGTCTCTTTAAACTCTCGCATGGCCAGACAAAAGTCTGTCCCACCATCCTGTTTCTTTCCTTGAGTCAGGGTTTTATCCTGGGAGCTACCAGTTCTCATAGTTTATACTAGGTATTAAAAGCTTTTCCTCCTTCTAAAGAGCCTTTCATGAAAACAATGTGAGAAATGTTCACTAAACTTGTCCTTGGAAGTGGTGACCTTAAATTTTTGGAAGAAAAGCAAAGAATGTCTTGAAATAGTTTCAGTAGCATGAAATCACAGTGATCCACTATAATAAAATACTTAAAGAATAACTGTTCTTCAGAACATTTTCACAAACACCCTCATCTTAAGTGTTGTAATTACAAAGATAGGATTACTACAATTCTACATCAAAATTTAGAGCTCTTCCTAAACTGACAAGTATTACTTGTCTTCTCTGACTCTCCTTTGGACAAAGGGACAGCTCTGAAAAGGTCAGTTTGCCTTTCAGCATGATTGCTTTTAACTCGTATAACAGGTCAGGCCATTTTTGCCTTTTCATTTTAATCCAACTGTCTCAAATACTCTTATTCCGCGTTTCAGAACTAATGATTCCATTTCATTTATTCTTCATTCACATGGCAGTACTAGAGTCCTTCCAGGTCTTGTTGGGGTGCAAGCATCCACGTGCCTCCAGGTGCTTTACTGATGTGTAAACTCATTTTAAGGTTGAAGTACTACTGAACTTAAATTATTTCATGCCTGGACAGGTGTGCAGTAGCTTCTCAGGGCAGTTCTTCCACACTATTCTTCAATGCTTTGCCTGGCTTGTGATGTTTGACTACACTGCTTTAGCAAACAGGACCTGAACAGGTGCCCAGAATTCCTTGAAACCAAAATAGCATTATTAGGGACCCCAGGTGAACCTGGTTGTTAGCACTGCAGCATCACGAGTGTGTTTGCAACCACTTAACTGCTCCAGCAGCAGGGATATTGGTTCAGTGGTTCACTTCTGCAGTATGGAACAGGGTGATGGTGGTACAAGCAAATAACATTTATTTTGTGTGGTAGAGTCACAAGCTGTATGTCTATCTATGTGCCTATCAGAAGGAGCTCTAGGTTTTATGTTGCTGTAAAAACTTGTCTGATATAAATTTTCTCTCACATGTTGTACACATGCAGACACAAGCTCTAGTGATCTATGCTCTTGAGAACTTGGAGTCTTAATAGACAAAACCCATTCTCAAAACATGCTCCAGAATTCATCAGCACTTGCTCCAGCAGCATCAAAGGAGAGTAGCCAAGGGTCTGAGCTGCAGGGCCCTTACTGCCAGAGAACAGAGACAGGAAGCTCTCAGGTTTTCACATGGTGTTTCAGTGCTGCCAGGCAAGTGCCCCAACCTTCTCACTGTCTTAAACCAAAGCTATTATCAGCCCAGTGTAACTAATTTGTATGCTATCTTGAGGCTTGGAATCAAAGCTTACACTATTTTAATGCTATCTCCCTTGTGTGAGCCTCCCTCACTCCCTTTAGCAGTTCAACCAGAAAACAGCTGCAAGAAACAAAGGAAAATGTTTATACAGCAAATGCTCTCCGTAGAAAGGACTGCAGCTACACTGCTCTGACATCTCTCTCTGTTTAACAGTGTCCTTGCTTTCTAAAAACAGAATCAGGGCAAAAGCAAGGAGTACGAGGGAATACAAGCTGGGGAAAGGCACCAGTACAGAAAAAATCCAGCACTGGTAATGAGGTTTGTAGCATTTTAGCTAGGAAATTTGACTTCAGCCTGTCAGGGCTTCAAGCTAAATGCACTGGAGACTGAAATAATTTAAAAAATGCTTAAAGTCTGCAACAAAGCTAAGCTTCAAAACATCAAGAACTCAAAAGATTTCTAGTGATGTTAGTGCATCCATTACTTCCCATGTGTCTCCACAGAGATTAGATGCTAATTACTGGAAGTTAATAGGCTCCTTGTGGTTACAGACCTTCCCCTTAGCACTTTCACTGGCACTGCAAAATCTGTCTTCCCTTTTAAATATGACCGATCCAAATAGCTTAGCATAAGATAATTTTTTTAGCTACAGCAGTATGAAACTTTTTATTCTGCATTATCATTAAACATTTTTTTCTCCTTTCTCTTTGAAGTAAAATATGACCTTAACAACCCTGCAAAACATGGAAAGCTGAATTTCCTCAACAACCTTGCAACTGGACTAGTGTTCATTATAGTAGTTGTGAATATTTTTATCACTGCCTTTGGAGTGCAGAAACCAGCTGCTGAGTCAGCCTCACGACAGTAAGGACCAGGTGAGTGTGGTCTCCTGCAGCATGAGGCAGCAGGGCACGGCCTCCAGGAATGCAGGGCACACTGGGGCACCTTGGCAACAGCCACAGGCTCATCTGCACGCTTCAAGTTCTTGCAGATACCTGAGTTCACTTGGTGTTAGTGCAAAAGAGAAGCTGCTGGGAATAACTGGTAAGTTATTACAGCGTGTTTGTGAACGTGGAGTTCAAAAGTTGATGGCAGCACGTGTCACCATAGGAAGTGTAAGGAATGTCCTGGCCTAGCCACTCCTTTTCCTTACTGCTGACTGAGACAATAAGGGAAATAATGTGGTTCTGCTTTCTCCAAATGCCTCTCCTTTTTGTAAGGAAGGTTTGCATCCAGTCTGTTACTTAACGCTGAAGACAATCTGACATGTGACACTGCACATGTGGGAGCCTCTCAGTGTCTGTCCTGGCTGCAGATGGTGTGGCTCCTGTGTCCTCCACAGGACACAGCTTTGCTCCCTGGGGGACTCAGCCCACAAAGATGAGCACTATCACTTCACACGTGGCCATTTAGGACAATGTTGTTCCTCTACCAGCACTTTCAACAGTTCTTCACTTACACAGAAAGATAAATATAGGAATTGTGGGGATCAGTCTGGGTATCTTCCTAGCATCATAGCTATGATGAGCAGTTTGGGAGGAGATAAACCTAAATTGTAGGCTTGTAATGCAAGAATCACCATGGTCAACATCTGCCTTTAAAATAGCACTGCCAACATTGCTGTGGCTCTTGGTCTCCCAGATCTCAGCCCAGGGTCAGAGACCTGCTGAGGAAGGAGTGACTGGGCTGAGAGTGCACTCTGTGCTGCACAGACAGCCCGTGCATGTAACATTACGGCTTTCTGCAAACTCCTACAGGAAAGCCTCTCTCCATGAGGAAGAAGATCCAAGGCCTTTAAGCCATTAATCTGTAGATGAACAGTGTAACAAGAATGGGAGTCAAACCCAAATTTATCATCAGTCGAAACAGCGTGGGGGGAAATCAGTGCAAAAAATTATTAGGAAGATGAAGAATTACATTAATTTATCTCAGGGTGTGGGTGGAATTTTCTGCTTTAACCAAAACCTGTGAAATTCTGGCAGTGAAACAAGACAGTTTTATTGCATTTTCTGGCCACAGTCACTACAAACAGACTAATAAATATTTAATTTTAACAGAGAAGAGCACATAGATTGTCTGAGCTGTTTCAGAAATACAGGTAGAATGTGGTCTTCAGCAGTGCATGTTAAAGCAGTACTGAAGCATTAACCCCAGAATTACACTGGCAAAGCCAAGAGAGCTGCATGAAGGATTATTGGAATTTTAGCTGCCTTCATGGGACAAAACACACACAATACCGGGGAGAGAGGCAGAGGCAAGGATCTGAAATAGGCTTAAGGAAGCTCAGAACAGAACCAGCAGCTGTGGGCCCCTGCCTCCATGCTTTCACACATGCCGTTTCCTAATTAAACAGCCAAATGTGGTGTCCAGAACCATTTTTTTGCTGCAGACTTGTTAAATGTGAAAATTCTGTATTGCTTTGGAACATTGCAGCTGTTGTTTGCTCATTTGCACCCATTGCCCTTGCTAGAAACATCTGGTCATCTGACTGTAACTTGAAAAATGTGTGGTTTTAGTCTGTTGCCACAGTCTCCACAAAACCCTGAGAGAAGTGTATGGCCACCATTTTCTGGCTTCACCTTTACTGTTATTACTATTATGTACCCTTTTCCACAGAAAACTTGATTCCCCCTTTAAAGTAAATGTGTCATTTACTGTAATTCCTGTATCACTAAAATGCCAATATCTTTGTGTTTCAGAGAGCTGGAGCATTCATTTTAGATGCCATTTGCAGTTGAGCCAGCTACACTGGACACAGTGGGGAAGGAAAAATAATTTGAAGAAGCTGGACACACCAAGCAGCTTTCTCAAGTTTCAAACACACTTGAATACCTGAAATTTTCCCATGTGTTAATATTTAAGCTGTTTGGCATCTAAGAAAAGGTTGATTTTGCCCCAAGGACGCTGTTTTTCTGGAATAATGGCATTTCAATTTCTGAAGAAACTTTTTTTTTTTTTTTCAGAGAAGTGACCTAAACTCATGAAACAAGGAAATATCATCTGGTAGCACTTTACAGGACTTTTCTGTTTACATGCCTTTGGATTTTGTGGTAATTTGTCATTTCCACCATGGTAAGAAATGTCAGGCCTTTGATTCTGGCATGGTCACGTTGTCCTTTATTTCACAGCTTGGCACCAAGCCCATGTACTCTGTAGGCCAGCAGGGCTCTTCCTCTGCAGCGTGTAAAGGTAGCTGTGCCTTGTTTTTCTTTGGTTCCACTCTAGCTTAAAGCAAAGATGAGACAAACAGAAACAAGCAGCATGCTTTTGTCCAGTTTTGTTCACAGGTAATCATTTGTATTGTTTCTTCTGGACACACTTAAAATTTCCTGTCCTTCATGCACAGACACAAATAACCTAATTGTTAATGGTTTCTTACCATGAACTGCTAATCTGTTTATTCTGTGCATTATGTGTATTTATTGTAATCATAGAGTAATTTGGATTCAAGGGACCTGTAAAGGTCATCCAGTGTCACCCTGCCATGGCAGGGACACTTCCACTGCCCCAGGTGCTCCCAGCCCTGTCCAGCCTGGCCTTGGGCACTGCCAGGGATCCAGGGGCAGCCACAACTGCTCTGGGCACCCTGTGCCAGCCCTGCCCACCCTCATTATAAAAGGTTCTTTCTCATATCAAACTTCTGGAAACTTTATTAGGAGTGCCAGCTTCTCGAGGCTCAACTGATAAGCTGGAGGATCCAGGGTGAACTTTACCTGCTAAACTGGTACCAAGTGCCTGTCAGCAGCAACTCAAAAGGCAAATTGAGCTGAGTTTTTCTCTCATTTCCTCTCTCTCTTCCCATCATTGATTGCTGCAGTTTTGTTACTTTTATGAGTTTACGGCTAAAAGCAAAACAAATTTTTAAATTTTTTAAAAATATATGTAGAGAGATATGAATATCTTCTAGGCTCTTACCTGCTGGCTCAGGGACTTGCACTTTTTCTAAATACACTATTGCCAGTAATGGTGTATGTTCAACAAAAACTTTTTAGTCATTTTATTTTGAAAGTATCATACGTGCAATCAGAAAAATCTGAGTTTTCTAAGTTGTACTTGTATGTAGATGCAGATTAGTAGTAATCAATTTTCTTAGCATCAATTTTCAAATGCTCCCTTTTACATAAGAATAGAAGTTTGACTTCATATGTCTCATCTCATTTAAAGATTTATTACTGACCTTTGTCTTTGGTTATGTCTCAAAGCCCACTGATGTATCAGACTTCCATGTATATATGTTCTGTAAGAATTACTAACAGAAAACAAATCAAACTTGTGTGATTAGTAATGGAACAGACATTCTTTTGTACTTTCTAATTTGTCTTTTGTTGCTTCATTTCCATTGTAATATGTATTGAGTCAGTATCCAGCAGGCAGTGGTTTAATAGTGTGTGCTGTACTAATTTAAACACAGCTCAGAACAAGTTCTGAATGAGGCACACAGGTCAGCTTCCTGCATTTGTTTTTTACAAACCACCAACTGCTGTAGGACTCATGGCTGTCACACCTCTGACAGTGCTGCCCATGTCTTTTACTGTGATTAAGTAAGATGTGCAAAACATTCTCAGACATGAAATCTGTGTTTTAAGTCTCTGAAGCCTTCAGAGTTCATGTATTTTTTAGCAAACAGAAGCATCTGCAAGTTGGTTTCAAGTTGGTTTCAATAATTTAATCACAGGATTATTTTTCTTTTAAGTCAGCTGCTGCTTTAAAATCCTGGCAAGTATCTCTGAGGGGTAGCAAACAAATACATAGGTTTGACTCATTCTTGGACTCGTTCTTTGGTTTGCTGTGCTTTTTCAGAGTTCTTGGTTGGAGGCAAATAGCTCTTTTAAAAAGAGGTCATCAATAATGAAGCGAGATGAATTTTCCAGGCTGTATGGGGAGCAGTTCGTGCCAGGTCAGCCGTTTGCTCCTGTTTCATAAGCTCTGGGCAGGCTGAGCACTGCTCATGGTCCTTCTCATTAGTCCTTCAGCATCCAGAGCAGCCTGGGCTGGGATTCTCACTGGAGCTGTACTTACTGGAGCAGGTGACAACAACCATATTTACTGGAACTGACTCTTAAGTATTTGTCTTCTAAACCAGGTCACTGCTGAGCTTATTCTGATGCTGAGTCTTGCATAAAATAGGCTGAAGGAAAAAACACCATCCTGCTTTCTGTAGCCCCTCAACTGCCATTCGGGTGTTTTCATTAACAAGTTCTTTACCCTCAGTTTGCAGATGACATTAAGGTTGCTGGGAGTATTGATCTGCTGTCGGGCAGGAAAGCTCCACAGTTTCACCTGGAGAGGCTGGATCCAAGGCCAGTGGTCTGAGCTTGAATAAGGCCAAGTTCCAGGTCCTCTCCTTGGGTCACAACAGCCCCTGCAGCTCCAGGCTGAGCCAGAGGGGCTGCAAAGGGCCCGGCAGGAAAGGCCCTGGGGGTGCTGCTGGCAGCAGCTGAACAGGAGCCCAGGTGGGCAAGAAGGACCAGGGCACCTTGGCCTGTTCCAGCCCTGGGGTGGCAGCAGGAGCAGGGCAGGGCCCATCCCTGTGCTGCCACTGCTGGGGCCCCACCTCCAGTCCTGGGGTCAGTTTGGGGCTCCTGGTGACAAGAAGGACATTGAGGGGCTGAGAGTGACCAGAGAAGAGAGCAGAGCTGGGGAAGGGGCTGGGGGAGCTGGGGAAGGGGCTCAGCCTGGAGAAAAGGAGGCTCAGGGGGGTCCCTGTGGCTCTGCACAACTCCCTGCCAGGAGGGGACAGCCCAGGGGTCGGGCTCTGCTGCCGGGGAACAGGGACAGGAGGAGAGGGAAGAGCTCAGGCTGGGCCAGGGGAGGCCCAGGGTGGACATTGGGAGGAGCTGGACAGCAGCAGTTCCTGGAGCAGACGGTGTTCCTGATAAGCTCAAGAGGAGCAGAGCCCCGTGCATTTCTCAGATCGAGGTGCAGCCTGAAAAGGGGCTGAGGGAGGCACCACCACCAGGGCCCCACCACCCGTGCGTGCAGAGGTCCTGCCAGGGCCCTTCAGTATTCACAGGTGATCAACAAAGCCAAACCAGAGACAGAAGCTGAGATGTCCCTAGAGAAAGAAGTAAACTGAAATAAATGAGAGAAGGCACTCCAGGAAGAGATAAATAACAGCCTGGCCACAGCGGGCCTTAGAGCAGCGTTTCCATCAGAGGCTGGGTTGCATCCAAGTGCTGCAGGGTGATGTGTCAGCTGCACCCGGAGTTTCACCCCTCTCCCCACGTTAATTATTCCCATCCTGATATTTGAACACGTCCAGCAGCAGTGGGAGGGCAGAGGGGCAGGAGCATGGGCAGAGCTGACCCAAGAACTGGAGCTGATGGATGGCAGACAGCTCTTGGGCATGTCAGGAAGCAAACCCACTTTGTTGGAAGTATGTCCATGGCAAAGAGACTGACAGGGAAGAATGTGGTACATAAAGGCTGCAGCTGTTGGCAGGAATTTCTGACTTTCACACTGATTGAATTATTTTCACTGTATGAAATCACAGTCACATAATCACTGAATCATTTAGGATTGTAGAGATCTCAAAGATCATTAATGGAGTCCAACCTTTGACTGGCTCTGCCTATAAATGTCCCCACTCATCCTCTCTCCTGATGTTCTTAGTCCATGGCCATGCCAGTGGGTAGGTTGTGAAACACAGAATACAATCTTTTCAAAATTATTATCTAATCAATAATTATCTAACTTCCTAACAGCGTGGTGACAAAACATTACCTGCCCTCCTATTGGATGCTGTGGGTTATTTTGAATTCACTTTTCTCTTTCTGCACAGTCTGTTGAAGGTCTGTTTTCATGGTTCATTTTACCCCCTTGGGTTCTCATGAAGAGAAGTACTTACTAACCTGGCTGCCTTCCCAAGAGGAGTGCCACAGCTCCCAGCCAGGAACAGAGACTTATCAATGGCTCCTCATCAGGCAAGTCAGGCTTTGTCAGAAATTGAGATGGCCAAAACTCAGGTTCCTATTTTGCTCAGCCTCCTTCATGAGGTTTTCCACTTCTTTTTTTTCCAGTCTTCCAGCCTAGAAGTTGCCCCACCCCCTTTTTAATGGTACAAGTTTTAACTAGTTGGGAGGTGAGTGGTAAATATGGTGCCATGCTAGGAAGCACCACACCAGGACTACTGAAACATTGCAAAACATTTTCACTGGTGCCAAAAATATTTGAGAATAAATCAGTTTCATCACCACCCAACATTACCACAGATTTCTGGCATGAAAGATGAAAATAATCTAAACTGTTGGGAAGGCCTTATGTTTCAGATTTGTTTTGGACTTGTGGAAGATATGGAGGGAGACAGCTATGTGTCTTTACCCTGAAATAGGAATTTTTTTTTTTTCTGTGTCAGAAAACATGATTCACCAGGCATGCCAGGGACAACATCGTTCAGGAAAGAAATGACTGTATCCCCTCAGGCCTCTCCATCCCTTGTAGGGTTTGAAATCCTGGGAACGTGACTTGGGAGCGTGACTGAACTTCACAAACTGTGTGAAGTGCACTAACTGGGCCACAATGGGCCCGTGTGGGTCAGTGTTCTCCTTCACACTCCACAAAAACGTAGCAAAGTAGCCATGATCAATTGACTGTGAGCCAGCTCCAGAGGCACAGTGAAGCAAAACCCAGCTGTATGCAACCATTATGGACCAGGAATATTTAAGAGGCACAGGCATCCTCTTTCCAACCTCCACGTGGAGCTTTTCAGATGAATTAGCTCAGAGTCCACAGAGGAAAAATCCCGTCAGCTGTCTGGGCTGCTGCTGCTGCTGCTGCAGAGGCCGAGCAGGAGCAGCCTCGGGGCCTGGCAGCGCTGCCCGCCCGGGGCTGGGGCTCTGCACGGCCCGAGCAGCCCCGGGACAGGCCAGGGCAGATAAAACCGGGGCTTAGAGGGAAAGAAAAAAAAGAAAAAAAAAAGCCACCTGAGCGGGATGAAATATTTTGCTGTGGAAAAGAAAGGATTTGCTGTAAATCGTGCTGTGAGAACACGTCTCGCCCGTGATATGTCCAGGCTTCAGGTGCAGTGGCACTCTGGCTGCCGGCACCCGACTTCACCTGTTACCAGTTCATGAGGCACAGACTGAGTCTGAAAGGTTTTTGCTTTACTAGACACAATGTTATTAAAGATTTATCAAACAGCACCGTGGCAGAAAGCTTTTCCTTGTGACCACAGCGTATAGTGGCCTGTGCTCCAAAATAGAAAGGGCAGCTCAGGATTCACCCAAAATGCTCTTTTATGCCAAAGCAATGGTACTGAACAGTGGAGCAGTGTTGCCGCCTGTCTCATCTCCTGCTTCCGATTTCTTTCCATTTGGCTCTACTAACATCCCTATGAAGTGGGTGAGATGAAGATAGAAAATTACCCCCTCCCCTGAATTCTATAGTTTTGTAGTTTCATCAGGCTGTTGTTTCAGTCATATCCAAACCTTGGTGATGCCCCTGATGCTCTGCTCTGGTCCCTTCACCTGGCACAAGGATGCTCCAGCTGAGGCAGAGGGTTGGGGCACGCTGCCCAGCACAGGCAGCAGCACAAGCACAAACACAAACACAGCCTCCCACTGACACAGCTGCTCCTCTCCCCAAAGGGCCACAAACCAGTGGGAAAGGGGGGAGTCCTGTTCCCACTCGTCAGGGAGTCAGTCCACAGAAGGGCACAGGGTGAAGAGGATCTCTCCTCCTGATGAAGTTATCCCAGGGATCCTCCTCCACGACCACCCAGGCCATGTTCAACAGAATCCATTGCCAAGCTCTGGGGGTCCTCAGGAGTCTTGCAGCAGCAGATGCAATCCTGGCTGTGGGTTAGTGACTCCACCTAAGGTTTCAAGTTGTGTCAGTGGAGATTTAGATTTGATATTAGGAAATATTTCTTCATGGAAAGGGCTGTCCAGGGCAGTGGTGAAGTCACCATTCCTGGAAAAAACATGTGGATGTGGCACTTCAGGACATGATTTAGTGGTGGACATGGTGGTGGTGCCAGATTGGCCTTGATTATCTTGAGGCCTTTTCCAACCTTAACAATTCTGTGATCCCATAGTTCTCCTGCTACAGCAACAAGTTCCTTTGGTGGGATCTTTGACACTGCTCAGAGGCACCCAGGCCAGCAGTTCCCCCTTATCCAAAGGAACAGGCCAGTGACAAAACTGTCTGCATGGTTTTCCTTACGTGAAGTCCCTTTCTGGGTGGTCAAAGTAGCACTTGAACTGTGTGTCCAAGTTCCTTTAGAGCAAGCACCAGTGCACCTCCAAGGCTCCATGGGCAGTGACTCTCAAACTCCCAAAATGACACAAAATCAAGGATTAACCCAAAGACACCCAGTCTTTGAACTGATGAGTCCTGTTTAAGTCCAGATCCCTAAACTAGTGAAGCAGAAAAACTGCAATTTTGAAATCAGGTGAAAATGTTAAAAATCCTGTGCAAATACCCAGAAAAATTTAACCATGAGAGGCCAGAGCCCAGGAGGGGTCGATCAGCAGCAGGTGGGAGGGCAACAACCAAGGGGTGCTTCTGCAAGGAAGAGCAGTGCATTAACTACAAGAAAAACAGCAGTGTTCTTCTCTCAGATTTTATTTCCATTTAATTGCCAGCTTCACCCCATTAAAAAAAGAAATACATTAATTTCTACAGGATTTACTACAGGACACAGGCCCTTTGAAGTGCAGCAAACTGATTCTTGGCAGCACAGCCAAGGCATGGCATAACATGGAGTAGCATCTGTGCACACAGAATGGAGGGGAAAGCATCCACAATGGCACATTTTGAACAAATGTATTTTCAATTTATTACAGTATGAGAAAAATAACAACAAATGAAAGAAACCAAAGGCATAACTTTGCCTCAGCAAAGGCACTTTTAACTGCAAACTTCATCCAGCAGCTGTAAAGCAGCCCAGTGCATCCCAGAATGAATCATCACTTCATTCCCACTCCAGCTCATCAGGCACATCATCCTTCACCAAGCCCCTTAAATAG
Organism: Rhadina sibilatrix; assembly: GCA_013400275.1. NCBI lineage: Eukaryota > Metazoa > Chordata > Aves > Passeriformes > Phylloscopidae > Rhadina > Rhadina sibilatrix. Next base: position 383,468 of record VWYO01027900.1, read on the forward strand.
CAGTCTGGCTTTTCACGGAATTGTGCAAATTCTTTGCAGGATCTATCACTCCCAGCTTCCCAGCCCTCTGCACACACAGAGTCCTGTCACTCGGCCTGAAGTATTTCCATGGCTCAGGCCCTGATCTCCTTAGCTCCTGCACAATTCCTGCCTGCAGCTTGGGAGCCACAGAGTTCACAGGGATGGCCTCCACCCTCGGCATGGAACCACCTACAACTCAGCCAGGACAACTTCCCTGCACAAAGAGTGAAGCATGTTTATAATCAATACCAGCACAGTTTCAGCAGCCAAGGCTGAGCTATTCTTGACTTGCCAGGGAAACCAGAATTCTGCAGCTAAACAGCTTTATCCAAGACCCTGCTCGATTTATTCCCAAGTCCATAACACTGTTTGCCCAGAAGGACCTGGCTCCCATGCAGGTGCACGGGTGCTTCCTCCAGGAGCTGAAAATGGAATTATCACTGTCCATATGTGCTGCATAGATGTGCTTGCAGAGAAGCAAGGCCCTGAAAGAAAAATATTTCAAGAAAAAGACTTTCTGCCAGCCTATGCACATAGCACTTTTATAGGCAGCCTGACATTCACTGTTTTAATCACTAACTGGCACTAATGAAGGAACAGATTGTTTTCTATTCTTTGCTGTTAGGTCCTTTAACACTAGGGTGAACTAAGACTCACTTTTTCTCTCTCCTTTGAGCTCTAACCCTTGGCATAGCTCATTCTGGATCTTTTTTTTTCCCTGAGAGACATCCTCATCTCAAACAACCTCAGGAAGGAAGGAAATATAGCCCTAACCATAGTAAACTTTCCTGTACCATACTGGGAAAGAATTCTTCCCCCAGTCCTGGCACAAGTTGCCCAGAGCTGTTGCTGCCCCATCCCTGGAAGTGTTCTTTGGAAGCTCTCTAGTAGTTTAATGTCTTTCTTACATTGTGGTGCCCAAACTGCCCCCAGCACTCGAGGTGGGGCTGCCCCAGTGCAGAGCAGAGTGGGACAATCCCATCCCTGGCCCCACTGGCCATGCTGGGCCAGGTGCCCCCCAGGAGAGAGATGTCCCCCCTGGCTGCCAGGGCAGTGCTGCCTCCTATCCAATTTTCCATCCACCAGGATTCCCAGGTCCCTTTGCACGCTCCTGCTCTCCAGCATCTCATTCCCCAGCCTGTCCCTGCATCCAGGGTTGCCCCAGCCCAGGTACCAGAATGCAGCACTTTCCTTGTTGAACTCCACTGGGCTGGTGATTGTCCAGCCCTCCAAACTCTCCAGGTCTCTCTGCAGAGCCTCCCTTCACTTCACTGGCAAAGGGAAAGCTAAATTAATCAGGAACATCTTCTTGGTAGTCTGAAGTGCTTCAGGTCAGACATTCCACTCCCTGGAATACCCCATGGGCTGGGAAGCAGCATGTACCAGCTCCAGGGCATTCAAACCAGGGCCAGCAGCTGAGTGTGCCTGGGAACAGGGCAGGCTGGGATGAGGCACCAACAGGGGATCAGAAGACACAGTGAATACAAGGCACACATAAAGGGAACTGGCCCCCATAAACTTTTCACAGGTGCCAGTGCCCACCTGAGCTTAGGCAGTGACTATAAAGGATCTAGACAAAACAGACTGTTCTGAAACAGAGGTCCATTTCTTAGTAAGGCTTTGAGTGCACGTGTTTAAGTTCCTTTCTTAAATTAATTCTCACAAAAGACTGGCCAGAGCTCTTCAAACAGTTGTGATCCTTCATTCCAGTATAGAAAACACATATGCAAACATGGCTTCAGACCCATGCTCACTTAAGAGATATTTTAAAGCTTGTAATAAAAATATTTTTATACAAACGATAAATACTTTAAGCATTTACAAAAATAAACGGTCCATTCCCATAAAGAAGGACATTTATAGCTGAAATTCCAAATATATCTGGAGGCAAGGCAATTATTGATGAAGCTAGTTAATAAAATCTTTGGTATGAGTACAGGACATTTTTCTGCACCGCTGGCGTCCTTTGGCCGGTGTACTGTACAGACAAGCAAAGAGCTTGTCCTTAATTTCTTGACATGTCTTCCAAATACAACATACAAATATTTCTAACGTGTCTTCCTATGATAATAGGAGAAAAGCCCAAGATTCTCCTGGCTCTTCCTATGACTTGTGTTTCTAAAACAGAATGATGAGAGGAAAAAGAGAAAGTGAAGACAGTTAAATTTCATTTTAGCTAGGAAGCAGCACCTGCAAAAAACAAAAACCAACTGAAAATAACTCTGAGGAAAGCCCATTTCCTTCAACTGGTAGAAATCAACTGCCAAGAGAGGTGAACAAGCAATCTGTTCAGATTCACTGCTGCAAGTTCAGACAGGAAGAGGAGGTTGGTCACTCAGGGAAGGGGGCAGCTTCACAGCTGAGCACAGCACTGGGTGGTGTGCAGCAGGTGACTGTCAGGTGGCAGGCAGAGCCAACACCCAGAGCCAGCAGCATGGGACAGCTGGAGCTGCTGGGACTCAGCAAATCCAGCCAGCATCCCCCAGCCCTGGCCCTGGCCCTAGCCCTAGCCAGGCTTCCAGCAGCTCCCAAGGGGTGTGGGAGCCTGAAGGTTTTGGGTCTGTCTCATGGCTGCTGGGAATCATGACCCATTGTTGCTACAGCAACAGGAGCTCACATAACTACTGTCTTTAAGAAGAGCCCCTATTTGTGGCATCCTCTGTAGGCAAAATATCCATTATTTATACCTCAGCACGTCTGCTGTGCAATTTGTACCAGGAGCTCATTAATGAATGATGACACCCTGACCCACCCTGTCAGATGAGGAGCCCAGCTCATCCATCCCTGCTGGGGGAAGGCAGGCAGGAGAAGCCCCTGAGCAGCTCACCTGAGTTACAGCAGTACCAGAACAGGGCCAGTCCTGCAGCCATGCTGAAACACGCCAGGAAAAACACCGGGCCTGCAGAAAATGGCAAGGAAACACCACACTGAGACAGAGCAGGGCAGCAGAGGCTTAGCTCAGTTCATAAATCACCAATTGCTATCATTATGTATAATTAAGCATATTCAAATGAAGATAACATATTCACAGTTCTGTATGTTCTGTAGCAAATGTACTGTGAAGTACATTTACTAGACTGCAATTAATTTTTACTACAGCTGCTTTGCCACCATTCCCTGCTCCCCTCTGCTCATCTAGCTACAGCCACTGGTATTTAAGGAAAAGTTTCCAAACCAAATCTCCTGGAAACTGCCTGCCTGGAATTGCACAGTTTAATGGTGATGGTCAGTACTGATGTTCAATAAAACCTTTCTAATTCATACTTATCCAGTGACAATACAGCATAGATAGATAGAATTAAGCCACACCTATCAATTTAAAGGACAAATGTACTGCCCTGGAGCTGACTGTGGGGACAAGGACACTGGAGGAACAACAAAGGATCAAGGCTTTGCTCCTCAGCATGTAACCTCCCAAGGAGGGTGGCTAGTGGCCAAACAATCTCTAGTCTGTGGCCAGCTCAGAAAAAAAACAAAAGTAGTAAGCAAAAATAAAATAAAATATTACTTCATTTTCTTATTTCCAAGCACTTTCTCTGTTCATCCTGTACTGTTATGCTGCAGACAGCAACAGCAATGTGGAAAGTCTGAACAGCAATCTGGTTCAATATTCAGAGAAACACCACCACAGACAAAAGTATACATCGAGTTAAACAGTGCTTCTGCTACTTATTTCAGTTTTCTCTCGGGAAACTGCAAAAAAACTCATAGAAGGTGTTTTGACTCTCTCATTATTGTATCTAAATCTCTAAATAAAATACTGAATTTAAATGATACAATAGTTCATTATAAATTGTGAGATTTCTTCATCTTTATTTCAGATCTTCCTTTTCAAAATATCCTACTGTGAAAAAAATATCTGCCCACTGTAATCTGGCATTGAACAGAGGAAGGTGAAAATAATTAATATGTTTTCCTAAGGAAAATATACTTAAGCTTTTCCTTCCATTGTGTCATTGCTTTCAAATGATTTGTAGTTAAATTGAGAGCTTAAAAAAATGAAAAAAAAAATTGAAAGTCAGATCAAAAAGTTATTGATGGCCTTATGCAAAATGAATAGACCTTACTGTTCAGGCATAGAAAAAATTACAGGAAATTAAGAGTTTAACAGTAATAATGTAAGTAATACCATTGTAAATATTGATTAAACTCTACAGTCTCTTCAATTTCCTGGCACTGGTTTCCTCGACAGCAGCTCAGTATATTTTCCCCCACTAATTCTACTTAACTTGTGACAGTAAAGACATCATGAGCCAAAGTAGTTGTTACACAAAGTGCAAATTACATGATATAACAAATTGCATCATAATCTGCAAAGCCATTCCATCCGGTGACACTGCATGATTTATTTACCCCTGTCATTTAGCATATATTGCTCCTTGCCAGTGTCTATCTCTGTGGGATCTGGGGTTTCTAGAAATAAAAGCAACACATGAAAAGTTAGTACTCAGCTCAAGCAAACATACATAATCAGCACATGCAAAATGGTGCAAAATAACACATTTCAGAAAAGTATCCAATACTGACATTAAGTATTGACCCCTCCAATGGTAAATCATTGCTAGAGTTAAAGCTGGACTGACCAATAGACACAGGCACAGAGTCATCTGAACGCAGCTACAGAGAGCTGCAGCCCCACCTCCCACCTGCTTGAGCACTGATCACATAAATAACATTACACTTGTTTCCCAAGTCAGGAAAGCAGGAGAGAATTCTTCACAATACCAGCAATTTTCCTTGTAATACACCCAAACTCTTTGTTAATAGATGCACTAATCCAAAAACACCTCTATAATTTACTGTATCACCATTCTTTGTTCTTGAGCAAATCTCTGAGCAAATAATTGATGCATTTAGCAGGTAAAGCACATAGAAAAAACTTCTGGGTGTAGATTATTTACTAAATGCAGGTCTCAGCTGAAGACATACCCAGCTTCTTTAAAACTCTGTAGGTTCTACAGGCTAACATTTGGCACAAGGAATTCTGGCCTCCATCTTTCTCCAAATTCTAGTAGAAAAGGAGGGTGGCTTAGGACAAGGCGTTCAGTAGTTTCCAGTCTGGGCAGAAAAACCCTTTCTGACATCCTCCCCAGGAATTCCAGCAAGGGAATCCTCACACTGCACAGGAGAGCACAGACAAATCTCTGCCACTTCTATGGCTGCGTGGGGCTGACCCAAGCCTTGATCCTTTTAGTCTATGACAGCGTGGAGAGAAATAAAAGCATTTTCTGAGTCCCTGGGAAACTTCTGTTTGCTGCAACAGCTCCGAGGCTGCCCACACCGTGTGCCTTATCCCCCCTCTAGTGGGAATATTCAGACATTACCAGACACTCCACTGGCAATTTACACTTCAGGCAAAGAAATTTTGTTCTAGCACGAATTTTAAAGCTGTCTTAAAAATGAAAAATAGTATTTGAAAGGATTTCCTCTGTTGAAAAAATCTGTGCTATGTATAGCTGCATACAGAACTCCATCCTGGCTGTGGTTCATCCATGTCCTCATCAATAATTTCTCCAGCTGTTTGTAATACTGTTTGTTTCAGCTCAGCCTGCATCTAAAAGAAAATCCCCATGGTTAGGGGTTCTCCTTTTTCTTCACATTTACAAATTCTAGTGGCAATTCTGCAAATGCTTTGGCTAAACTGAACACCTCCTGCAAAGAGCATTACAGAATGACAGCATGGTTGGAGCTGGAAGGGACCCTGAGGACCATCCAGTTCCACCTCCTGCCGTGGGCAGGGACACCCTCCACTGACCAGGGTGCTCAGGACCCCACAGCTCTTGGCCTTGATCACTCCTTGAGCCCTTCCAAGGAATAACCTTCCAGGAACAAATGGTGCATGTTGGATGTCTGAGAGATAATGCCTTTAATACTGAAAATGTCCAAGTTCACTTGGATGAGAAGTTACTCCACATATTGATAAAGGAGCTTTTCCTAAGCATAAAAGGGTTTGGGGTTTTAGCTTAAAAAGCTGCACAGACGTTTCTTCACTATTCAATCCAGAACACAGACATTTGTTTTAATTACAGAACTCTAAGAAGCAGCAAGCATATTAACACAATCATCTCAATATTTATTTCTTAATATTGAGGTTAAGAGAAAGAAACTGCCAAGCCTCAGCAGCACACAGTAATGTTTAAATTCAGTTCTTTAAATTATCCTCATCCTTCTGAGGATGGTAACATAAAGATTGTACCAAGATAACAGAGAATTTAATGACTTTTGATGGTTACTGGAGTCAGCAGTTTGCAGGAGCAGCAGAACAGTTTTCGGGTGCCACAAGGAGCTGGATGTTTAATGTGAAGCTCTTCTAGCACAGGTATTTGCTATGCAGAGTCTAAACATGAGAAACCCTAACCCTGCCTACTCAAGGCTACCTGAGGAAAGCTTGGAGTCACCATAGAGATCATGTGCAAGGATGAGCACGTTTCTGCTCTAAAAGTGAAAACATCCCACAGACCCTGCCCAAGCCTCCTTGTAAAGATACATTTTCAAAAATGCCTTGTAGAACGTGCTATTGAACATTTAAAATGCTTCAACTCTTAAACATCAAAACAGTCCTAAAATTTTATTCTTAGTGACTACACCAAGACTTCTCAAACTGCTCTTAAGTCATAAAGGCCGTCTGATAACTGCTAGTCAGCCTGGCAGAAAAACCTGTTTCTTGAGCTCTATCCAAGTAAAATTAATAGATCCAAGCCAATTTGATTGAAGAGCCTGTACCCAAAGTGCACAACTTTTGCAAGCTGAAGATCAAATCAAAGCATTGCCTTCAAGCTGCTGCGAGGCTCAGTCAGTTGGGATTGGGGCTCATAAGAGCTTCTGAGGCAGGATGAGCCCAGACTTCCCCAGTTCAGAGGGGTTCAGGGATGGATGTGGAGTAACTCTGCAGCCTCCCTGTGCAGGCAAGATAATGGTCTTCCACCAGTTTGTGCTGGGTAGATACAAATTGCTTCTTTCAAAATGAAAGACAAAATGAAGGTAGTTACAATTTTACATTACAAAATCCCCTTACAGCTTTTGGAAAACTCAAGTCAGAAGGAATTAAGGTACACCCCAAAAATTATTTAAGTAATTTGTTTATTTATATTATTTATAACCTGTTTAGGTTGTTTAAATGACCTACACTGAATCTGAAATGAGGTTTTGTAATACACTGGTGAGGAAATCCACAACTCAGTCAACTTACAAGTCAACTTACTCAAGATTTTCCTGCTTGGCAGGTCATTAAACAGCTCTTCAGCATTGATCTGCAGAGCCCTGTAAAACTCCTGACAGTGTCTGTCTCCTTTCTTTTGGAGGTGTTTTAACAGATCTGAGAGTCTGGTATGGAGTGATGCCTTTGGGTTCCTGAACTGTAAGAGAAAAGGACTCATCAGAAAAGAGATTAAAACAGAAGAGAGATTAAAAGATCAATTTTACATCAATTTTACTATGCCAGGGAACAAAGTTATGGAGCTTCTTTGGTATTTACTAAAACAATGGGCCAAAAAGGGAAACCTAAACAAGACATACATGCACTGCACAGCACTGAGCTCCATGTGGTCAGCACTGTCTGATGGAGAGTATATTGCCTCTGCCTCTCCTGCTTTTTTCTGTCCCAATCAAGTGAATTGATTGGGACAGAATCAATATCTTCCCTGCATGCAAGCTGACACAGTTCTTGCTATTCTACAGTTTAATTCTGAAGCTGTAGATAGAATATTTCAGCAAATCTTATAATTTGAAATAAAGTATGATACTTTCAAGCTTGGCCTTGGCTGCCTTGTAATGATGCCCGCAAAGGCACTTTATACTGCTTATCCTAGTCCCAATACTGGAGTGTTCATTCTCCCAAGATTTTGTATTTCATTGTTTTTATTGTTTGCAGCACAATTAACTGCTGTGTATGTACTTCACCAGGCAATTCCCATTACTCAGGTTGGCAAACACCTGCAGATGAAAATACATTTCTCCTGTAGTGTCAAATGCAATAAGTATTAGGAGACCTTACAAAGAGAAGGAAAATGCATCCCCAGCCTTACACATCAAACTGTTTTCAGTTGATTTGGAAAAAATCCAAAGCCATTCTCAGCAAAGCATCATATTTCATAGCAGCACAGCGGATAACCTTTGGAGCATACTGAGTTAGGAACAATTGCTGCTTGAGGGGGACAGGAATGTCACGGATCTTACACAACACTCCTTATTCTGACAAAATTCCTACAGGGTCTACCAGATACAGCTGAGATTATAAGCTTCCTAAACACTCAACAGAGTTGACAGAAACTTGCCTGGACCCATAAAAAAGCAGTTCATTTCTGCCTAAGTGCAGAAGTCACAAATCATGTTTCAGATTCTTTATGGATTTATCTGGAAGCTCTTGAGGGAAGTGGCAAGACTGGCTCAGTAAATAGGATCTAGCTCTGCTCTACACCACAAAACACTAATTGTGCCCATGGAGTTTGATTATGCCAGAATTGGACCTACTTTCCCCCAATATTAAAATACTGATAGGCCAAAACCTTGTGCAGACATGAAGCCAGCAGAGGGCAAGTACAAACTATTATAAGGAGGACTGTGGGAGCTCTTAGCTGACTTTAGTTTTGTCTCCATACAAGATTAGAAGCTTTTTCTCCCTTAAAAGAGCTACCCATTTTTGAAAGCTTCATGTCAGGGAGGGTGGCCTTCCTCCATACACAGAGGCACCACTGCAAGATATTATTAACTCCATCCACTTCCCACAGCTCCACACTTACCCAGTGGGACTAACACCCCCTCAGTTCTCTACCAACACTTAAAATTATTAACTGGATACCAAAAGTGATTGAGCTAATACAGATGATTTTGTGGGCAGAGATGGATGCAGCACAGATCACCTGGTGTGCCACTCCACACCACCTCATGTGAGGAGGCAGGCACGCCAGGCATGTGGTCACAGGATGGACCCTCCTGCCCACGGCCTGGCTGCACCACTGCATGCTCCTGACCATGGCAGGGACCGTGGCATTAAACTGCTGCTGAGGAGAGCGTTCTCTCTCATGACCACTTGGCAGAGGGAGCCTGCCAGCCCTGTGACTGCTCCTCTTACATGAGATGCCAGATACAACTGGTCAGCAAGCAGGAGGTGAGGCAGGCTGGCTGCCTGTGCCACCAAGAGTTGTGTCGGGAAGAGGGCAGCTGGGCTAGTGACCCGCAAAAGCTACACAACAGACACAGCAAAACTCCTCAAATTACCTTTTCTGCTTCTTCATTGGTAAGAATTTGGGGATAGACTCTGTTAAGCTGAAGAACAATTTTATCGACCACTTGTTCATTCAGACGGCTAGTGCTTGTAAGGAAATACATGTCATGCTGCAGCCGATGACAATACGACTGATCTAGAGATAAAATAACACAACAATTGCAGACTTCAGTATATCATTTTTACTTGAAATATTTTTAAAATGAGAACGTAGCAAAACATCAGTGAGCAAAATAATAAAAAGCATTTGACACTAGAGTGCGACATTAGGTTACACGCAGTCCCAGTCCTCCAAGCTCCACACGATGCCTGAAACCACCGGGCCCCCGAGTCACCGGGATAACCCGTGCGCTCCGCAGGTGGAGAGGCACAATCCCAGCGAGCTGGATGGAGGCTGGCGGCAAGCAGCAGATTTCGCTGCCACACAACAGGGAGCCAGCGTGCCCGGGTGCGAAACGTGGCACTGCCCGGCTCCCCCGGCCTGGGGCTCCGCAGGCCCCGGCTGCCCCGAGCCCGGCCCGCCCGCGCTGTCACAGCGGCCCGACCCTGCGGGGCCCCGCGGCGCTGCCCGGGCC
>VWYO01027900.1:393543-404289 GCA_013400275.1 Rhadina sibilatrix
GCCGGGGGAGCCGGGGGAACCGAGCGCGGGGCTGGGGCGGGTCACCCTGAGCCCACACCGGGATTTCCATCGCCTTGAGCTTCGAGATAAAACAGTTTTTCAAATGTCTGTGCTCACCAGGCCGTCCCGTGTAGAAGCATGAATTTACACTTGCACAACCACGAGTTTTTAAACAATTAATGTATGATTAGTAAAGCCGTGATTTCCTTTTCCAAAAGTAATTACACTCTCCAAAATACCATGTCTACATCTTCACAGCATCCGTGTAGAATTTATCTTTTCCTTGTGCTGCGGCACTACGAGTGTTTTAAGTGTGGCTGGACACGTAAGATACATTGGGCAGGTAGTGACTCAAGCCCAAGGAGCAGGGACAATTTCTCTCATAAAATAGAGAAGCATCTCTTCAAAAACATCTTCATCAAAAACAGTGAAGCATCTAATTAATTGGGATATTTAACTTCTTGAGGGAAAAGGCACAAGCAAATCTGTGGGTATAAAACCTGTCGTTTGCACTAAATTTCATCAATTAATTACCTAGCAAGAGATGGAAGAGAATATGCCCTGTTGGGGATAAATGCTTCAGAGGATTGAAGCATTGTCAAATATTGTGACAATGTCATGGTGCATATCCTTGAGAAGATCAGTGGAGTACAGAGTATGAAGTCCTGAGTTTATGCTATTTACCCTCTGAAATCCAGATCTTCCTAACAGCATTAAAATATTTTTTAAAATTATTATTATTATTGCACATGGAGACCTTGATCACACCTGTATTGGTGTGATATTGGACAAGTATTTTAGTAAAGGAACAGGAACGTTGTGAAAAGGAACTTGGCATTCTGTAATTCCTTTTGTCGTATATTTTTGATACTATTTTGGATGGGGCTGAGCTACCTGGAGCAGTGGAAAATGTTCCTGCCCCTGGCAGGGGTTTGGGACAAGATGATCTTTAAGATCTTCAAGATGATCCTCCAACCCAAACCATTCTTGTATTCTACAGTTCACTTCCATATGTGTATTAAACCATTACAGCAAGAGGGGTTGCCTAATACTAAGGAGCAGTGGGAGAATGCCATGCTGAGGATTTGGTTTTGTAATCCCTTTATACCTCTGTGAATTCAATGCATTTTGTGATCTGCTAAAATGTTTCCCTGAAAACTTTTAGAAATTTTAGAAATTTTAGAAATTTTAGAAATTTTAGAAATTTTAGAAATTTTAAATTTAAAAGCTTTTAGAACTTTTTAAACTACTGGAATCTAAACCACTGAAGAAGCCCTGGTCACCTTAGTGTGACATGGACTGAAATCTCTAATATACGTCTAAATGGTTTTCAGCACACAGTGATTCCAAGCCCGGTGAGTGAAGTGGAAGCGAAAATCAATCCCTGGGGAATGCTGCGATGGGCAGTGCCACGCTGCCTGGAGATATTTTTGTCCTGCAGACTCAGATAAATACCAAGAAGCAGAGGTTAAACATATCTGCTCCTCATGCCGGTGGCACGCAGGAGCTCTGCAGCAGGAGGCTGTCAGGGTCTCCGGGCACAGACAGATCCTTGCGGAGCCACACGCTCCCGCAGCGAGGGCAGCAGCGCCCGGGGCTGGCCCCAGCGCTCCCAGGGGGACAGCGACATCCGTGACAGCCACAGCGCGCAGCCGTGCGAGCCAGCCAGGTGAGAAAAGCGCACCTCACACTGCTCCGGGCCGAGAGCACCCTGCCAGCCCCCGCTCCCCGACACAGCCCAGTGCCTTTCCAGAACCCGGCTTCATTTCAGAGTTCTGCCTCCGAATGTCGTGGCCGTGCGAAGTGACCTGCACAACAACGTTTTATTTCCCAGCAGACTGATTTCCTGCTTAGCTAATCTCAAAAGCCGGTACTGTTTCCTCCCTCTAAACCGACCGATTTGTTTATTTGAGTGAATTATTTGGCTTACTAAATATCACCCTTGTCCTGGCAACATCATCATGTAGTGTTTTGTCTTCTCGGTTAACTGTTGAATCACAATACGCTTTGTTATTTTCCCACCGCCAGAGGACTGAATCTCTTTAGCAACAAAACGAATCCAAATAGCCCCAGCACTTCCTCAAACAGTCTTTCTTTGTGCTTAAGAAAATACAATAAAGTATTTCTTAAAAGCTCAGATTGTGCACTAGGGTCCCTTCGGCAAGTTTTAGTCAATAATTTACAAAAACAAGAAGGTGAAAGAAGGGGAAGAAGTGTGCAGGCATTGACGGGCTGGCCACTCCCGTCAGAGCCACTGCCCCTCCGGCTCTGAGCCCCTCTTCCCACAGATCTGCGCCTTTCAGCCCGTTGCTTTGCTCAAATTCCTGGTTACAAATGTGCACTTACAGCTTCTGTAGAGCATGATCCATGGGTTTCAGGGGGGGTGTGTGCCGTGCCCGGCACACGTCCCCCGCGGTGCAATCCTCCTTGCCGGGATAAGCAGAGGTCACGGGCGGCTGGAGAAGCGAAAGTAAACAGGGAGGGAGCGAGTCCAGCTCTGACAGCCGCCAGAGCCCCGCCAGCAGCGAGGGGCGGCTGCTCCTCTGCGCCGGGGAGTCGGCAGCAATTTGCTGGTGATTTCGGGTAGGATTACTTTGTTGGTTAAAAGGAGATGAAGAAAAAGATTCTTGGACCCCAAATACAAAAGCAGAAGCTGTGCTGCAAATTCCCAGTTCTTTATTCCCAACTAGTTAAGCCAAACTGTGAAATGGGAACAGAACTGACTCAGATGAAATAATTTTCCCCCAGAGGGTGCTGGCAGTGCCCAGGCTCCCCGGGGAATGGGCACGGCCCCGAGGCTGCCAGAGCTCCAGGAGCCTTTGGACAGCGCTGCCAGGGATGCCCAGGGTGGGATTTGGGGGTCTGTGCAGGGACAGGGGCTGGACTCCATGATCCCTCAGGGTCCATTTCAGCACAGGATATTCTGTCATAGCCTGGAACATCCACAGGTCTGGGAACCCCCAGTTAGTTTTAATTTCCTGCGTTTTCACCTCGTACCTGGTGAATTACACACCCCTGATGCTGCACTATGATACCCTATCCTTGGAAATGTTAACAGCATTAGTAAAACAAGAAGATGATGCAGACAATGGGAAAAAAAATCTCTTATTCCTGGCACAAGGGAAGAATGGGCATGTAGAATGGGTCCATGTAGACTGATCACAAATAGTCCTGGCAAATATTGCAGAGATTCTGGAGAATGAGCAGCCAGCTTCACAAACACATTCAATACTGCACTTGGCTCCTTATTTTATCCCTTGTAAAGCAAAATCAAATTGTACACATGAGAAAAAATACTCAACTAATTATTAAAAAAACCCAAACAATTGAATTCTTTGGAGACAGGAAGCAAATAAAGCTGTTAGAGCATCCTCCCCTTAAAAGAGGTGTGTAAATAAACAGTTGACAGATGTGGCAAACTGCCATTCTGCAGAGCTGTGGGAACAAAGCCACTTTGGGTCCATGTCCTCACATGGAAGTCATCCCTGTGCCAGCTCCAGGCCTCATCTGACCCTCAGAGCCAGGAATGATGGGGAGGATGGTGTGCAGCCAGCACTTGTGAAGTAAAGGCCAGTACTGGGCATGGGTTAGAAGCCACTGCAGACTCCAGCTCATAGATACAACTGTCTTGGGTTGTATTATGTAACCAAAAAAATGTGTATTCTGTTTGCCATTTGGTCGGGGAGGTGTTTATCTCTTTTATAACCCATTCCTCATAACTCTGGGGGGGAGGGGGTGGGTGCCTTCTGATAAGGGGCCAGCTGTTCAAACCAGGTGGAGCAGTGTTCCTTACCTCTTTCACCACCCATCCACCTTCGAGGGATATCTTCTGCTAATGAGCAATTAAGGCTCACCACATGACTGATAAAATTCCATCATCCCATTGGGAGATGCTCCACCCAGTGGGCAGAGCCCAGCAGTCTCACCTGGATAGAAGCTGAGATTCAGAAGAGCAGAGCAGTCTGGTTTTCCACTGGATTCCTAGAGGGAGGCTGGACCTCTCTTGCTACCACTGGGCCTTTCTCCAGGATCATCTCTGCTCCAGCAGAACCACCTCTGCCACTCCAGGAGGGCTTGATTGGCCTGCTTCCCAACACCCTGATCAACAGGGTGTCAGGTCATATCCTGACTCTGTCAGTGTTTCTAGGGTTTTTTTGTTTGCTTGGGTTTTTTGTACTACTACATTTACATTTTTAGTATTCCTAGTAAAGAACTGTTATTCCTAGTCCTGCATCTTTGCCTGAAAGCCCCTTAATTGCAAAATTATAATAATTTGGAGGGAGGAGGGTTGCATTTTCCATTCCAGGGGAGGCTCTGGCTTTCCCTGGCAGATACCTGTCTTTCCAAACCGGGACAACATGTGTCCTGTGGGGAACTGTTCTGTGAGCAGTGTGCAAGCCATCATTTTCACAAAATACACGAGGAAATGCAAGTGTTCTGTAGCAGAAATAGGAGCTTGAATCCAGCTGGAACCACTGGCCCACAAACATTTAAGGGTTACAAGGTTTTAAATGTCTGTTTTAGAGTCTCAGCTGCTTTCATCTCCTTCCTTCACACCACTTACTTCCCTTCTGACAATAAATTATGTTTGCACGAGCAATAAAGCTAACTCCAGGGGGTGCAGCCATCAGAACTAAGCACAGTCCCAGAGGGAGCAGAGCCACAAATCTTACACAAACAGTTTGGGTCTTGCTTCCTTATCTTGGTGTAAGTTTGCTGCCCAAATAAATGAGTCATGTAGTGCTCTGGCACAGGGACAGTGAATTTACCTGCCTTCTGGGGTGCTCCCCATGGCTGCCAGCATCCCTGGCAGCTCAAGGGTGCACTTTGTCCCATCCAACATTGCTCAGCTTTGCCTCATGCAGAACAGGAGCCAGGCTGTCTGCTCACACAAACTGCTGACCCAAACATCCCAACAGGGAATTTATTTCACTTGCAGTTGTATTATTGCATTGTAAAGCCACATAATAAAATTAAAATACCAGGGAACTAAATCGTGGAATTGAGTGGACATAATCATAGAGATGGGAAGAGGAAGGAAATTCAGAGGAGCTGCACAGAGGCAGGATCCAGGATATCGTGGCCACCCTTCATGTGTGTACCTTAAGCATAATACTGCCAGTAGGACAGAACATCTCCCTCCTGTTATAAATGCATATTATAAAGTTGGCTTTTCACAAATATTAAAATGAATACTATATGTATAACGTGGAAAGGTTTTTCTGTATTTTCTGTTATTATTAACAGAAGTTTAGAAATGTGATGAATGCATTTTTTTTTTTTTTGGGAGTTGTAACAGTGTTACAGCAAAGACTGGTTTTTGTAACATCTAAAAAACCAGTCTAACCAGAAGGTACAGGGGGGATCCTCCTGCATTCCTGAATTAACTGAGATGAAGATAGCAGCGAACCAAAAGCTACAGAAGGAATTTATTGATCTCCTGGTATCAGAAGAATGAGGCATAGGATGACAAAAAGATGCCAACAAGAACTTCATCTACAAGAAGTAATAAAATGCTAATGTGGTGAAATGGGGCAGGTTGGGGGGGCTGAAACCAAGAGAACACCTGAACTTAAAGGAATGCTTGAATAATGCATTAGGGTCTACTGAATATGTAACATACTGATCCTTAAAAACAAAGGATCTGAAGGGGTAAGGTGTGCTCTCAGCTGTTTTGCCAGGCACCCTCAGCCGAGAACTTTTTGCATTCTGTCTCCTAATTGTCTTTTAACCTTTTTATTAAACTTATAAATTTTTCTAAGAAAGTGAACCTCATTTTTCACACTCCTATGCCTATAACTCTTTTTAATCCTAGGTTGAGATGTGAAGGAATTGTTTAACCATTTGTTCTACACGTCTGGGGACCAGAGAATCCCTTCCATTCTGGTGTGGAGAGTTTTGCAATATGTATGAGCTAATTACGCACTGTATTTAATCCCGAGAGCGATGGCTAATAAACTGAGACTTTGCTGATGACCATCTGGTATCCGCGTCTCCCCTCTCCGACATTCTGGTACCCTCTTCTCCCCTTACTCAAGTTAGATTTGTCCTTTCCCATTTTCTAAGGGCCAGGCCCTCACCACCCTCACAGCCAAGAATTTCTTTCCTGTATCTCATCTAACCCTCTGGCAGTGGGAAGCTATTCTCCCTTGTCCCCAGTCCCTCTCCAGCTCTCCTGGAGCCCCTTCAGGTCCTGCCAGGGGCTCTGAGCTCTCCCTGGAGCTTCTCCTCTCCAGGTGAGCACCTCCAGCTCTCCCAGCCTGGCTCCAGAGGGGCTCCAGCCCTGGGAGCAGGTCCAGGAACTCCTCTGGATCACTCCAGCAGCTTCATATCCTTCCTATGCTGGGGCCCTGAAGCTGGACACAGAGCTTCAGATGAGATCCGAGCAAGGGACAGAGCCACCTCCCTTGACCTGCTGCCCACACTGCTGGGTACAGAAGCTGTCTGGGTCTGACAGGGGACTGAAAACTGCAGGCCAAGTAGTTCACAGCACAATTATGTCCTGATAAACACTGGCTAGTATTAATTGGATGAACTGAGAATTTAATTGGGTGGAGTGATGGGAAGTACATCCATTCTCCTGCAAGAAGTGTGCTGCAGGTTGCACCTTGGTGGATTGTACAGCAGAACTGAGCTTATTAGAAATAAGAAAAAAACTCTTTTGCTGCAATTGCAATGTTATTGAATTTCAAGCACGTGTTTTTGATCTCTGCAGAGTATGGCCAGGATTGAAAAAGGCACTTGCCAGCAAGCTACAGTAATTTGAATTTCAAAACTGAAGCTTCAGAACTGCAGATCATGAGAAGATACCTGATTCATACCAAGGGGATATACCATAAAACAATTACTGCAGCTTGCTATAAGGTCATGTTTCTACCTATGAGAGGGATGTGATAATACCCATTAAACAGCTGATGACAGTATTAAGTAAGGCTTCACCTTGAACAAAAATAACTATACTGTCAGTAGGATATACATCTATTTGCATATAAACAGTAGAAAAAGAGCCATATTAGTTACTTAACTATTCAAAAGTGAGAGAACAAGGAAAAACCCACCTTGTTTCCTCACATGATGAACAGATTAACACCAGGAAAAGAAGGCAGGCTTTCAAAAGCTACCTCAGCCCTTCATTTAGAGCTGTCCCAGGGCTGATCCTGAGCTGGCTGCCCCAGGAAGGCTGCACCCTGTCCCCACCTGCACTGGGACACCTGCAGAGGCTACAGGAGGTCCCTGGTGGGGGCCCAAGGTGTGCCACAGCAGACACCCCATCCCTCCATGTGCCAGCTCCTCTCCCACAGGCTGGCTGACCTGCAGAGGGGCCTTTGCTGCATGTGGTCTCTAAACACAGAGCAGATGAATTAAAGACCTTCCTGATAAAAAACAATGGGGCATTTAATTAAAATCAAGGTTTTTGTAGTTCTAGCATGCTACTTCGTAAAAATATGGGGGACTTTCTGAAATTCTTACAAAATCCACTGGTTCAGAGAAGACTGGAGTCTGAGGGGTGTGTAATTATTATCAGCAACTTCATATGAGGCAAATATGCAAATTGGGTTCCACCTCTCCAGCTGTAGAAGGACATTATGCTTTTGCCATGGTCACACTGCACAGCACACTGCAGAGAAGAGCTCTGGATTGACAGCCCTAACATTCATGTCTTTATTTGTATCAGACCTTGAAGCATTTCTGTTAAATAACCATCTTGGAATATAGAAAATTTACAATTCATATGAATAATGGACTTGCTATGTTGTCTTTAAGGCACATATTTCTATCAAAATTTCCTTTTGGTCCAGAGAAGCAGTTGCATTTCAGACACCAGCTACCCAGGTATCTGGCAGGTTGGTTTGCTGTAACTGTCCTTGTGACTGTAGACTTCAACAAGGTGCACGGAGGTCACGCTCTGCAGCACAGGGCTGTGTCTCACAGCAGGTGTCCCAGATGCCCCACTGCTCTTGGCTGCCTTCAGCAGGTGACTGTTGTCTTTGGAACACCCAGGAACTACCACAGCCTGAGTCCACTCTTCCTGGGACCTGGAAGCACAAAGGGGAAGGTTATTCCTGTTTCATACATTCTGCTACTGGTACAGAATTTGTGCATTTTATTGGCACATCAAGTGTTTCGCAAATGACCTGTGCTGTAACATAAGGAATTTTTTCTCCTAGCACCAAAACCAGTTGGCAGCAGTGGGGCAAACAACTGTGTCTCTGTAAAAGCCTCAACAAGACCTCAAGTACCTTTTTGCTGGGTACCAACTGCACTGAGCACCCTGTGACCTGCCATCAGGGAACAGAAGCTAGATGGGGTAACGCTGCAAAGCCCACTGCCAAAAGAAAACCTTCTGAGATACCTGCTGTTGTGCATTTCTTTTTTTATAGTATAAGGAACTCAGTTCCATCTTCTTGAGGTGCTAGTCACAGGTCAAAATAAAAATCAAATCAAAGCAGCACATATACAGAGAAGGACTGGAATAAAGTTTTGCATGGGCCAGCAAAACAACCTTTGAAAAAAGGCTTTGCAAGTTGCCCTGCCAGGATTATGGCTCAAGCCTAGATACTCTGGTCACAGAGCAATAAATACAGCTCACCGGGGCAGAAGCCATCCCACCCTGATGTTTTCCCCTGCAAAGCTCTATCTTGTGAAACACTGCAATTGCCCACAGTCCAGCACCACCAACCAGGAACACAAACTGGCTAAAACAACTTGGAGAAGAAATGTACTCCTGCCTCAGCAAGGAGTACCACTCCTCCCATTTCAGGAACTTGTAAGCTTTCATTGACATCTGTCAGCACAGGGTGCCCAGAGCAGCTGGGGCTGCCCTGGATCCCTGGCAGTGCCCCAGGCCAGGGTGGACACTGGGGCTGGGAGCACCTGGGGCAGGGGGAGGTGTCCCTGCCATGGCAGGGGTGGCACTGGATGGGCTTTAAGGCCCCCTTCTGTTGTGACAGGTAGAAGAATTATAAAAGCAAGGCCTCATAAGATCAGGCCTGCTCTATTAAATTAACAGCTGGCCTGCCCTCTCTTCTGAGTGCAGTTCAGCAATTTGCAGGTTCCCATGTGGAAACAATCTTGGTGTGAAAGGTTGGTTAACACAACAGCCTATTCTGGGGTTGAAAAGTAAGTGCATCTGTGTGAGAACAGAAAGATCTGCTCCATGAGAAGCCCTGAAGGAAACATGTAAGCAACCTGAATCTTAGCAGGACACAGAAATCACCTGCTGACCAACAAATGGAGTAAGAAAGCTCCCAGCCAACAGGTGCTGCACACGAGGTGTGTGAAAACTGTATCGCAGCAGTGATGTGAATAAAGAGTTGGCTCTCCTCGCATAAAGGAAATGGAGTCTCGGCTGACTTTGTACAGCACCCGCTGACCCCAGGCGATCGCGGGAGGCGGAAAAGGAGGCGGGGGAAGGAGAGGCGGGGGAAGGAGGAGAGAGGCGGGGAAGGAGCCGAGACGGGACTCGAGAGACAGAATCTGCAAAGTCGGCAGCGAACAGCCCGCAGCCAAACGAATTTCAAGCAGCGAATGCACAAAGCAGCGAGAGGCTCCGGCTGCAGCTCCGGGGCTGCAAAACACAGAGAGACAAGAACCGGGCGGGGAGCGGGGAGCGCACGGGGGCAGAAACAAACACAGAAACAAGCACAGAAACAAACAGAAATAAATACAGAAATAAGCACAGAAGCACAGAAATACAGAAACAAATACAGAAATAAACACAGAAATAAATACAGAAATAAGCACAGAAACAACCACAACTCCCGAAGGCGCCGCCCGGGGCAGGGCGGTGAGCACAGACCGAGAAATGCATCGCGGCCACAAAGGAAGATCCGCGCCGCGGAGCGTAACACCCGCGCAAGAACGCAGACAGGCTGCGGGGTGGTGATGTCCAGAGTGAGTTTTAAAAAGCGGTACAACACGGGAAATCTTAAGATCGCGGGTTTCAGCTGACGAAAAAGCCGTAATACGTGTGTGGGCACTTATATTGCACAAACACGGGATAAAACGGATAAAAGGAAAGAGAACTGAATTGCTGTGGCGTAGACAACAATGTGAGAGCAGATGTACAAAATGCCTTCTTTGTCGAAAGGCGGGCCCAGTTGGGGCAGTTTTTGTGGGCAGCGGCCATAGAGGAAGACATGGTAGCCACAAAATCTAGATGCTATTTTATTAAAAATTCGTTTAAAAATGACAATCTGCTGAAGGGATCGCAGCTGCTGCGGCAACAGCCCCTCCGCGGGCTCCAGAGACCTCTCGGTCAGTATCTCCTGTGTCGGCAGGTCCGTTTCTGTTCTCTCTACCCACGGGCGATGGCTAAGTTGCCTTTTAATTCTGTTTCTTATGTTGAAAAGACTATTAAATAAAAATAGCCCCTCTGAAACGGCTCCCAGCCTCTGCCGTGAGCGGGCGCCGTGCGGACCCGCGCACACGGCCCGAAACCGGAACTGCGTCTGTGCGACTCTGCGAAAAGGATCCGGCGGGAAACAGTGTCCCCAGGGTTAGGGCTATCTGTCCCCAGTTCCAATGCCATTCCCTCCCCGGAGCTGGCAGTTCCAGTGCCATTCCCTACAGTTCCGATGCCATTCCCCACAGTTCCGATGCCATTCCCCACAGTTCCGATGCCATTCCCTACAGTCCTGATGCCATTCCCTACAGTTCTGATGCCATTCCCTACANATGCCATTCCCTACAGTTCTGATGCCATTCCCTACAGTTCCGGTGTCATTCCCCACAGTTCCAATGCCA
>VWYO01027901.1:0-44177 GCA_013400275.1 Rhadina sibilatrix
CAGGAGCGGGGCTGTGGTCGGTCCGGGGGTAGCGGGGAAGGGAAGGCCCCTGCGCTACGGCACCGGCCAGTGAGGATAGAAGTTCTGTCGTGCGGATGACAGTAGGTCCAGGCTGTGTTTGTTCCTGATACCGTTCGCTTGAGGACGTAAGATACATATTTTTGGTTTTGGCTTTTTAAACTTTTATTTTTTTTTTTTTTTTTGTGCATGAAATGGTTCCACGTTTCCCAGCAGTACTTTTTGTTCTCCGACGGGGGTGCGTTTGGATGATGCAGAGCCACCCCAGTTTAGCTCATCCTGTAGCAGCGTGTGGGTGTTTTTTCCCCCTTTGGAGATCTGTAATCGGCAGGAGCAGTGAAGCAGGATATGCACCGGTGGCTTGACAGACTCCTCTCTGTTTGCTGTAGGGACTGAGTGAATACAAGAGAAACTTCAAATGGAGAAGCCCAGAGTTTTGTAGCCCGTCCCAACAGCAGAAATCCTTGTGGGCAGGACTTCGGTCGGATCAGTTTGGTAAGTGCCCCTGGAAACTGCCCCCTTGGTTGCAGCCAAGGCCTGGAATGTCGCTGTGATGAGTGCATGGCCACAGTGAACTGATGGTGCTTACGGTTTGTGCACTTTGTAATTAAATTAAAAGTATAGTCTTGGTCATCATTTAGATAGAGTGTGTTTTTGAACTCCATATTCTTTATGGCTACACTGAAACTTTCTTTTCAATTAATGCTATTTATTTAAACCTTGGAAAAAAAGTATTTCTGACACGCAGAATAAGCTAAGACCCAAACATGAAACACAGGCGCAGTGTTAACCCATATACGGTGTGTCGAGGGTGGGATTGATTGTGATGTATGGAAGTAGTAAATAAAATTCCATTTTTAAGGGAAGACTAACTTGGGGCAAAGTTTGGTAAAGTAAAATTGTTATGAGGCTAACAGGTACAGCTGACTGAAAGAGGTCAGTCACTACAGCAAAAACCTGGTGATACTGTAGTGTAGGATTTAAGGATTGTAGATGTTATCATGACAGGGAAATGTGGGGATAGAAAGCAGGAGGAGAAGGAAATAGCAGTTGGATTGAAAGGCCTGTAGGGAACGGAGGAAGAGAAGTAAGCTGAAGAGTGATGACAACTGCAGTGCTGTGAAAAGTAGTAATTACTGTAGTGGCTCAGGGCAGATTAGAAAAAATTGTTCAGTTCACTGCAACTGCACTATGCAGTCTGTGTAAGTAGAGTACAATACAGTCATTCCTACAATAATAAATGTTCTAAATTATGGCCTTGTAGTTAAGAACTGACTGCTGGCAACAGGGTGTATTTTTAGTCAAGGTGCTAGACATTTAAATAAATCATCTTGCTAAAGATTATGATTTAGATATACTACTGCAAAATACACCTTTCTTTAACCTTGCTTTCCCTAGCACGTGGGTCTGTGTATGGGTACCTCTTATTAAGGATTGTAATTGTCATGAATTCTGAAATGTTTAAACATCTAAGCATGTTAACTTGTTAAAATGGCAACCTATGCTTCTTTTTTAGTCAAACTAAGTGGTGAATATTACAAGCTTTGCAATAAACTCATCACTTAGCAATATAGCAGTTTCTCCTCTTTCTCACATTGTAATGGTGGTTTTGTGTATGCTTGCTGTAGTTTTTCTATGTATTTGTGTTAATTTTCACTCCCACCTCTTTTCTGGCCATTTAAGCACCCACGTCTTTAAATGTCGCTCACCTCATAGGATTTGCAGATTATTGCTGATTATTTACGTATGATTCTTCCTGTTGAATGACATAATTGGCAATTTCAGCAATCACTTGGAACAGCAAAAAGTTGACAGCTGCAGGTGCTTTGGAGTGTCTTTCTGCTAGTTTTCCAATGTTTTACCACTGGAATGATTTTCCTATCCCGTATGTGTAGTCAGACATATGGACATTGTATATACCTTTCACCATAGGTTTTTATCTCTTTCTACATTGCTTTGTCATGGGATGGGAGTGTCTCTCTTGTGGAAGATATTTCTTTCATCCAGTTAGGGGCTTTCACTAATTCTTCCATTGCAATTGAGCACTTTTAAGTGGATTACGATTTCTCTCATATGATTTTCCTCTTCAAATGTGTTCAGTTGTTCAATACTCTTCTTAAAATGGTGGAGTAATTTTATTTTCACTTGCCTGTGTAAAGCCCAGCAATTCTTAAAGTAACTCGATGCCTGGTTTTATTACAAAACTTTTCCATTTTTGGAAATGTTTTTGTGTTCATACTGTGAAAGTTGGTAGTTATCTGAGATGGTCTTAAATTGCAAGTGGATAGAGATCTGTCACAATCAGAGGGAACCTGTTGAGCCAGGTGTCTTGTGCATGTGTAATGAGAAGTGCTTGTAGCATACTTTCTCCCCACAGGTTGGTTACTCTGTATCTGTGTTAACCACATTTCTTTTCACTGGCTGTGTTAGTTTTCTTGTTGTTCTGCTCCCAGAACCAATTTGCACAGGATTGTCCTGTAGACAGTTTTGCTTTATGGGGTTCTGGATTCTGGAGCACCATGTTCCTGTCTGTTTAGTGGAAAGGAAAGTATTTGCAGATAGGAAAGAGCACAGAATTTCACAGCCATGTCTGTAATTCATAATCCTGCTCCAAGCTTTCTAGCAATCAGTTGTATGATAACCTTTCAGCTTATTCTTGTTATAGAGTGCTGTTGTGTCTTCAGTGAATGTTTCTAATATGTTAAATCTAACATGGCTTTTTCTCAGGAATCACGAGAGAACCAAATTTCATTTCCAAGAGAAGGGTACCTTACCATAATCCACAGATTTCGAAGTCCCTTGAATGGGCAGGAGATTGTGAATTGAATGACCCGCTGGAAACTGAAGCTGCAGAGTTGCACACTGACCACAACAACAACGTGAATCAGGAAAAACTTGAAACACCAGAAGGACCCAGTCTCCCCCCAAAAGTTCAGTCACATGTGGCAGATTCTGGTGGTGAAATAGCTCTTGCCCTTGCAGAGAACAACATGAAGAAATCACCCTCAGAAGCTCCACCAAATCAAAATGAAGCATTTTCATCTCCAAAAAAGGAATCAGAAAAAGTGGGTAATGGAGTAAGCAAATAGATTTTTTTTTTAATCGACCAGTCTAAAAATCACAATCAGTAATTTCACACACATGCTCAGACTCTCTTGTCAAACACTTTGCTTGGTTTTGTGTTTTGATACTTTGTTGTAGCTTTTTTTGGTGGGAGAACAGTATGTTTGAGATCAGATTTTGGTGCTACTTAATTCAATAGAATTTACTCTTCATTTGCATCTTCAGAATGTGTCATCACTGCTGATTTCAATTGAATAAGGATTTAGCCAATAATATATAGATTTTTGGGGTAGTTGCCTATAATGGGAAAATGTACTTTGCATTCATTTTGTTCTTGAAACCGAAACCCAAACCATTGTTTTGAAAGTGTGTGTTGAAAGATGTTTAAGTTGCAAAGTATTGTAGGAAAGGAACCAATCATTGTTATTTTTTCCTTTTTTTCTTTTTTTTCATTGTTAGTCTCACAGAGCTCTTCAGAGGAAAGCAGATAAAAATATCGCCAGAAATTCTGAATATCAAAGCCAGTTTGTCTGGAAGAGTCCTCATGAGAAGTCACCAATACTTGCAGCTGAACAGGTAACATTATAGAATCCAAAATGCAAATTAATACTTTCTTTTATGTAGCAGCAAAGATTTCCTTTCAAAAAGATTTATTGCTCTTTTGGTGGGGGAATGACTAATGTTGTTACATTTTTTTTCTCTCTCACTATACAGAAGTGCAGCATAATTGGATTTGTTTCCATGTGGTCAGGCCTAAGTATTTGTTCTCCTTAGGCCTTGTATTTCCTTCTTTCTAATGGGGTTGTTCTGTTTGCACTAGTTTATCTGTGTTGCCCCAGTTTCTTATTCTTGGTCTCCATGTCAGTGCACATACACTTCTAAGCCCTAAAGTGTGTCTCTCTAGTGTTATTCTTTCTGAGAACAGCTTATATTTAAAAGCAGAGTTTTCTGATTTTAAGGTACTCTTGTATCTTAGATGTTTTAATACATCTCATCAGCTTTTGGGCTTTGTAGGGTTGAAAATGCTGCTTTTTCTGGTGAGACCACAAAGAGTAACTGAATATGAGACTGCTTCATGTTTTCAGTTAACTGTTAGTGGGATCAGGACCCAGGAGACTCAGTCTTTTGGTCATTCTACAGTGTAAAACAGGCATTTCTGTATTTGTCTTTTCTTTCTTCACTACTAGAGATTGTGTGCTCTTTTTATCCTCAGGTGGCGGATTTGTTCAGTAACATCTTTCAAAAGCAATATATGTTGATAACTAAGATAATCACAATCCTGTCTTTTTCTGTTGGAGTATGAAGCAGGTGGATTTACTGAAGGCCTTGTTTCCCAGAAGCCCCTTATCCAATGAAAACTCGCTGAAATACGTGACAGTAGTTTAGAGAAGCCAAAGGATCTTTTAAGGAAGAGGCAGTTTGCAGAAAGTCACCTTATGGAAAAAGTCAAAGAGAGTTCAATTTTATTCTGTGTGCAATCAGTTTGATAATTTCTTTATTAATGCTTGTGAACATGATGCTTTTTTCAGAACAAATGACTTTTTTTCACAGCTTACACAGAAGAAGAAACAGTGAGAATAAGTCTGTAGGCACTATATATCTGTGGATAAATAGAACTTAGGGAAAATTTAATGATAAAAATTATACCTATTGACAAATTGTTATTCTTCGCTGTTAATATGACTGACAATATATCTCAATACTGACAATCCCTTTGCCTTGAAGAGATTCTGTAAAAATATCAAAGTTATCAGAGTTAGGCTATAGGTCAGTATATTTAAATTCTTATAGCACATCTATGGAAAATTCATGTTTCTCACACATATAGCACGGTCTTGAAATTTGGAACCCCAGTGAGGAGAGAGGTAATTATTCATGAGATAATACATGACCGCATCTTGGGCAAATTCTCTACCTTGATTTATAGTACTATGTTAGTTGAAAAGGAGTGGATTTTAATTGCCCAAGCTCTAAGCATCCAGCTCTAAAACTCAGAGCACTTTTCTGTTACTTATGAACAGGACATGTACTGAGGACTCATATGGGCGTTTTATGGCATGCCATTAAAAAAACTATGATCCTACATACAACTCTGAAGGTGAACAAAAAATAAAATAAACAAAAGCTCTGGTACTAAACTTCAGTAAGAACAGTATTTGATCACAGGTTTAGCTGCGTCTGACTGTCACTTTTGAATGTATTTAAATGTCTCTTGAATTTCTCCTAGAAGTTCATTAGTCTACACATGCTGTATTTGTAAAGATGACTGTCTCTCTGCTCATATGCAAGTGTATTTGTGTGAATAAGTTAATAGATTTTGAAAATTTAGCCTTAAGGTAAACAAATCACACTTTTTTTCCCTTTGTTTCCTTTTCTTCCTCCCACGCAGCTGATTTGCAACACAAAGAAATCTATTCCTCCAGTTAAACCTCCTGCCATTACTTCTGAAACTGCATATGAGAGAAATTCCAAAGGGTCTCCTCCTGTTACAAGTCCTCAAGAGAGAGGTGGTTCAGAAGAGAAAGAATTTCTGGTGTGTTAACAAGTAAATACTTCCCAGAAAGGAAAGCTGTAGTAATATTTCTGCAGTTTTGATCTATTCTGTATGGGGGTGGGTTTAGGTTGAAATTATTTTGTGTTGCTAGTGACACTGGACTCAGTAGTGTTTTTGCCGTAAAAGACTGAAAATAATTCTCTACAGCTCTGCTCCTTGGGGGTTCTGTAGTGGGTCCTCTATAGAGCATTTTTTCAGTTTAAAGTTTTGAATTTCTGAGTTTTGAAGTGATTTTTTCTGTTGTTGTTCCTAATTGACACTTTGTTTTTAGTAATTAGGATAGTTTCTGCAATCTAAATCTCTGATTTATGCTCTGATTGGTACCAGTGTTGTGTCTTGGTGTGCAGTAGGGCTAGATGGGAGGTCTGGAACTTTCTGAATGTCGTAAATCAGAGATACTGAATTTTCTCTCCACAGTGGCAAGCAGTATCCCTGTATTCTTTCCCTGTATTCACCTGACTTTGCTTCCACTGGGCGTACATCTTCCTTTTTTGCCTTTCTGAGTCAGCTCCCTTAGGACCTGTTCCAAAAAGCTGTCATTCTGGTTTTTTAGGAATCTTCTGGCCTGGCTTGTGCCAGCTGTGATGCTCCCAGTTAATCTGAGTCTCCTCACTTTCCATCTCTGTTGCTGATAGAACAGGAAGGGCTGTTGTCAGACAAGGTGTTCATTAGGACCACTGCTGAGCAAAAGTACTTGACATGCAGTGCCTTGGCTTAACCCATTGGTGCTTCTGAGGGGATTGTTGGCTTGGAGGTTTTATCATTTAAAACTCAGACCTGCCCAGTTCTTTAAATCCCCTCTGAGGATGAGAAATTTTATGTCCCCTTTTGCCTCTTTAGGTAGATATGAAGAAAGTGTGAGAAGCCTGAGGCTTTCAGGAAGCATTTATCTGGTTTTAATATTGGAATTTCAGGTTGTTTTTCAAGAAGAGCTAATACATGAAGTAAGAGGAGTCATGAAAATGGAATTTTTGTGAAAGTGCCTAAAAAATGGTTGTTTATACCAATATCTCGTCTCTGATTAATATCTTGTAAAAGTTTTGGGGGATTTGGATGGGCTTTTAATTTTTTTAATTTGAATGATATCTGTGAAGATCTTTAGCAGAATCAGAAGTCATGCATTGGATTTCTGAAAGAATGAAATAATCAGGAAAAAAATCTTAGGTGTAAAACCCAAACAAATCAATCTAAGCATTTATAAAACAAAATAAATATTTTAAAATTTGCCTTTTGGACTCAGAATTTGCAGATACTGTATAATTTTATTTCTGTGTTTCGTGTTGACTTAGTCCTGTAACATGGTCAACATGGATCATCTAGCTAGCAGAATGTTGCACTCAATCTTAACTTTGGCATTTTGCTAGTTATTTTTGTGTTAACAAAAGAATGTGGTATTCTTGTTTGTATTAAATATTCAAAACAGCTAACACTAAAATTAACTATTTACAAGTGCTTGATGTCAAAAGAAATATGAGGGTTTTCAGATTGTTAGCTAATTATCTTTATTGTTAAAATTATCTTTGCCTTAGAATAAGGGGGAAGAACCGTTTCAAAAACCAGCAGAAGATGCAGCAAAACAAGGGAAATCAGAACAGAAACATCCTAAACAAAATAATAAGCAACATATCAGTCCAAAGCCCCTCACTTTACATACAAGCCGTGGGTATGTATAAAATAGGAAAACCTAGACTAGTGAGTAGGTGTACAGCAGGCCAGTATTTAGATTGATGGACTATGGACCTTTAACCACACCATGCTGCATTGCAGGAGCAAATGCCCCTTGCAGTGCTGAGATTGAGCTTCTTGTGGGTACATCTAAACTTGATGTTACTTTCCTTCCTTTTCTCTGGGCAGTGGAAGTAGCACCTTTGTAACCACTCCTGTTCAGGTGAGCCTTGTGAAGCAATAATAGTAGTATTAATGAATACAACATGAATGAGGTAAAATCAGTGCAGTGCTGCTGCTAAACTTTGAACAGATGCTTTGGAAGTCGTAGTCACCTTTCAAACTGCTTTATGTACTGTGCCCACTCCACATCTTAAAACTGTGATGATTTTACTTGATGTCTGCTTATTCTGGTGTGTAAGGCCTTGTGTGGCTGAGTAACAAAAGCAAGCACACGAGGTAAAAGAAAAATCTATCCTGTTTAGAGTAATTTGGCAAGTGTGGAAATGAGATGAAATGGTATGTTATTGAGTGCTATCAAAGTATCTATTTCTGCCACATGCCTACATTGCAAGAATTGAACTCGTATTTCCATTTCATACGCATCTGAGATATGTCAACAGCAATAAAAGCCTAGATATAGGCTTTAAAATGCATAGATTAATCCATCTCTCCTGTGTTTGTGCTTAATGTATGCCCCAGCAATTGCTTTCATTCTTTGTGGCAGTGTTAAGGCATTAGATTGAAGAGGAGGATTGATGGAAGAGGAGACTTACCTGTCTGAATGCTGTTGGATATTGGGAGTTGATTACAAAATGATCACTCAAAATTCTATGAAATAAAATTGGTTTATGAAAAAGTGAATGGATATAGTATAGCTAAAACCTTTAACTATTTGGTTTTCATACTCTTTGCAGTTGATTGTAGTCAATTTTGCAGTGAGTAACGTGCGAAATTGATCATTTGCTGGGGCTCTTTTCATCTAAGAGCAAATGTCTGCCCCATTAGCCTTTGATGTAGTAGCACAAGACAAAATTCTCTCAAAAATCACTGGGCAAAATAAATGTCAAAATGTGTAAGTTCTCAATATGCAGACAAGACTGTTACTTGTATGCAAGCTGTGTTGCAATACACGGCCTGCTTTTGCAGCAGCATGGCTGGGATCAAGGCACAGCAGTGTTGTGGTTTTTGTGCTAATCCATTGGTTTTGCAACCAGAAGTGAAGGATTTTTGTCAGTTTTAAAGAAAGGGAAGTTTTGAGAGAACTTTTGAATATAAAGGATTTTTTGACCTTCGTATTTTTCTTTTTACAAGGTTCGTTTTACTCTCTGACTTCAGGCTTTTATGACCTATTTCTGAAGAAGGATTGAAAAATAGGCCTTTTCCATCCTGTGCTGAATATATTAAAATTAAGTTGGTAATGTTCTGAAGCATGATTAAATCCAAAAATATCTTTAGGTTTAAGCTGAGACATCCACGGTTCAGTGCTTAAGGACTCAAAGTACTACTTGCTGCCTGCTATAGGTTACATGATGTTAATTTTTCTGTATTTGTATGTGTGTGGCAGAAGGGAAAAATGAACCCATCTTTTCAAGTACTGAGGCCTTTTGAAGATCAAAGCCACTAGGACATAGATGAATTATACTGACCAGATGTTTCTAGCCCCAGCAGCTCACCCCACCCATATGCAGAGTGCCTTTAAAGTGGAGTTCATAGAAGGAAATGTCTCAGACACAGTAATGCCAAAACAGGCATTTTTACTTAAATGTACCTTCATCAGTGACTTAAATCAAGGTCCCACACTTTGCATTGAAGTAATTGAAGCTGATGTATTATGTTCTGCTTATTGGCTGTCAGAGCAAAAGCTTCTGGTGGAAGTGTTGCAAGGAAAAAACAACAGGACTAACTACTTGAAGCACCACCAACTGTGAATGAGTATTTTTCACAGCTTTCCTAGTTGTGTTGGTTTGAGTTGTTTGTGCATTTGTGTTGGTTTGTGTTTTTTTGTCTCACTGGCATTTAGGTGCAAGTATATTTATGCTTGTTGAGTAACTTTAAAAGTGCTCTTAAAGAGTGGTCTGGATATCAAACTTTACTCTTTTTTTTCTCTCCTCATTCTTGATTTCTTAGGAAGATGAACACTGAATATAGGTCAAAATTTTTGTCTCCAGCCCAGTATTTCTACAAAGACGGAGTTTGGTCTCGTATTAAGAGTAAAGCTCACAACCAGGTGAGTATTAGAAAATCGGAAGCCTGAGTATGCTTTGTATTTTGATTTTTAGATGCAAAAACTTTAAATTGTGGTATTTATAGTTTTGAGATTGTAATGCTAATGACTGAAGCTCCCAAAGGTGAGTATACAAAGACAATTAGATCCTGACAAATCAGTATAATACATAGGGGAAAAAAGAGATGATGAGACTAAATAAAAAAATTAATGTGACCTCCAAAGTGAGGAAGATGTTTTGTTTCCCATACAATCAGGATCATTCAGAACAGAGTCTCTTGTGACAGGTAATGCTATTCTTGATGTTCAGCCCATTTGTAACAAGCAGAAGTGTTCAAAATACAAAGCTGAATGATAGGAGATTCCAAGGGAATAAAAATGAAAAGGACAATATATGTGTCAGCCTAGATTGGCTTGTTAGTCAGGCTCAGTTTGTTAGCTTACCATGCACAAATTCATTCAAAGCAGTCAAGTGAATTCTGTCATACACAACATAAAATAGAGAATTTTTCTTGCAAGTTTCAGTCAGTGTATTTTCTTGTAGTTTATTCAGAAACTGCAGTCCATATTATACTCTATATGAAGTCATTTGACAGAACTGTAAAAGTGCTGGGTAGCTTCAAGACCCACTTGACTCACACTTCTTAGCGTTATTAAGTGTGATTTGTGAGTTAGTCAAAGGAAATCAAAACCATTAATAGTGTGCTAAGAAACTGCTGGAGCTATCTCTACACCTCTCTGATTTCAGTGTATTGACGTAGTCTTCTCCCAGCTGATAGAGGGAGCCTTTGTGAGACACCATGATGTGTGGCAAATACTTGGAAATACGAAAATCGGAGGAAAACGAGGAAAAATTTCCTCATCAG
Source organism: Rhadina sibilatrix (assembly GCA_013400275.1). Classification (NCBI taxonomy): domain Eukaryota; kingdom Metazoa; phylum Chordata; class Aves; order Passeriformes; family Phylloscopidae; genus Rhadina; species Rhadina sibilatrix. Next base: position 10,394 of record VWYO01027901.1, read on the forward strand.
TTTGGTCCACAGTGATGTGGAATGTAGAACTGGAGGAAATAGTTCTAGATGCTGGGCTTTGAGAGTAGATGTTCTCTTTGAAAATAAGGTTCTCTGAGAATTGCAGGAATAGTCTGGTAGCTTTCAGTTCCATGTTTTCTTGCTAGATTTAATCTAGCAAGTAATTTTCCTTTTAGCAAAAAGAAACAATTATAGAATACATACAAAGTACACAAGAAATAGATCTCAATATTTAAAGTATATTAAAGTATGAGATGATTCATAATCAGAGTTTGTGTACACATGCATGAGATAATCCATTCTGTGTAAGCCTCAAGAGGATGTTAGAGTACTGAAAAGAAGCAATATTTTAGTTTTTATATGCATTGATATATGTATTAGATTTACTGTAACTAAGGTTGCAAAATGTTGTGAACTGTTGCATGCAGCCGAAGTGGTATATTGAATATTTCTGTAGAATATTATGTCATTTTTCTGGCACATAATACTTTAATTTGTTGATATAGTATCATGAAACATTCAAACCAATAAGGAGCAGTGCCAGTTTCAAGAGCAATTGACTGGTAGACAAGTAAAGAGTGGGTCTTGGGATATAGTGTATTTGTGGCACAGTCAGCTGGGAGGAGTCACTGCAGTACAGTTGAAGGAAAGAATTAGGAGACTGCAAGTGGAGAATGGATGTTAAACTTTATATGTGGCATTTAATTAGAGTGTATGAAAAACAAAGGATTTCCCACACTGTCAAGATATGTTTTGAGTGCACCGGACTTTTCCACAGAGGCTTTCTTGCTGAAAAGGGAATTGCAGGAAACCAGAAAGAAGGCACACGGGTGACCTTCTGTCCAAAGCAGTCTTTCTAAAACTCTTGAGTCCAAACAGGCAAATGCCATAATGGGATCCTGGTGTGACCTTAGCCATCGCGATTACTTGTAGGCTGCTTCTCTGCATTTTATTATTAAGGGTGCTTTTCAGCAGTCAAACAAAAAAAAAAAGTCTTTTGCAATTATGCTTTTGAAAAATTAATGTGGGCAATTCATAATTGCAGTAGGACTCTCTAGGGCCTGTGTCCTGCTGAGTTAATGCTGCCTGCTGAGTTGCTGAAGGAGATGGTTGTCCTTTGTACTTCTTCACAATTCACTGGAGACTTAGTATTCTTCCTCCCCCTGTGGTACCCTGTTGCGCTGGATTTACATTCCTTCTGTTCTGGCTATCATAATTAATTTTTTATTCTTCTAGTTAAAGTAAGTAATCCAGTAAATCACTTGCACATCAAACTTTAAATTCTCCTTTGAAAATAACAAGCATATATTTTTAATAAGCTATTTTTTGGGAATTTAGTGGGTCAAATTGTGGGATGTTAGTTGGATATCCATCTGCTGCATCTAGTCACTTTTAGTGGGATTAGCTGAGTTTAGCTCACTAACTCTGTTCCTTGCAGGAGGAATGATGTGAAATCTATCATGAAGGAAGAATAAAAAAGAAAAGCTATGAAAATGTGGTAGAGGAAATGTCAATATTACTTTCTTGCTCTTTGACAAAATACTTACATCCTGTGGACCATTTCTTAGTCAGAATTCACACAATATCACAAAGTTATTTTTAATAATTTAAACATAAACTTCTTGGTTTTGCTTTTTCTCCCTGCACTTTAATTGTGTTTGGGTGAAGGACACAAGATAGAAAGTGTTTAAATGGTCTTAACTGTAAAAATGATGGTATATAATGTTTGAAGAAGGGGGTTGTCTGTTTTATTGTTTTGGAGTAAAACTAACACCTGAACTGTTTTTCATTCTTGCAGTTACTGATGGCTTCAAAGGAATAAGTTTGATACTATGTCTTGCATACAGTAACACCCAGAGTTCTTGTATTAATCTTAACTTTTCACTGATATTTATGTAGCTAGAGACAATTGCAGTGTTTGCAGCATACAAACTCAGTATTACACATACACATGGATCTGTTGATTTGAATTTATCATAAATTAGTGGGGAATGTATTTTTGAGTGTTGATGTTTAGAAATCTAAATAAATTTCCTGAAGCTTGGCAAAAATCTGATGGAATGCCAATGCTGATTGTTCTTGTTGGAGAGCTTTTTATTGAATCTCAGGGAGGCAGCATAGAGCTATGTTGACAGATTTTTAGTATTTAATTTCTTACTTAGACTGAAGTTACAGAGGTGATAATAACAGTATCACTCTTGAGCGTTGAGAGGAAAACCAAGAAATTTAAAAATAACTCTGTATTCTTCTCTTTAGGCATCTCAAAACACCCTAAATTCCATGTGGTATATGGAGGTTGGTTGCATCCAAGTTCCTCTTTCAGTGTTTGGGGCACTGTGTCTGAGCGCTGATGGAAAAACTAGAATCCAGCACTAAACATAGTTACTGCATAAATTTTTGTGCTCATGGAATGAATAATTGACAATTTTGCTTTGGCTTCATGGCTCAAACATGCTTACTGAATATATGCGTACTGAATATATTATTTTTGCTTTCCTCTTATATTTACTGTGGCATGCAATGTTTGTGCTGTGGCTGGCCCTGTATTGTGAGTAACTTGCCTTTCTCTTCTAGCTGCCAGTAGCTAATGCAAATATTTATAGTAGCCTAATAGTGAAGTTTAAACAGCTGTGAAACTTAGGAAACCTTGATGTGTAGGTGAGAGAGCTTCGAGAAAGAGCGAAGGCTTACAGGCAACGAGTGGAGGGAACACACTTCTCCCGATACCATTTCAATCAGATCCTGTCTGATAATAACAGTCTTTGGGATGTGTCCTCAACCTCCAGTTCAGAAGAAGGGATCAGCAACAACATCAGAGCACTAGATCTTGCCAGGTAAGATCATCATTCCTGTCTGTTATTCTGCAGCTTTGAAACGGAGCAAAATGCTGAATATAGGTTTGTTTGGCAATAGTTGTTTTTTGAGCACTTCTCATAATTTGCCGTTTAAATTAAAAATACAATCCTAATTTGCATTGCATATTTGGAAATAGTAATATAGAAGGAATCTTCATAAAATCTAATTTGAAAATGAGATGTAATTAAGCATCAGATAAAACTGCAGTGGTAATTAAACAATTCATCATGTCAGCTGTACTACTTTTTAATGTCTGAGCTGTATCTCTTGCAAAGAGCTGAACTGAATGAATGTGTTCTATATAGACACCTACATTGTGCAAATCAGTGATACAAAATGCTGTGTTCTTTCTTACCCAGTGTTTCTGAAAAAGAGGGTACACCAAGCCCTGAGGTGCTACAGCAACCTTACTCCAGAGAACCACCACATAGGGACAGCACAAAGAAAGATGTGTCAGATGCTTTAACTGTTCCAGTCAAAAGACGTTTAGTTTGGGATGAACAAGAAGGTACTGAAGAAAGGGAAAATCAACAATCAAGAGAAGAGAAAGAGGAGGAAAAGCCAGATGAACAGGCTGCAGTCATGGCCCAGCAAACAGAAGAAAACAATAAGGATGCCAAAGAAGATAAGAAAACTGAAGGGTAAAACTGAACATTTTTTGGATGTGTATACATGTATATGTATGCGTGTTTGTGTATTTCCTCTAATGTGTGTGTATTTCCTCTAACAGGTCAGAAATTTGTAGGTTAAATAGTTTTTGTATTTAAGAGAGTGTAAATCGGTGTGGTAGTACTTCTGTGTTGAACAGTATCATAAGGAATGAGAAGGTTTAAAACACTTGAGCTGGTTGATGAAAGTGGACCTAACATTAATATACTGCTTTTCTAACTTGCAAGACAGAAGTTTGTAGACTCACGAATGATTCTAATATTTTTCTCCAAAACTATGAAATATGCAGTATCCTCTTAGAACAGACTGTTCATTACACAGCAGCCAAGTTTAGTGAAAATTAAAACTCACAATTTGCTCCAAGTTGACAGCATAGAATTTGATAGGACAGGATATATGCTAATATTGTACTTAGGCACCTATTTTTCTTAAAAAATTTTATGGAGAAAGGTAAAGGACTTAGGAGAAAAAAATAACTAATATCCAGTAATCACCAGTGATTATGTTACTAAGCACAGGTGGGAAAAACGTGGAGGGTATATACAAATAATGGGAGATCAGCTCACTATATGTATAGAACTGTATTTGAGGGATCCAGATTGTATCTGGTTTCAGAAGTCTCTGTCTTTTTACTGTGCAAGTTTTGCACACCTTTTTTTTGTAGAACAGTATTTTTGTTTGATAGACATCTAATTCTGAATAGCTTTGACCCTTGTAACCATGTCAGCTACACATTTTATATTCCTCATTGCATTTTATCTTTGGTGTTGCAGCACTAATCAAAGATAAGAAGCTGTAATTGTCTCCGTTTGGGTAATACTGTGTATTCAACCCAGGCAAAAAAAAATTGAGGTCTTAGACACCAACAGATATTAAATGCAGGCTTTCAAAACCATCATCTAGAAACCTTTCTAAGTTTCAATTTAATTTTAGAGATAATCTAGTTCATAGATGTCTCTGATTGACATTGTCAATTTTCTGTCATCCTGCAGTGGGGCTTTGTGTATTCTGGGATATGTGCTGGACTCAGCCATGCACAGCAGCTTAATGCTTACATGTTACACCTTCTTGAGAGCTAGAAATGAGGAATTCTTTGCCTAGATGTTTCTGTCATGTACTGATAGAATCAGGTTTCTCCACATTGTAGGTGTGCTGCCACGTCCTTTTGAAATGCACCTAGAGGCAGAAGACTGAAGTGATAGTGCTGATGTATATGATATATACATATATAGTGTATGATATATATATCATATTATGATGTATATTTAATAACCATGAGGCTATAGTGGTTATATAACTTTGGGATATTTGGCTTCAGTTCCACCACATTTGACTGAAGAATGTCCAACCCACACTCACACCTCTAAGGCAGCAACCATGTTTGAAGTTTTTCTGGGTTCCAAGTTTTCCAGCCCTCTGTATTGTGCAGCAATACACTCAGGGTTTTTCAGACAGAGGGAACCCGCATTTATAGCTTGAGACTGTTCAAAATACAGAAATTGAGGCTTAAGGGCTGGAATTCAGGACTCCCCTTGGCAAGCAAATGTTTTAGCTACAGGCTGTTGGGGTGTTAAGGCCTTACTGTCTTGCCTTAGGCTTTATTGTAGGAATGGATTGGAGAAGACTTGAGTGCAAGACTCCTGAGTCCTTTCTTCGCTAATCCTTTAACCATTACTCATTTTTTTCAGTGAGAATGCCTTAGTATTGAACACCTCTGCAGCCGTGTCAGATTCTTCTGTATTCTCAAAGAGAGGCAGCAGGCATCCTACGCCGAAGCTGAGAGCTCTTGCAGGAACCCCGAGGACTCGTCACAATCACACTGCCCCAGCTGTTGGTAAAAAGACTTCTAAATGCAAAGCAGTGTTTCAGGAACTAAAGAAAAAAATACATAGTTGAATTAATTTGTTAGGATATTTAATGTAGTAAGGCATTTTTCATCTTTTCCGATACAATAGGAGGTGCTGTTCTAGAGTCTGCTCCTAAATTCAATTCTTCATCTTCACCTCAGAGAAAGCAAAACTTAGCAACAAACTCTCCCAAAAAAAGGTCCTTCCAGGTGAGCCAGAAAACAAACTTACCATTATGAATTCTAGAAATGTGCTTTTTAAGTAATAATGAATAATTTATTTAAGAAATTTTTTTCTTGAGTTGTTATTTGCTGTCTTGAAATTGTTGGTATCTGTGACTAAAAAAGGTATATCTGAATAAATAGCTTTTGGAGTTGTCAAACAAAGGAGCTGAGATTACTGGAGTGAGATTAGATGTGCTTCACTTTGCCTTCTTAGACTAAATGCACAGGATCCATTTGCAGAAAAAAATAAAAGTAGGATTTCCCCTTGATGTTATTGTAGCCATTGGCATGGGACGCAACTCCAGACTGCTTGAGTTGGAAGAAATTCAAGAGGGAGAGGTTGGGTGCTTATGTAAAAGACAGGTTAATGTGCCATAAGTTTCACTTTTCCTTTCCTTTACTTTTATGCTGCTTTTACTTTGCAGCTTACGTAGTTACTAAAAGAAATACAGAAACATTTAGGAGTTGTTATCTTTAAAATTTTGATAGTTTTTTGTCAAGTTGTGCTTGCAGTGTGTTCTACAAAGAGAGCTACCCTTTAACTGTATATATCCTCTGTAGTAAGTTCTGTAATAGATGCAGATGGAATTGCATGAGAAATTGGCTATGTTGTTGTAAAATCTAAAAACATCACAATTTTAGAAAATAAGCTCTTGGTTTGGCCTGATTAGATGACTTTCAGTCCATGTTAAACACTTTTTATTAGGAACAGATTTTCTTTGCGCTCACAAGCTTGGAATACTTTTTCTTTTAGTACTTGCCTGAGAAGTATAACAATGTATAAGTCAACATTTGCTTCATATGTAAGGATCTGTATATGTGATGTTGTGGTTTTCTGCTTTTTTTGATCCTTCCTTTTTTTCCTTTCTATTATGTTGTAGCCTGATGTGAAAATGGAAGCCACTTCACTCTTTAACTCTGCACCTGCTGGGCTGGGAACTGTGGATCCTCTGCCACTTAGGCAGGACCAGTGGCCTCCTAACCTGGTTGCTGATGACCAAATTCCTCTTGCTTCAGCCCATCAAGAGCAGTCAAAGTCAGCAAAAAGCTTCTCTGTGCCTTGCTGGAGTCCCTCTCATCGTATTCAAGGGACACTTAAGGATCCAGAATTCCAGCATAATGGTGGGTTTTGTTTATTAAGTCTGTGTTACAGTGATGCAAGAAGTGAATGACTCCTGTGCAGTGCTCAGGCCAAGAGGTGCTGAGTCTGCTGCCTTACAGTATCTACGAAGAATGTACTGTTTCGAAACAAAAGTTTTTTAGCTATATGGTCAGTTAGTCTTGCTGAGGAAATGTGCACAACATCCACATTAGTTTCAGATTTTACTAATATCACGGTATTACGGTGATCAGTTTGTTGTCTGATTTTGCTGTATTAATTTCAATAAATACTACTCATGAGAATAATTTTGTTTAGTGTGAGCAGCTCTAAATTTTAATATTTAAGCTGCAACTGGATGCAGTCACAAATGGATGGTGTGACACTTTGCCAGCTTCAGTTGCTAGCTGCAATGTGTAAGTGGGACCTTTAGACATAGTATTATTTCAAAGGAGATGTGGATTTCTGAGAGGTAAGCTCCTTAAAATGATTTCTGCAGAATAAGGAAACTAGAAAGCTATCTCTAGAAGATTTATTGGATATTGAGAAAAACCTTTTCTTGGCTGAGGAGGGATTTGTACTGAAGCATTTCAAAAAATTTTAACAATGTTTAAGGGTACTGGGGATGTAAATTTGATAAAGAAAAGACTCCTTGTCCCCTTAGTCTCCATTCCAGAAAAACGTGCCGTAGCTGCTTAAGGTCCCGCAATTCTTGGTCTTTTGATTATAGATGTTACCTAAAAAGTAGTGGTTCTATTCTAGAACAGAAAAAGCAGTTGTCAGGTTAAGTGGGAAGGGGAAATGCAGAGAATTTCCTCAAAAAGATTAGAATTGGTACAGGTTTCTAGTTCTGCACCTTGAGTGCAGTTCAGTAAGTGACTTGTAGCATGTACCAAAGGATGATGTCTTGAGAAGAATGCAGTGGAGCAAGATTATTTTACCTCATCTTAGGGTGAAGGAGTCTGGTATAATTTTTATGTGTGCTATTTATGAGACTCTTGTTTTGGAAATAATGTTACAACATTTTTAAATGTTCTAAAATAAAATATTATCCTTAGTCTATTTTGAAATGATTCAAAACTGTGCCCCTTGACTTTTTGTCATAGGGAATCTTGGCAATCCAAAAGTGAGAACTTTGCAATTGCCCCTTCGAGAAAGAAACCGTTATGATGAAGGTATTTCTTGTCCCAAAGTATTATTGTAAATCATGTGTGTAATGTAAATAAGTTTTTACTCTTGCATGAATGTGACGTGTTTCTGAATGCAGTCAGTAATATTAGTTTATGTGTTTGCCTGAATAACTACAGCATATTTTCATCAAAATAATTTGAACATGTTAAACCTAGTAATCTGAAGTATGAATATGAAGGTATAGGGTAATGTGAATAAACCATTAAATGGCCTGAAAATTAATAAGCCATTGTGGCTCTCGATATGGTTACTGTAGCTTGCTTAGTTCCATACCGAAAATTGTTTCCTGCCCACACGTTTTTAAGCCTTTGTGTTGATAGCAACTAAAGGAAACTGCAACACAGACCAGATTGCAGCTGGAGCAACTTTGGTTGCAACTTTAAAGATACCACAAACTTTAAGATAAAGGTTTTGCCTGTGAAACTTTAGCCCCAGATGTGCAACGTAAAATGATCCCTCTGACTTGAATTTTCTTACCTGTCCTTTGCCCACCTGTGTTAGGGGTCTCATGCTGCTATTCTAGTTGCTGTTTTGGCCTTTTTTTAATGTGTTTTTTTTTTTGTTTTTTTTTTTTTTTTTTTTTTTTTTTTTTTTTTTTTTTTTTTTTTTTTTTTTTTTTTTTTTTTTTTTTTTTTTTTTTTTTTTTTTTTTTTTTTTTTTTTTTTTTTTTTTTTTTTTTTTTTTTTTTTATTTAATCTATGAGAGCAGCCATTGCACAGCTGCATCTTCTTGGCCTTTTTGTGGGCAGACACAAATAAACTCTTTCAGTAGCATGAGTCAACCAAAGGCACTGTATCTGCCATACACTTTTTCTTAGTGTGGTGTCTGAGGTTGAGCTTGGTGTGGTGCTGTGCTAGTTGCAATCACCTGGGTTTGGTTCAGCTCAGAGTATGGGCAGAGCAGGTTTATATCTGATTGCAGTTTATTTATAGTTATACCCCAGAACAACCAAAAGCTTGTTTCTTTACCCCTTGGTGCTTCTTTGCTCCTTGGGTTTTAATCAAGGTTCAGGCTGATTCTCTGTTTTACTCATTGTAGTTGGCTGAAAGATATATAGGTGGTGCAGATGGCTCAGCCAAGCTTCTGTGCAACTGCATAAAACATGCAAAATTCTGTACTACTCTGCAGCTTGCTACACACAGATTAAATGCTGTAGCTGCTGTTTCTTTTTTATTTTTCCCTGTGAGCTGAATGATAATGTATGAACTTGCAGAAACAGGTGAAATGTGCCAGCTCACAGATACTTTCTATGTCCATATTTGGTCAGGTACAGGCCTGGGAGTTATTCCAATGACATGTCAATTTATAGAAGTGCAGTTCACAGTTTCTCATACATGCAGATAGTTGTCATACATAGTGTGTGATCCTTTTACAGGCTCTTAGGATCACTGTATTTTAAGAATTTAGAAACTCTGCTGAAAAGTTAATTCAAACACTGACAGAATACTGGTGCTGTTTGGATTGAGTTGGGGAATTTTTTCTTGGATTTTTTTTTTTTTTGTTGTTGCTGTTGTTGGTGAGGGGTCTGGAAGCTAGTGATACAGTTCTTTCTAATCCATTGCAGGAGAATGGGTGTAATTAATGTAATTTTTCATCAAGAGCATCTTGACAGACCTGTAGCAACATTTTAATAATGCTGTTAAAGAATTAAAATGTGCTCTGTTGGGCAAGCAACATCAAGACTGATTAGTTTTAGGAGTTTTACTGTGTGTGAAATGCATGCTGAATTCAAAAGGAAGACTCTTCAAAAGTATATCTCTAAAGCCTACTTCTTGTTGTCTTTGTGGTAAACTTCAGTTTTCTTCAAAAGACTCGTTCCTTTAGCAGCTTTTGGACACTAGCTGGATTTGGCACAGAAGGACTCTTTTTGTCAACATGGGTTCTGATATTTTAGTCATATTATTCTAAGATTGTCTGCTTTGCTTGAAGCAGTGGGTTGCTTTTAAGAATATGTTATTACTAGAGTTTAGCCTATATAGATTTCAGTGGCAGAGGAACAATTCCTGGGGTCTTCTGACACAGGAGAGTAAAGACCAAGATGACTTGGACAATTGGGCAGTTCCCAGGTGAACACAGGGGTCTCATTCTGGAGTTTCTCAAGAGATGGGCATGTAACTCTCTTAAATTTACCTAACATACTAGAGGCTTCCTTGTGAGATTCTTCTCCGGCATGCCAGTTGCAAAGTAATTGAATTGAAGTGTATTGTGGTACTGTTTTAGCATCCGTTGTGAAAGAGGGCATTAAAAATATTCAGAAAATGTCATCTGTGTTTGAATATAATCTTCCTATTTACTTCTTCCCTTCTTGCTTTCCCCACAGATGACAGGTTATCTCAGATTTCTGCTCGCTCAGCAGCATCTAGTTCTCTTGCGTCTCAGATACTGGAACGAGCTCAGAGGAGGAAGGATTTCTGGGGCAAGGCATAATCTCACCTTCATGTTGTATAGAAACTATTCTGTAAAATTATGGTTTTTGTATAGCTTGTAATGTACATTTTAAAAATTGTGATTGTATGTTTCACACAGCATCCTTTCACTTACCATTGTTATGGCCCAAGTTTTAGGATCGCCATCCCAATTGAAAATGAATATTTAAACTGATGATGTTTAAAATAATTTTCTTTATATCTGAGAGTTAGGTCTTAATTCACTCTGTTAAAACAGCCTTGTGAGGCTTTTCTGTTTTTTGCAGTGGCACCTTTTGACACTATTTTTTTATGGAACCAGTGTGTGATATTTCAGTCGTGCAGTATGACCTGGAACAGTATTCAGGGGCTGTACTGTTGTTCACCAAATACCTCAGTTGCTTTATTTTATCAAGTTATCATAAGGGCAGCTGTGGTTTATGTGTTTATGTTACTGTATGAATTGTCAGCATAACACAGCAACTGTTACAAAGAGTTACTTTTACTACTTACTGCTTTTAACCTTATACCTGAAAATTCTAATTTCCTAATGATACTAACGTAGAGTGTCCTTAACTGTAGAGCTATCAGGAACCTAAGAAAAGTGAAGCATTATGGTTTGTTCATTGTCCACAGGTTTTTGGCCAGGATGGCTGTCAGAGCTCAGAGTGTACAGTACTGCAGTTTGTCAGCTATACTGATATGAATGCTTGTCTTGTAGACTAAGACCTATGTTTAGTGTCAATTTCAGCTTCTCTAGAAAAAGCAAATTCAGCCACCTTAGCCAGTGACGTTCCCCAGCTCCACTTCAAACTCAGGTATTTAGGACTAGTGATCTCTGTAAGTAAACTCAAAAGAATGGTTTTTTCCTTGATTTTGATATTTTAATTACCTCTTATTTTAGTTTCCTGTTTTGGGGATACTGATAGCATTATGATTGTCACAGTGTAAAGTATTTGTGATTCATGCTGACAGCTAATTTTATAGCAATGCAGACAAGTTGAAGTAGAGGAAATAGCTGGCTAGCAAGCAGCTTAGTTCTTTGTGTATGGCTTCAGGTTCTAATACTACTTAATTTGAAAATTTTATATAAGAACAATTTGAAATTTGTACACACTTGATGGCATTTTGATTTTGTATGTAATTATGTATGCATATTACTGAAAATAAAAACGGTTGTTTGCTTTGTTTCTATTTAAGTTGTGTTGGACAATTGGCAGCATCTATTACATTGGCACTTCTCTGTTTAGTTCTCTGTTTCACCTGTTCAGCTGGAATATCTGTGGACTTAAGAAAGACAAGACATTACCTCAGAGCTGATCTTCAGAAAGAGTAATTTGTTGAAGTTAGATACATTGACACTAGAAATTGTAACTGACTACAGATATTTTAAATGGTGACTTGAAGCAGATGGGTGCTCCACAGGCTGGGAAGGCTGCAATGCCCAAAGGGTCGTTCCCCAACAAATGATCACGGATCAATGAATTAGTGCTGCCCAGTTCTGATGATGTCAGAAAAGTGTGTTCCCTTCTTCCAGAAATTGCATGTTACAGTAGCTTCCTACCAGTGGAGTTGTTTCAAACAAATCAAGGTATTTTATTTTATCTCAAAGGCTTCTGGGATTGTTCTATGGTGTGCACTTAATGTGTAAGTTATAATTGGTCATAAAATTTCTACTGAAAGGGAAAATATGCAACGGCATTTATGAAAGTTTCCATTTTTCCTCTAAAATGATAGTTTTGTAGTGGAAAACGTGGCTAGAAGGGGAAGTATTTTTGTTCAGGATGGTATGTTACTGTGATATGGATGCATTAATTTTGCTACATTATTAATATCAACATGTTCTTGTTTTCCTGGCAGAGAGCTCTCATCATCCATTATTTCTCTGTGATACCTGTTAATTGACTTTCATGAACTATGTCCTCTTTCTTTGTTTTTCTATGTTTGCCTGAGTTTCCTGACTGACAGCTCTGTCAAGAGTTTTTGTGCAGGTCTGATAAGTCATAGACAATATAACACCATGTGTGCTGGTTTTGCTTATAGTGTTGTCTGTACTGGTACAGGTGAGTGTGGTACATCTGGGTAGCTCTGAGTTTGTTAGATGTGTGCATGTGTGGTAAATGTATATTGATTTCTGCCTAGGAGAGAGGAGGTATAGTAAAGGAGGGAGACATTTTTGTTGCGTAGGGGTACACACAAATTTAGATATTAGAATGAAAGTTTGTGGTGTCTCACACATCACTGGACATTATTTCCCATCTGAACAACTTTTAGTATTTGCCTGAAATGTTCAAATTGAATTTGCTTTTGGACAGAAGTTTTAAAAGGAAAGTGAAGACAAAATGCTTGGTTTTGAGTTATGTTAGTGCAAAGCTTCTGAAGTGTATTCTGTAGTGTTCAAGGCAGATGTGAAGTTCTTTATGCCTGTTCTCTGCTACTTTTTATTGTTCAAGAGGGATTTTGTTTTTTCAAAGTATTTCAGACCAACCTTCAAACATATTTCCTCTTGCGTTTTTTAGCAAGCTGAACATGGAAAAATGTTCAAAAGTGCACCCTTTATTAATAATTACAAGTGTGTTTTGTGCACTGAATATATATTGTTTTCTGTCAAGGAAACTTTAGAAACCTTGGAAGTGGAGAGACCAAGTAGATAAATAAGGAGAAAGGCAGTTGCCAATAGGAGATAAATCTCAGGAGTAAACAACCTTGTGAGCTTGTCAGCTTAAGGTCAAGGTTTACAAAACCAGCACATTAATAACTGACCCAGTAAGTGTTGAATGTCTTCAGCTGCTGTTCCCAACTTGTCACCAGCTGGTCAAGAGAGATGAGGGAAGACCTCATTGCAATCTGCAACTTCCTTGTGGGGGAAGAGGAGGGGCACACACTGATCTCTTCAGTTCAGTGTGTGTCCACTGACAGGACTTGAGGGAATGGCCTAAAGTTGTGTCAGAGGAGGTTTAGGTTGGGTATCAGAAAAAGGTTCTTCACCCAGAGTGTGGTTGGGCACTGCAACAGGCTCCCCAGGGAAGTGGCCACAGCACCAAGGCTGTCTGAGTTCAAGGAGCATTTGGACAGTGCTCTTGGGCACACGGTGTGACTCTTGGGGATGGTGCTGTACAGGGCCAGGAGTTGGACTTGGTGATCCTTGGGGGTCCCTTCCAGCTCAGCTTACTCTGTGATTCTCTAACTGGTTTTGCATATACTGTCTGAAGTCACAAAGCCACTCAGTAAGTAGTCTTCTAGTGATGCTGTAATCACTGAGTATGTTGTATAGGGATTTTCAGTCTATTTGGATTAATAGATCCACATCTACTGAACTGTTGATGGATTCCTACATGATGAGTAACAGCCTTCTGAAAACAGGTTTGGCTTCACCAATGTCTTGCAGGTAGCTGGAGTTCCCTCTGCACCCAAGGGCCACAGCCCAAAACCCAGTGCATGTTGTAGTAAGGTGAGAGGAAATGAAATTATTTACCAGCCGCCAGCTTTCTCCTTCACTCAAAATTTCTTAGAGCCCAGGTACTAATACGTTCTCCTTATCTGACATCTGGTGTCATCACTCTCTGGCAGAGAACAGTGAAAGAAAAAGGGATTTCCAAATCCGTAATACTCAATGAGCAAATCTGTAGTACTTGAAGATGGGATAGGAAGCTCAGCTTCTTTGAACAACTTAGTGTGTGCATATTTGCATGATGCCATATTGATTCATTCCATCTTCCTGTTCTGCAAGGCTGAGCTGACACCTACTAAGGTTCTGGTGTCACAGCAATTCTTAACCATCTGGTAAAGCAGCAAAGAGCCCCATGGTATTTTGATGCAAGTGGAAGTTTTGGTGTGACCTTGTTGACCAATTTTTACTGTATCCTGAAGAAAAATGGTTTCATTACCTAGATGCACACAATTATGTGATAAAGAAAAGAAAATGTAACTTTAATTGTAAGCAGCCTAAAACTAATAGCCTGGTTCTAGCAGTTTTTCAGACTTTTGCAGATTGGAGCCTGTGGAAGAGAAAACAGCATGGTGGAGCTGTAGTTAACTTTTAGGTGTGCAGTCATTTCCTTGGTTTTCTGTGTGCTGGAACCCAGTGGGAAAGTGTTAATCACAATAGCAGTGATCACACCAAAAGCAAAACCTGAAGAGCAGTCAATGGATGGTAGGTAACAAGAGAACTCCATTTTCATGAACATCCAAGTTTCAGTTTGCTTTTTGATTCAATGTCTTGGTTTGAAAAGACAGGTATCTGACAGGGAAAGCTGGAGTTTCCCTTAGAATGGGGAATGTAAACCCCTCACCCCTGCTGAATTATAATTTTGCAATCAAGGGCTTTCAGGCAAAGATTTGGGAATAGGAATACTAACAATACAAATGTAGTAGAAAAGCAAAATCACCCAGCCAAACCAGCAAACAAACAACAATTTTGGAAAACCCTGACAGAGTCAGGGCTACAACCTGACACTCTGTTGGTCAGGGTGTTGGAAGCAGTCCCAAAGTGAGTCCTCCTGGAGTGGCAGATGTGGTTCTGGTGGAGTAGAGATGATCCTGTAGAAAAGGGTCCAGGGATGGTGAGAAGGGGTCCAGTCTTCTTCCCAGGAACTGGGCGAAGCTAGATGCCTTCCTGTTCCTGTGGCTCAGTTTTATCCAGGTAGGAATGGTTGGCTCCCCCCACTGGGTGGAGCATCTCACAATAGGATGATGGAATGTGGATGTGTTAGTTTGGGGAGGTGTTAATGGTCCATTAGCAGAAAATATTCCCCTGGAGGGAGGAGGGGAATCGACCTGGTTTTAACAGTTGGCCAATAGGCCATCAAAACATCAAAAGGCACCCGCCCCCCTCCTCCCAAAGTTACAAGAGATAAAGAACATTTCCCCAACTGCTTTCAGCAGGTGAAATAGAATACACATTTTTGGTTCCATAACCCAAGACATTCAATTTTTCTATTCTGTCAAAGAAGAACATCTGGAGTTCCATGTAGAAATGTGAATGAACTTCCTAAATATCCTAGTATTTCCTACAGTTTGTCTGTGTGGGATGTGGGCTGACCTTGTGAGGTTTCTCTTTTGCAGGCTGTGTCCTAGAGAAGCCCATGGAGTGACTGAGGAAGCCTGAACTTGGCATGTCAAACGTGCTCTGCCTGGGAAATTGAAGGATGTGCTTGCTGGTCGGTCCAGTGTGGTGTCATGTTAGGGTGGAGGACTAAGAACTGCACAACATGGGTGTGAAGACTGTCCTTTGGGAAAGCAAACGAGGCCATTTTTCTGTACAGTTTTCACAGCTTCTCTTGAATTGCTTGTTGCATTCATTGGGCTCTGTTAAAAGTGTAAGAGCAAGAGCACTCATTTGCAAAGAGCTTGCTGTTTGCAAGGAGAGTTGGGTGGTACAGCTGAGGTAGCAGATCCTGCTTAATGTAGATGGTTCTTCAATGGAGGGGGCGAAGGACGACTCAACTTCTTACTCCCACTTTCTTCAGAGGTCATGATAATGTTTTCTAGTAAAGCATGCCAGCTTTGTAAATGTGACTGACTTCCATTTATGCCAAGGTACCTAAGTTAAACCTGTGAAGGTTTCAAGTGGACCTCAGAGATTTTCCTTTTAACTGTGTCTAAGTCTGATGTACACATACACTGTCTGTGTCTGTATGTATATATATATGTGTGTGCTGGAACAGTTATTTTTTCCATAGTAGCTAGTATGGGGCTCTGTTTTGAAATTGTGCTGAAGGTGATGTTGATAACATAGAGGTGTTCTCTTTATTGCTGGGCACAGGGTCAAGACCTTTTCTACTCCTCACCCTATTCCATTAACAGGTAAGCTGGAGGTGCACAAGAAGTTGGGAGGGGACACAGCCAGGACAGCTGACATGAACTGACCCATGGGATATCCCACACTATGTGGTGTTATGCTCAGCATATAAAGCTGGGGAAGAGGAAGGAAGTGGGGAGACATTCTGAGTGTTGGTGTTTTTCTTCCCAAGTAACCACTATGCATGATGGAGCCCTGCTTTCCTGGGGCTGAACACCTGCCTGCCCATGGGAACTGGTGAATGAATTCCTCATTTTACTTTGCTCATGTGTGGATTTTGCTTTACCTATTAAATTGTCTTTATCTCAACCCACAGGTTTTCTTACTTTTACTCTTCTGATTTTCTTCCTCATCCCGTTCCAGTGGGAAGTGAGTGAATGTCTGAGTGGGGCCTAGTTTTGGCTGTTATTAAATCACAACTGTGTGTGCCTATGTATAGATACATGTATCATTTTTTTAAAAAACTCAGGGTGTCTTTGTGTAATACTGTCATGTGCTGGGATGTCTCCAAAGCACCTACTTTAGGATGTGAATTAGAACAGGAATGCCTGTCAGGATCCAGAAAGCATGTACTTTTGGATTTCTCCCTTTCTAGGCCCCTTTCTGGTACTGGGTTGTTGTGGCACATAAACTTAATATGCAGATGCACCCTATTCTGGAGTACTGGGTGCCCAAGTCTGCAAGGTTGTCTATGTACACTGGGAAAACTGGCTGAGGTTCAGTGCTCCCCCAGCTAGAATGGGCCTGTGAGTTCCCGGAAACAACATCATAATTCCTATGCTGTAGCTATTTATTTTTCTGGCCCCATACATCTCACGTTCTTGACAATAGTTCTACTCCAAGAGGAAACTCATTGACTCACAGAACTCTCTTGGGAGGTCAGCTATAGCATAACCCTGGCCTGGGGAAGGGCTGGGGCAGGGGCTGCTGGCTTCCTAGGGATGGACACATCCTAGGACAAGTTAAAAAGCTGCTGATAGCAACATGAGAGCTGTCACCTTCTCTAATGACTCTGTTATAGTGTATAGCTGAGCTGCCAGGGGCTCACTCTCGGGAGATGCTGAGCTCAGGGTCTCAGTGGAAGTGCTGGTATACGGGTGTCTGGGCACAAGTACTTCACCTTAAATAACGTTGCTTCCCTTCAAAATGGCTTCATATAATTACTCTGTTACATGCTAGTAACTAAACTACTAACTAAAACTGTTTGTTTTTGATGGTGCTGGGACTATTTCTTAACCTGAGTAACTGTTTATTACTGGATTTTTAATCATAAGCCAGTTTGCAAAATTCTGTTCCCATTTAGAGTGGTTTTCTTTGAGCTACGCTATGTCATTAATTCCACTTCATCATGTTACTGAGTCACTGCCGTGCAACCACACCACACATTAACAGGAAGCTCAGAAGTTTCAGTTCACCTGGTCTGACTGTTCGCAAGACATAGTTGGATACATCTAGGTCACTATGTAAATTGACGGAGTCTTATAGTGTGTTCCTGACTTTACACGCTGAAGTAAAAGAGTTGCCATCTGGTGGGAGGGTTAATCATGGTGCCTTTCGTGCTGTGAGGCTGTGTGCACTAGCATGGTCTCAATTATCTTTTTTGCCCTCTGTGTGAACTGGGTGTTGACTGATATTGATAAGTCTTATTAAAACTTCTGTTTATGTTTTACCGATGTTGGCAGGAGTTTTCTGAAGAAGCAAAACTGGACTAACCTCCATTGCAGTTACATTGACACAGGTTTTTGTTGGTTTTGTATTAATTAGTTAATCCTTTTGGGACTGCAGTAGAAATTACTACCTCAGTGGTCCTGGTAATAATACTTATTAACACATTAAGAACATTGGTAGCAGCAGTATAGTGTTGTCTCAATGTATCTCTGGGTTGCTTTCTTTTGTATCTCCACAATATAAACTGAGAATAAAGTTATTGCTGAGAATGAAGTTATTTAAAACTGAAGGATATTGGTGATTTTTTGTTTGTGTGTCTGTGGTTGTTGTTTTGTTGTTTGTTTGTTTGTTTTTGATCCCAGAATGTAATTTTAAGTTGAGGCAATGAGTTCCCTTCCTCTTGGATGTTTTATGTTTTGAAATACCAGCTTTATGATATAGCATCTTATAGTTAGAGCATAAAATTATGTAACAAAACCAAGTGAAGGTCAGAGACAAAGATCTTTGATGAAATAGCAGATATAAAAGCTGAAGTGTTACTGTCAGAGGAAATGTGTTACCCTGTGTTACAAAAATGTTACGGCCAGGGAAGGTAGGAAGTCACACATGGTCCCCCAAAACCCTGAGTCAGCAGTGCCTATGCTGAAAACTGTCTCCAGAGTCTTTTTCAATCACCTAATATTCCCAGGCTAAGCAATTTTATTAATGTTATTCATTCTTCTTCAAAGGACTCACAATTTTTTCATAACATTAAACCTATTACCCCCTCCCCCCCAAAAAAACCCCAAAGCAACAACAACAACAAAAAACCAAAAAACCACCAAAACAAAAGCAAACAAATGACAAAAACAAACAAACAAAAAAACCACAAAAAAAAAAAAAAAAAAACAACCCACAAGCAAAAATGTAACAGTCAAATGTTGCATGTCCTTTCCTGGTCTCTGTATTGGTACCATTTCCTCTGTAGAAATTGAATCCCTTTTGCCATTCCTAATGTCCCAGAAGACACTTGCCTGTGTACTAGGATGTTCCCATAAGGAATGTCTGGATTACATAAAAGCTTATTTTCAAGTTTTGTATAGGAGAATCAATTTCCATTACTGAGATTTTCATTGCTGACCAGAGAGCTGACTAAAATAAGACTTTACTGGAGCTTGAGCTGAAACAATTTTATAGTCTACTTTAATCTTCAGAAGTTTGGAAGTCTGGACAAAAGCAGAGAAGAACTGAGATAAAATGGACCTGACAGGTGACTTCTTCACAAATGAGCTGGAGAAAAATGAGATCAGTGTGACCTGAAACCTGAGATTGAGTGTTCAGTTTTAGGTGTTACATGACCTATGGCCCATTCATACAAGTGTTTAAGGGGGGAGAATCTCATTGCCAAATCAAAGATCCAAGAGCACAATACACAATACCAAGGCTCACTTTTTCACCTGCCAACTCTTGATAATATTTCTAGCCTAGTGCCCAGTCCTGATGTTTCCAATAATGCAGTAGAATGCTGGCTGATTGAAAATGTACTAAAGCCCAAGAAAATTTGTGCATAGTAGTATGTTGCTGCTGATAACACAACAGCTGAACATCAAAGTACAGTATTGGTTACTTACCTGTGACCTCATTCAAAGTCAGAAGGAAGTGTCTGTGGCTTTAAAAGCAGATATGATGCAGAGTTCCAGTTCTCCTCAAAGAAATCCTGTCTTCAAAATGGGTCAAGAAGTCATTGTCGAGAATATTTACCACTATGGTTTCTTAATGAATTAGGGAAGTTCCGTGTAATTAGACTTCAAAAGTTTATAGGTGCATTAAGTGACAGAATAGACACTTAACTCTTGGGGCAGTATCAGGGAGAAAATGTGACCTATGAACAATTTCAAAAAATTTCCTTAATTAATTTTACTTGAAAAAAATACAGAGAATACTTTATAAAATATTAAAGGTCTTTGGTAGTTTTTAATTAAGACGAAAGCAGAGGAGATATATTTTCTTGTAAGAATTTTATACTTTAAACAGTGCTACTAGCCTTAAATATTAAAAATATCATTAAACCTATTAAAAAAACCCCCATGAAATAAGAAAAGGAAATTACTTCCCCCCTCATTCTTCAGATGCATTTTGTCCAGTTTACTCTTTCTCCACAAAGCAAGACCCTCCAGTGATGGTTTCATCCAGAGTACCACATTTTAAATGAAAGGCAGCTTTCCTTCCACTGACCTCTCCTGCTGTGCAGTTCAGGGTAGCCTGTTTGGGAAGAGGAAACTAACCAAGCAATTTCCCTGAGGTTCACCCTCAGTACTGGATCAAGATCTTGTTTTTCCAAGATCTATTGTATTTCCATCTCAAACAAGAATAAAAAAGAGATCTCTCTCTGGACTTCATCTGGGGACTGGAGTAAGATCCAGCACCAGCGCAGGTTTTTAGCCCCATCTTTCCATGGGGTGTATCACTGGATGTGTATCTCCCATCCAGGGTGTGGTGAGCCAGTGAAAAGAGGTAATAACTGTGACTAGTCTTTGTTCAATGCAATCTCATAACAGAAATACAAGATCCTGGGAATGGGAGGCATATCTCCACCGCCAAAGAAATTCCATTGACATGTTACAAGGAATCACTGCAGCCACGACTGTGTCTACACCATAGCTCTGTGGTACATCCAGGACCAACAGTCCTGGGAAGAGGCCAGGAATGATCTGATGAACACGGGAACCATAAAATCTGCTCATGTTAGTGCCCAGTAACATCTTGGCTGTTTGCTTTTGGGCTCAACCATACTCAGAGTAAGCTAGAGGGATGAAAGATGGTTGTAACAGCTGCTAACAAAAGGGTAAATAATGCAAAAGTTTTAGGAATGTAATAAAAACAGAATTTGCAAAACATGAATTAACGAACTTGAAATATGCATTTCAGCAGCTCAGTGTCTGGAAAATAGCAAGGTGAAGTAAACAACTGAAACAACCTCAGAAAGAGGACATGATGGCACAACCAAAAAGTAGCATGGCTGAGATGGCTAACAATACCGATGGGAGGATTCTTTTAGGTTTTCTATAAAAATAGGTATGTCTCAGTGCATGGTTTCAAATAAAAGAGCAGGAAGACAGAAGAGATCTTGTAATTACTGCATAGGAAGGGGGAGAAGAAAGATTCAGCATCCAATTTGTCATTAATCTGCCTGACATTGTTTAAATATTCATCAGGACCAGGGACAAGCTCTGCTCCTCAGAGTGGTTTGAACTGATGGCCATGGCACAGCACTTACTTCCGTCATGCACCCTTTCCATGAGATTGGAGCCACAAAAAGAGGTCAGGCAAGCTGGATCTGTGTCTGATGAGTGAATGACCAAAGGGATGGAGAGGTAACATCTGCCAGAAGGACAAGGGATGGGATCTGAATGCCTGTCCACAGCTCCTCTTCTGGGTATAGGACTTCAGTTCTGATGGATGCAATGGTGGAGAAACCTCAGTTAGAAACAGACTTTGGTTATCTGACAGTGTTTAACAGCTGGGGAGGAGTTAGTGGAAATGCATTTCAGGGAGGGTTAATACTTCAAAGCAGCCTATCTGTCAGGAGTCTCCCAGTTTGGTCTTTAATGTCTGTCTTTTGGTTAAGTAAAACTCAGCCTTTCATCTTCTCATTAACCTGTACCCCCCCTGGAACTATTAGTTTGAAACATATGTGAAAAAGGGTTTAGAAATGTATTCTTGAATAGCCTTGTGGTACATTTGAATGTGAACTAGACTGTTGACATCCTGGGTCCAGACTCACTTTCTGCTGCCTGCTGCAGTCAAGATGATGTTGGAGGCAGGTCATAGGAATGGGTACCTGAGAGGGGCATGGAAAAGGAAGCAGTGATGATGGCTCCAGGACACAGATCTGTGCAGACCTGATGTAGCAGGTGTCTAAGGGCAACTGAAGCAGGAGTGAGACATGGAGGGCTAAATTCATACTGCAGATGCATCAGAGGAGGCTAAAGAATAAGCCTCATTCCACTCAGCTTTTAACTGCTTCTTTTCAGGTGTAAGAAAAAGATCTGGGCATTTCAGACCTGAGATTGGATTGATAGTGGCTCTTGTCCTGAGAACCCGAGCCACAAAGAATGGAGCCCAGCCATTTGGATGCCCACCCTCAGAGCTCTCAGATATCCACTCTCAGAGGCAGAGCTGAAGCCTTGGTTTTCCAGATCTGTTTTCTCCTGTTTGTGATCTGTGTATTTTGTGGGTATTAGAAAACCAGGAGTTTACATTTGTACTTGTTCTGTGTTCTCATGCATTACTGTCTACAGATGGGTTGCAAATTACTGTCTAAAGAGCACCAGGTTCCCATTTGGAACACTGCATGGTATTTCAGACTGAAGATCCAGCACTGCCTTCATGTTAGCAGAAGAGCCTTAGGAACATGGAAATCACCTGGATAAGTACATGACCACAGCTCTGGTCATTATACCTGATTAAAGCCTTAAATGCAGATAATATTTTTGAGAAAGTGAATTTGGAAATCAGGCATGTGATAAATGCAATGTTGGTCCTCCACAGTTTCTGATCTTTCAGAGAGGATTGCACAGTGACTCCAGTGGGCCACTGTGTAGAAAAGAGAATTTTCAGGGTAGGAGCCACAGGTGGTCAGTGCTTTGGCTCTGATCACTTACTTGTGTGCACCAGTCAGCAGCAGTGAAACCAGTCTTGTACCACAGAAGATTTGATGGCTTTCTGCCATCAAATTGTCAATCGAATGCATTATAATTGGGACAAGAGGCACCAACTCATAAAATTCTCAAATATTTTTATGCAAAAGAATTCAGAATTCCTACCCTGGTAAAAGCCCCTGCTTTGCCCCACATTAATATTTGGGGTTTGTTTTTTTTTTTGTTTTTTTTTTTTTTTTTCAGGAAACTAAAGATTATGATGGCTTTGAAGTGGTTAGGTAGTTCTCAGAAGACGATACTGGAAAGTGAGAGACTTGCTGATGTCATTTTTATTTCACCACCAATACCCAAAAAAAGAGAGATGTTGGTGTCCCTATATAAGGTGCAGCTCACCTCCTGCAGAGCACATCAAGAATCACAGCCAAGGTAAGACTTGCAGCCTCTGTGCTGCTCTCACTTTGCTTCACCCGCTCTCCTTGGTGCTAACGCTGCCTTCTCTCACACCAGTGCTGAGTCCTGTATCTGCAGCCTGCTGGGACGGACAATTTCAGACCCTGAGCCATGGCCTCCCTGCAGACCTTGTCCAAGAGCTTCCCAGGATGGGTTTTCTTCTGCTGCTGTTGCTGTCTCCCCCTTCTTCTCACCAGCTCTCTGCCTCTGAAAGGGACTTCTGCTGCCCATCATGCCTGCAGGCTCAGGAAGATCAACTTCCAGCAGCCCTACATCCGGAATCGCACCTACACCTTGGCTAAAATGGTACAGTCATCCATGTCTTCTTCATGGTGGGGTCTGAGGACCTGCTCCTCTGTTGGTGCCATGACTTCTAGCCTTTGCCATTCCTCCCTCTTTCCTCTGCCTTTCTCCAGAAAAAAAACCCAAAACCAAGGAGCATTTGCAGTTGAGGCAGAGTTTAGGTGTGTGGAGCAGGTCTATTGCCTGCTTGCTGTGTAGCCAGGGGAAGATGCTGCCTCTCCTCCTGATGCCCCTCAAGGGGAAGGCAGCCCCTGGAACAGCACAGCTTCTTTTTTTCAAGCAGCTGCTGCCAAAGTGGGTATATTGTGGAATATGACATTCAATTTCTCAGTTTGCTCAGTCCATTTGGAGCTGGGTCTGTCCATGACTCCAGTCACAGCTAAGCAGGTGCTCAGGTGTCTCACAGTGCTCTGCTTGGGTGGATTTTTTGGCTGCTTTTGCCATGGGTGGATCTCCCTGGGTGCACACCATCGAGCACCTCCCAGCAGCACTGTGGGCCTCTGTGAGGTTGGCCACCTGCAGCATCTGGTTTAGTCACCATAACCACAATGACTTCTAAGTGGGAGACACAAATTCAGACTTCAGCTTATTTATTTTCCTGAGATACTGACCTTGGATCTCATCCAGCTGAGGGGAGAAACAGACAAAATGTCCAAGTTTATCTACCTGTGACAGATTGTGGTGTTCATTCCCTCATTTTGCCTGCACTTTCATTGCTGATGAAAATTTTTGGGTTTATTATTAATTTTTAAATAAGGTTCCAGTCACCACCTGACACTTCCTTTCTTCCTCTCAGGCCAGTGCCTCAGACAAGGACACGGACAACAGATTGATTGGGCAGCAGCTCTTTGTTAACATCAGGGTAAGCCTCACATGAGGAGTCTGCTCTTTGCATCCCTCTGCAGCACTTAGTGATCTCTTGCCTTGATTTAACATGGCCTCTTACTTTCATACACAGGAGAACAACCGCTGCTACCTGATGAAGAGGGTTGTGGAGTTCATAGTAAAAGATGTTCTCTTCACTGAAGTCAAGAACCAGTACCCTTATGTTGAGGAGGTGGCACAGTTCCTGGCATCCCTGACCTCAGAGCTGAGCAGCTGTGTGAGTAACACTGGGTTTCTTTCCCCCCAACTCTCATTGCTGCTCCTAAATCTCAGAATGCTACAAGCAGTGTCAAAAGGCAGCGATATGAGAGGAAACCTCAGATCAAAGATATGAAAGTCAGAGTTAATAGAAAGGTGTGAAAAAGAAAAAAAAAAACCACACCAAAAATATATAAATGCATAGAGCTGTCCATCTTATGTCTGGATGTTTCCTTTCTTTCAGCAATTCTCAGGAAAGAGAGAACACATTGAAAAGAACCTGGAACAAATGAAGAACAAAATGGAACAGGTACATTTTCACCAAACATTTAGAAAGAGCAGTTTCAAACCCCAGTCATTTAGTTGTAGGAAGGCTGACCTAATTATGAAACAAATTTGAGATTATTTAGGATGTGAAGCTTACAAAGGCATTAAATAGGGGATTAAGGATATTTCCCCTTCCAGCCCTCCCTCACTTGTCCTGTTAGCTCTCTGCACATGTTATAGTAATTTAAACCTTCAAAAGTTAGGTTGCAGGAAACTTACATGCTAGTCTAGATTTGAATGAGTTGGTTTATATCTTATAATATAATGACAGAACTGTGTAAGAGAATTAGGAAAGTAAATTATTTATTCAGTTTTGTGACAATCCTAATTTCAGTTTTCCAAAAAATAACTAGTTGCTAAGATTTGCATTCTGCTCTTTTCTAGTTGGGAGAAAATGGAAAGACTAAAGCCATTGGAGAGCTGGATTTACTCTTTGACTACATGGAAAATGCCTGTACTGATGCCCCAAAGAAGGGAGGTAACAAGAAGAAAAACTGAAAAAAAATCTGGATCAGACTTGAAGAGATGTCTCTGCAGATCTCTTGAAATAACTCAAATTGATTAACTGCAACTATGTCCATTCCCCCCAGATGCCTTTTTCACTTGTGTTAAAACTACCAAACTAAGTGGGCAGAGACAGGATGCATATTGCTGCCTTCTTTGAAAAGAAAAACTCCAGGACACTGCCTCTCGATTGCAACACAGGGCGTTAATTATTTACAAAAGCACTGTTCTGTCTTCCTCATCTTTACAGAAATGAGCCAATCATTTCTGTCTTTTATATACTGAAATTTTACAGCTATGAATCAGCTTTGATCAAGGCAGTGATGTTTGGATGTGATGTTTTAGCCAGGATGTTTTGAGCCTCCTAGTTGGAAATCTCTTACATGTGTTGTCCCCTTCTGACCTTTGCTTGAAAAGTTGGTATTTCAGACTATTTCAGAAATAATTTTTGTAATTCGTATTTAATGGTAATTTATTTTAAGGTAATAATTATACAATACTTTATTTATATAGATTAATTGAAAAATATCCAAGGAAATGTATTTATGAAGCTTTACCAGATATTAACACTGCTGTGTTATATTTATATGCAGATGGAACATTTTATAAATGCTTGGACTTTAATTTATTATAATAAATATTTTGGTCCTCAAATATTGCCATTTGCAGAGCTTTTGTCTTTTCTTCAAACACAAGGGAGATGATACACATTGAGCCTGTGGAGCTACTGGACTAGTGGCTGAACTTTTGTGCCCAGAAAGCATGCAAGCTCTGCCTGGGGCTATGCTTCTTCACCATAAGCCTGAAATTTCGACTTCTCACAGGCCAGGGCTTAGTGGGGAGCATGTCAGTCAGCCTTTCTTGTAGGGGATGATGGGAAAAATGACATCACTCCTGAAAGACATTGGTTTGGTTCCTCAAAACATGCAGAGACAAGATCCCCCCTTGAATATCTGCTGTTGAAAAGTCCCAAGCTGTCCCCATGGGTCAGTTGATGTGGAGACAAACAGGCAGCAGCTGCTAATGAAAACTCAGAGCTCTGCATTCTCACTGCTAATCCACAGCATACTGAGCACAAATGGTGTTCTGCAGCACCAGGGATCTCAGAGTACTTCAGAAGAGAATGTTTGGTGCCTATTCTCAACACAAACTCCAACACAGAAAAAAAAACCCAAGTCCCTGAAGCACTGTTTAATCTGTTATTATCATGTCATGTCCTTCAACAATGTTTACTGGCAAAGACAGAAGAGTTGCTCTGGTGTAGCCAGGGAAATTGGTTACTGGACAAAGGTTTAAGGAATGAAAAGCATCCAAATAATCAGAAAGCCAGAAAAAATACGTAATAGCAGATTCCAGCAACTGCTGAGGTCTTCTTGAGCAAGGCCTTACCATTTATTCATCAGGGCAACAAGTATTCTGTCCACATTTTAAAAAATTTGCTTCTGAACCAGAGCAAATTAAAGTTGGATTTAAAAGCATCCATCCATCTTTAATTTTGAACATGGTTTATGTGAACTGAAATCACAACGTTTTCTTGTGGGAAATCATATATTAGACTGGCATATGATCCATTGGGTGATGGGAACCTGTCACACTAGATGCATTCAACATGGTTTACTTTTCCCCACACTTTCATCTGCATATCACAACATATGATTTACGTGCCTGTTCACAGTCAAGGCAGAAGTGACCCATTAATGACAGGAATCTGGTGCCACATGACAGTTTTAGTCATTTAACCTTTAGTATATATTCAGTTGGATATATATTTCCTTTCTTCTGGGGTAAGGAATGATATTGTCAAGAGCTATTGGCCAGTATCCTTTCTCTTATCACACAAACTTGTGAGAGCTGACAGCAAAGGAAGGGAATTTAAACACCAAATGAATAGTTCACTTCATAGTTGAAGTAAACTAGTAGACCTTTGACATATACAGTCTTTCCTTGAGCTACATCTATCTCCCTTTATAGTCAGTGGAGGATAAGAGGAATTATACAGGTGTCATTTCTCTGGTCTACATTAGAGGTTTATAAAGGTTGTGACTTTGGGCAGGATAACATGACTTTACAGTAAAAGTAACTGCTTTGTTCCTTGATGATAGAGACCAGACCATGAGCCACATGCGTGCTGCTCCTTGTTGATAAAATCACTTCACAAATGGATAAACAACTTATTTCCTTCTTCTACTGCCTTTAGGTCTCTTCTATGTTGTCCTTATTGAGTTTCCCTACCCAGAAATGTCGAATCAGTGTCTCACTCTGGGGCTAAGGCCAGATTAAAATCTGTTTGTCCACAAAAACATAAAAACTAAGTCAACTAATTATTAACTTCTCCAACCCTAAAAACCCCCAGTTGGAAGACTCTACCACAGAAAGTTCATGAGCTGGAGCCCTGGAAATGCCACACAGCAAATTTTGTAGAATTTCCTTCTCAAGTTTTCTTGCAGGGTGTATGTGAGTTGTGGACGTGTGAAGGATGGTGATGATGGTCAGTTTTGAACAAACAAAGGAAGTAGAAGTCGGAGTGGGTTTCCCTTAAACAGGAGGAAATGTCTGGGACAAAAAATTACTGACCAAAAAAAAAAAAAGTAGTTTCAGTCAGGCAAGCTGTGCTTTAATTCAGTTAATAGTTCCAGCTCAAAAAAGGAAAATCTTGCTGAAATGTTTTGTTCTGACATTTTCTAAATAGTGAGTATTTTGGTTTTATGTGCATTTCTTTCAAAGGCTGGAAAGAAAATGAGCTGTTTCATTTTGAGTTGGACAAGTGCTTTGGGCCTGCCCAAAATGAATTATTTTTTGGTTGGGTCACCAAAGAGAAACTCCATTACTCACGCAATTCTAATTTCTGTTGACCTATTTTCCTTTCCATTTTCTGCTTCCAAGACTGTTTGCAATTCCTGGAGATCCTCAGCTAGCAACCTTAGGGAAAGCACCTGCTCCACATCCTTCACTGAGGACGCCTCCAGGCAGGCGGCTGCAGAACAAAATTTTTGCTTCAAATTTGTGTTTCATTGACTCTTCCTCCCCTTCCCTTACATTAGGTGACCAGAACTGGTGCTTTTTTTACACAGATTTATACATTTGTACACATTTATATAACTGCCTCTGAAATGTCATATTGTGAAGAGAGAAGAACCCAAAGCAGGAACAGAAATTTCCACATCCTGCTGAGTAAGTATTGGTGACAGTTTAAGAAACATGTGTTAAATACATTGCATGGAGTGTTACTCAGTTAAGAGATTTACATATTCATTGTATGAATATATGCTACCCAAGTGACCTAGAATAATATAGAGTTGGTATTTCCAATTTGATGCTATATTTGGAAGTATATTCTAGGCAATGCAAAATGTTGAAGCTATCCTGTTCATAAATCAGTGGCATGCCAGCTTGTGCTTTAAAGCACAGTTAGCTAAACAAATTTTAACTGCTTAAAAATTAACTGCTTAATTAACTGCTCTGAAGGATGTATGGACTGCAGTAAATGCCTGACAAATCTTTCAGTCACAGTCATCATCAGTAAGGATGTTTGTAAAGTCACTGTAACTGGGAGCAGAACTGGCCTGCTAATGTGAAGCAAGACTGGCAGAGACATCAGTCAGTCTCAGGCTTATGTATGATACTGCCAGGAACAAAGTAATGACCATAGAAAGAAGCAAAAACCTGTAATGCAGTTCTGTGGGACCCTGGGCATTCTTGGCAGGCCACTACCCCTCAAAAATGTTACATAAAATAACATATTTAGGATGAAAAGTAATGTAACCTCTCAGAGGATCCAGACCAGGATTCTATTCCATTCAAGAATGTTGGTTAGAAAGTCAAATTTGGGTGAGGTAACAAAACACAGACTATGCTAAGGCTGATGGCACTTCTGGGGCTACATATGATTCATAGCACGTATCCATTTTTAACACCTTTTTCATGGTTAACACAGAGCTGCAGAGATTATCAGATTAACTGTATGAATTTCACCACTAAGAAAAGTGCTAAACAACAGTGCAAGTGAAAAGATTTCTTCTCAAGTCTAGGAAATCACTCTCTCTGTTAACCTTTAAATTACAAATCCCTGGCCAAATTCAGATACGTCAATTTCTATAGTTTAACTTGGAATTCAATGATGAATGGTTTGAAAAGAAAAAAATCCTACATCTTTCCTTCCTTAAAGAGAAACTAAAGTAAAAATTATGTTAAGAAGAGCCATTTATTCTCAGCAAACTAGCTCATGGGACCCGAATGTAAATATTTTTCCAGTGTGAAGGACTAAGGCATAGCATCTGATATTTCCAGGATTTGGCCATTTTTCTTATCCAAATTCAAATTTAAAAAAAACGGACAGTCTTTTAAACTAAAAATATTTTCTCTTCAGCTAACAGCAGCATGGATGAAAACATTTGGAAAAAACCCCCAGACTGATAAATATGTCTTCTATTAGCTTAGCTGAAACTGTTTTATGGTTGTTTCTTCAAGAACCAGTGAGGCTTTCCCCTGGAAATTGTAGCACTAGTTTCAAATGACTGAATGCAAAGTGATGCTGTTTTCCAAAAACTGCAAAATTGCACCAATTTAAAGTTCACTTTGTTCTACATTTTTTTCCAAAAGAAAGATTTTCTGACTCCTACTGCACATTTAAAGAATAGTGGTGATGTTAAGATGGTTAAGATGTGAAAAGAATGGGGCAATCATGGATCTGTGCTAAAGTCTAAAAGCTGTGCAATCATGAAGATTGACTTTCTGATTAGGCCTTGGGATGTAAGAGCTCCCCAGTGGATCAGTTCATCTTGTGTCTGGTCCTGCTCCACAGAAAGTAAACTCCTCTTGACTTCAAAGTGTGTAAGATCAAACTTGTAGTTTGTGTATTATAGGGTCAATTATATTACCAAAAGAAAAAGAAAGAAAAAGAAAAAGAAAAGAAAAAGAAGAAGAAGAAGAAGAAGAAGAAGAAGAAAAAGAAAAAGAAAAAGAAAAAGAAAAAGAAAAAGAAAAAGAAAAAGAAAAAGAAAAAGAAAAAGAAAAAGGAAAAAGAAAAGGAAAAGAAAAAAAAAGAAAAAAAAAAAAAGAAAGGTTTCAACACAGATAATGGAAGTGATGAATTGGACTGTTGTGATGAAAGGATTTTTCATGCAAATCTAATGTATTATTAACACTTGTTTGAGAAGCAAAGGTTCCAAAATAAAGTTTAGATGCTGCTTGTCTTTGCAGTGTTCTTGTATTTATTGTTGGTCTAAAAATGTCCAGACCTTGTATTAGGTTAATACTTCTTACCAAACACATCTGTAAAGTTTCTGGTTTGACCAACTTTTCTCCTTTATTAGTTATCCTTTATAATGTGAGTCCTGACAGAGTCAAATAGGGGAAGAAATTTCAGATTCTCTTGTTTTCATATGTTGTTGTCAAATAAATAAATAGTGTGACCAAGATTTTAGGTAGATATTACCAGATTTGGAGCATATCAACTCTGGGGCTTGTTTTTACTTTGACAACTCAGAAAGAGAGAGTGCTGGTTTGTCAAGGACAGCATCTGGCAAAAAATATGATTAGTTTGTTGTCATTAACATGAACATCAACACTCTGTTCATTTCTCCTTTATGCAATAGAGGTTCAACTAAATTTAGGAAAGCATCTTGGCTTCATGGGAACCATGTGTGGCTCAGAAAATGCAAGACAGTTACTTGCACGTGAGATAACTGGTTTAAATTGGCATGTGAGTTGTAGCCTCCAAAACAGGGAGCTGCTCAATGCTGCCGTTGTGCTCTCATTTCAATATCTGCCAACGATTCAGTTCTTACACTACATGGATTTCTGGGAACTAGAAACAAAGCTGTGACCAAGACTCTGGTCCTGCAAATTGCTAAAACACCATACATTCTCCTCATTTTGATAGTAGCCTTACATGAGTCACCTGCCCTGCTTTGGTGCCAGAAAGGCAGCTAGCAAAGCTGAAGTGCTGCCCACGGGCAGAGCCCATCTCCAGCCCTGTCAGCAGCAAGGGTGGCAGAGCAGAGCCTGGTCCCTCCACCAGCCCCGTGTACTGAGCACAGACACACATCCAGCCTCGGGTCTGTGACTGGCCTCAAATTCCAGACAGAGACTTCGGGGTGTTACGTTGCTCATGGGTCAAGCTAAGGGCAAGTGAAAGAACCAGAATCAAGAAGCTTTTTCTGTGCCATTTTACTTTGGAAACCTTTCAGCAGTAAGAATGTTACTGCATTAGATTTCAGTTTTCATTTTCTAACTGTTTTCCGTTGATACTTGCAGCTACGGACTTCACTTTCTGTTGGTAACCCAGTGACACTGGAAATAAATAGGGAATGTGTTTTTTTTTTAAGGGAGGTGAATATGTGAGGCTTCTCTGAAAATAGGAAGACAGGAGCAACTTATTTTTTTTCTACACTGATGAAGAGTAAACCAGAGAATTTCTTAGACCTGCAGTATGAAGTTTTGGCTGGCAGCCTTAGGCTTATACCATAACCTCATTATCAGAGCTGAGATAAGAGAGACTGATAAATTACCTCCCATTCCTTGCTATGTGGTTACAGGAGCATATGATACATAAAATTCTTGCTTTTCCTAAGTGACAGATTAATAAAAATAAACTTTGGGCAATCATTTCAGACCTGGAATACTTTGAAAGGCTTACCTGAGAGTTTTGAATCATGTTGGCTGAAGATCAAGGCAACAAATGTGGTTTTTATGAAGAAGCTGAGCTAAATGAAGAGAAATCTGGTAGAAAAATATCTTTTCTCAAGAAACAGAATTCTCATGTGTAAAAATTTGCTTTCAAATCATCTAACCGAAACCTGGAAATGTGAGGAAAGCTTCCACAATCCATGTGTATTTGGAACTGATAAAAGCTTCTTCACAAATGGGTAAAAATATTAAAAATTTTTAGAGATGGAAAAAAATGTAATTCAAATCAAGGCTGCCATGTGATTTTCCCAGCCCACACAGTGAGCTATAGAATTAACCTCTTTCTGGTGACCTAAGTAATACAACTAATCAGAAAAATTATGGCAAAGGATTCTTTGGGGGTTTACTCTTTGTAGCAAATGATAGCTTTGAAGATCTTATTAAGTTTGAAAGGTCTTTTAAACTGCATTTTTAAAATTTTTTTCTGATTTTCTATGTAAGAGTGATTTTCTCCTGGAAAATCAAAAGCTGGTAATCACAGCTTACCGCTGATATTCACTTGCAAAAAGAAAACCCCAAAAAGTTGTCCGTTTGTTGTTCTCTGCAAACTGTAGCTTAACAAATTAAAAGTAGCTATTTTCATGTGGAGAGCACTAAGAACTCACTCATCAGTTTTGCTTCACTCCTACAAGCATATTAGATGATTTAAACTTCTGTCACAGTTACAATATGGCTTGGATATATGGGAGTTTGCAAAGTCAGTGCTGAGGTCTGTAACTGTAAACTTCTATACAAGGATTCTCTGAAAGCTCTACTAAATCTATTAATAGTATGAGATGGAGTGTTTCTGTTTTGTTCTAGAAGCTCTTAAAGAAGGTATCTGTTAAAACATTTCTGTAATTTAAAGTGTTGTGCATGTGTTTACATATTGTGCTACACATTAAGTAAAAAGTAGACCCTGAAAATACGTTAAAGAGTAAAACTCCAAACAAGTAAGTTATCTGAAGTTAGATATAATCAGTGTTTTATTTTTCTCTTAGGTTTCTGAAATAAATTTCCTAAGCTTCTAAAAAAAAAGTTTTTATGTTATTTTAATTAGAAAAATCATCAAAAGTTTCCTGATCTAAAATGAAAATCTCAATGGATATTTTGTGCCTTCCTTCCTTCCTTCCTTCCTTCCTTCCTTCCTTCCTTCCTTCCTTCCTTCCTTCCTTCCTTCCTTCCTTTTGTGATATTTTATTTTTCTATAACTTTTAGGAGTCTTTACAATGGAATCTCTGTTTTATAAATCCTACCAAAAGAAACTCAGATTTTACAGCACCATCAGGTACTTCTCTAATGACCTGTGCCATGGGATTTTACATGTTTTGGAACTTCTCATAAGTAAATCATTATTTGGCTCCTATATCTTTTCTAGCAAAAAAGTGCCAGATGTGACCATACCTGATAATTAAATAAGTAAAATTTCTCCCCAAAATGCCTCTACTGATGAGGTTCATAGAAGCACCGCTTTGGAAAGAAGGAAGCTGCACAGTGGGAAGTGGAAAGTCTGGAGCCATGGAGGTGCTGTTGAATGGAAGCTGGGGAGTTGGTTCTCTGGCAGCAAACTCTGACTGAAGGGATCGAGGATGCTTCTGTGGGAAAGACAGCAGAGGGAAGCACATTTATTGCCAATAAGTTTAAGTTCACTGGAGGGAGAACAGCACTTCCAAACTGAAACACACCCTGGGAAATCATTTTGTTGCTTGCTGCACTGTTGCTTCTCTAGCTTTTGTTCTCTGGTCCTACACTGGAGAGTCAAGGTGGCAGAGGTCCTGTGGGAGAGTCCAACAGAGTCCAACTGTGGCCAGGATATTGGAACAAATCTTGCTTGTCAGAGAGTTGACCTGAGAGATGACTTGGCAAGTTTTTTACATTTTCCTGTGCAGGAGGTTTTCTTTGTTGTTCCAAATTCCATGGTTAAAGCTAAGATTCAGCTTTCAGTAAACAGAAAAAACTTTAGCTCCAAACCAAATGGATGACTTCACTTCTTTACTGAAACTGTGGAAATACACTGCAAACAAATATTTCCTACATGGGGTTTTTTTTGTT
>VWYO01027901.1:44296-80920 GCA_013400275.1 Rhadina sibilatrix
TTTTCATATTATGGTTCAATTTATTGCCTGCCATTAACATGGGCATATCAGCTGAAAGATTCAATGCCTGTCCTCCAGCCCAGCTCCCAGATGATGTAACTCATAGAGCTGTATGGGCAACCTGTGCTGGCATTGCCAAAACACTCAGGAATGTCCTGGGTTAAGAGAACAGAGGGGAAAAAAGAACCTTTAACATTTTTTGAAAAAAGAAGCAAGAATGAAGGTTTAAAAAGCTCATGGGGAGAGAGAAAACTGAAAAAAAAGTGGTACACAAAAGCAGAAGAAGGACAAGATTTCCAGGATGAGAGTTGTGTCATGCAAACTGACACACTTCTACCAACCTAGCAGCTGTGGGCATCCTCCTCCCCAGAACCAGGTTTCCATGAGGTTGTCTTTTTCCTTTTGTAATTTTAGTACAACCTTTTATTAATGCCATGATGACATTACAAGAGAAAGCAGGTCACAGACTTCTGATCACTCCTGTATGTCACAAGAGGAAACAAGGAGTTTGGAATAGCCACCTCCCCACGTGGGAGGGCTGAGCTGTTATTGCCGAGCACATCTGTCCACTCTGCAGAAATACTGCTGTGCAGGGATTTCCTAGTGTGAGTTTGGTGGTGGCAAAAAAAATGTTTTCTAAAAAGGGTTTGGGGATTGAATGACTGCTACTAAATGAGATCACTCGACTGGTTGATGGGAACAATGCTCAAACATTTTTTCTTACCTGTTTCTTTCATAATTTTTATTCTTAAATGCAAGACTACATGAATGTGACTAGTAAAGACTATATATACATAAAGGTTTTATATCAAATTCAGCTCCTTGTCCAGCCAGGAAGTGATTACTAAGTTTTAACTACATAACTGGGCATTTGAGATGTATCTTGAGTTAGTCAGATAGCACTAGAAATTCTTCTGAAGCAGTTAATAGTTGGTCATAAAAATTGCTACTGCTTAGAAAACTGGGTTTTTTTGTTTGTTGTGTATTTCTATGCACAAATGCAAAATTTTAGTTCTAGTACCTTAGTGGTTTCAAAATGAATGCTGAGTATACCCTGTAATCTGTCTCTGAAAAGTCTGAATGTACTGAACCTTCCTGTCAGATTTCTGAAGCAAAACTAGCTTGACATAATTTCCAGCCCTCTGCCACCAAACTGAAACACCAAAGCAGGCCAGTAGCACAGTGAGATCCACCACTTGAATCAGTCCTGAGACTAGTTCAAGACCAGACTCCCAGCATGTTTTATAGCAATTTACATTTGAAGCTTCCTCATAAGTTTTTATATATGAAGTGCAAAGGGGTACAAATGCCCAGGGAAAACGTAATTGTGTTTGGGGTTTTTTTTGTTTTGTTTTGAGTTGACTTGTCTTACTTTGTCTTCTTCATCTGGGTTTGAGTCTGATTTCTGCTTTACCTAATACCTTAAAATTTTTATGAGGTTTATGTAAGACACAGAGTGAAAAACTTCTGAGGGAATTGGATTTGTGGACCTGGTGGTAAAGTACTACAGAGATAACTAAGGGACTGGAGAGTATTTCTCTGAGGAGAGGCAGTGAGGGTTGGGACTGTTCAGCTTGGGGAAGAGTCAAGGAGATCTCACCAATGTGTACAAATGCCTGAAAGGAGGAAGCAAAGAAGAGAGCCAGGCTACTCTCAGTGGTGCCCAGTGACAGGATGAAGCAATAGGAACAAATAAAATCTCTGAAATTCTATCTGAACATAAGACAGTCTTCTACTGTTACCAAAATTTCGCACAGGTTGACCAGGGAGGTTGTGAAGTCTCATCTTCAGAGATATTCAAAACCTGACCAGACGCAACCCCAGGCAAGCAGCTGTAGGTGGCTGTTCTTGAACAGGAGTGTTGGACAAGGTGACTTTCAGAGGTCACTTCCCACCAAAACCTTCATTGCTTTTTGGCAAAGGCAGTTGAGAGGCGCCCACACAGGCACCACGAAAATCAGATGAACAAATGTAGGGATTCTGTGTATAAGGATGGGAAAAGCACCAGACTGATATCCAGTCCTGGACATGCAGTGATTTTCATTTTCTTTGCATTGTCCTTATTTCATTTATGCAGGTTTATTTTTCCTAACCAGAGCAGTGTGTGTATAATATGTAAGCTGTAGCTGCTGGTATCGTTTGTGCTATTCTGTTGTTCCCCTGATGTTTATGACTACTGAGGCTGCTGGTAGGGGATCACTGGGTGCCTATGTGCTGAGTTTGCATGGGTAATTTAGGTATCCTTGTCTGAAAAATTGGCTCATAATAGTTCTGCATTTGTACAAAATCTACAGCAGCCCCAAGGATTCCTATTATACTAATAGCAGGTCACAAGGTTTAACTCTGGTGGCTATTTAGAGCTTGCCTATGTGTTCATTACAACAATTTTTAGAAAATTGCAGACTCAGTATTGAATGCTAGGAGCTCCCCTTCTCCAAACTACTCTCTTCAAAGGAGGTACTCAGGTATCTCAAATTTTTATGTCCTAACAGTGTTGTCACCCTCAGTTTTTGTAAAATCTTTCTAAATTTCTGTGTTGTTTATCAAATCATGTTTCTGAGGACAAGTACTGCACCTCTTCAAGAAGACCTCTTATTTTTCAGAAAACCAAAGTGAATCAAACAGGATAAGGAAACAAAAGAAATAGTAAAGAATAGTCTTTAGAGAAAGCATTACATTAGCAGCAGTTAAGCAAATATGAGTAATGTTCATAGGAAGTACACAGCATTTAATTCTAGTTATACTAACAGGAAATGAAATAAACAGAAATTGTGAAAAATGAAAAGATTCATAAGTAAGAAACTAGACAAGAGTTTTTTGTGGCTGGAGATCAAAAAGCCATTTAAGCTGCAAAACAACCAGTATGTATGATTGTTACATTAAATGGTCTAACAGAACTTTGCAGCAGTGGTAGATGTATGTGTTTGTTCTCCATAGATCAAGAAAATTTGATGTTAATAATATCTACTAAGTTCAGGTAGATCAAGACAATTCTGTAGCTCACAACAAGGCAGGGAAGAAAGGATCCTCCTCAGGCTGTTGTTTTCATGCACTCACATGGAACATAAGTCATACATAAGTTTCTTTGAAACTTAGTCACTACACAACGTAAATCAGGCAAGATTTTCTTATCTAATAAGCTGACTACTCTGGTGGTTTTCCTTACACTTTTTCTTAGTTGTTTTCTTTCTTGTTCATTGTTATGGTCATGAGCTTTACACACTGTGTAGATGTAACACACGAGCTTTGCTTGTGTTATCAGAATTATATTGTTCCTGAAGTATTTGCTGACAGTATATATCTAAAATTTTCCATTAGAGACAGAGTCCATTTCCTCTGGGGCAGCGTCCTTGAACTTCTCTGGTTTCCAGCCTATGCATGGAAGCCAACATGCTTTGTGGTGTTCTTTGTTGTTGTCTTCAGACTGTCTCTGGATACATCAATTCCACTGCCCATAAAAAGCTTTGGAGGTATTTTCTGTCTTCATTGCTAAAAAGGCTGGTCCCTGAATTTGTTTTTTTCTTCTGCTTTTTATAACTTTAAAATACTGAGTAATACTGGTTCTTTGGTATTCTATATTATTTATACCATAGTTATGTCTGGGTGCTGAAGTGGCACTAAAATACAGTGTACAAAGTGCTACACAAGACCCAGAAAAAAAAGACCATCTTTGTTCTGAACAAATAACACAGGAAAAAGTTGAAGAATATTGACTAGAAATCAAATCGCTGTATCAAAAATTGTGGAAGTGTAATTGATTTTATACTATTGGTTATTAAATGGTAGCCCCCATTCTTTTGTGAAATTAGTGATAGGAAAGCCTTACTTTTATTTATTCTTTAAAGTATGGCTATTTTGCACTTGTATCCATCTGCATCCATCTGCATTCTTTCCTATCACCCAGTTGAAAAGTTAGCCAATTCAGTGAGACATTTATTGATTCACATCCAGAGGTGTCTAGAGCCCAATGAAAAGCTGTCACTTGCGGCCCTGTAAGTAGCGTGATAGAAGTTCACAGAAGAGACAAAATGAAACTTGTGGGCTCAAGGGTTTTTCAGCAACATTAGAAGTTTCAGAGATGTTGAACATTATTGATTTTCTTATGAAAAGCCTCTACAGACTGCATTTATTCCATTTAGAGGAAAACTCTTGACCAAGGAGTACCACACCAAGGCAGTTCTGCATTCTGGCTGTTTTGCTTCCACCCAAGGTTCTCTTCTAGAAACAAACTAGCAATAAGAGGCTAATCTGCTGTCCACACAGCATGTGTGCTGAGGTTCAGTGCGCCTCATCTAGCAAGCCTGACCAGCATTTAGAGTGTTTGAATATAGACCACAGTTCACATGAGCACTAAAACGCACATACATCCTCAGGCCATCATCATATCCACTTTCCAAAAGCTAAAGATCTCCTTCCCTTGTTGATTCTTTTTGTCCCTGGACCCCATCAGCACTTCAGTGCTGCTGAAGCTACTGTGATTTGTGGATGGTTCTGTGGCAAAATGCATTTTCAAGAGCTGTTTCAAGTGGGATGCTTGAAGAACTCTGTGTGGCCTGTAGGCTGCATACATGCTTCTCTGTGTAAATGGTCAGTGGGACTGAGGCTGGAGTGAATTAATTACCCAGTTTGTGTCACCTTTCTTCCTTCTAGAGCTAACACATGTCCTGGGCACAGGCACGCTGGTGGTACCATGGAGGGAGAAACATCTCTGCTACTGGATCTGACAGATCATGGTCACTTTGAGTCATTTCACTTGCAGTTTAAACCACTTTGTCTGATCTGTTTAAGGTTTCTAATGCTTTTGAAACATTAAACAAGTAAAAAACTCTGTTGTTTTTGAATATTTCAAGGGCTTGCTTTTACATATAACAAAAATAGTATCAAGGAAATTTTGTTTTAGACCAAAACCTGCTTTCTTCATCTTCTTGCACACACCTCAGCCAGTTCCAGGATCTTGACATTTAACTTAAAACCATCCTTGGCTTAACAGCCTCACATGGCTGGTGTTATTTTATGATTTCCAGGCCTATCCTTAGAGTGATGTTCTTGCCTGTCTGTAGTGGTACCTGAGAAACCTGCAGCATTTGGCTCTCTTGGAAATAGGCCAGAGACAGAGGATGCCCAATCTCTGTTTGACCACCTTGGTAGAACAGTGATCATCTGATTCTACTCTTTCACCACCTCTGTGATGGATGTGCTGGGGTCTTGTGCATTATTTCCCAGTGCCCATGACTCTCAGTGGGCTTTCAAAGTGACTTGATAGCCAAGGATGCCCTGGTCCTTCCACAGAGCCCTCCCTGGAGTCCTCCCTTTCCCACTAAGCAGTCCACTGCTCCTACTGGCAAAGTTCTGTAGTCTTTTTCCAGGGCAAAGTCTGTCCCGGAAAAAGACTACAGAATTTAAAATGGGCAGCAAACACCCTCGCTATTAGATGCTATATGCTGGAAAAATATACTCTTCTCAAAAACTTAACAGGGAAGTTTTAAACACCATACAGTCCAGCTTCCTCTGTTCTAATGCTTTTCAGGGTAAATCAGGAATTTTTTTTTTTTTTCCCTTTCTGGGCCATTACCTTTCAGAAAAGTGCTAGTTTTGTGAAAAAACGAAAAAAAAAAAACCCAAAATGCATTTGGCATGCTTTGTTGCCAAACTAAACTAATGCTCAACTACCTTTTCCTCACTTGACCACCACTTTAATGAAAGAAGACTTCTCATATGATAGGGAAGTTCTTCTTTCTTGGAAACCTTGACCCTGTTGCCAGTAAATATGGAGATATCTTTTAGAAAAACGTCACAGATGATTGTGGTCAAATTTGTTGAAAGTGGAGCAAGATGTATAAAAAAGCACAGCAAAAATACCGATCAGCCACCACATGAGCAATAGGTTATCTATGTGAGCATCTCGGGGAAGGAGCTACTTTGAGGGTAAACAAAATTAGGTTAACCTCTGTCATCTAACCAGTCTGGCTGCTGTGACTGTAGAGGCTCGAAGATTTGGGAGCGAAGATGAAAGGATGTTCTATTTTCAGATCAGGGCATTTTTTATTTCTGCTTTGTCTTTTTGCTGTGGAAGGCAAAAAGTCACCTACAGGAAAACATACCTGCCGAAAAGGACTCCTCTCCCAGGTGACAGAGAACCTGTATATCAAGGCAACTAGTTTAAAATCATCTGTTCCTGTAAGTTGATCCCACTAAAAAAAAGTTTATTTTATTTATATATGCTTCTTTATTAGTTTAATTACTGAGCTTCTGGAAACTTTAGTAAGTTGAACGATCTCTACAGTCCTAAGAGACAGGGTAATGCAGCTACTTCTTTTGTAAAGGTGGGAAAAAATGATGCATGGTAGATGCATAGAGAGGCTGGATGAGTTTTCCATGAAAGAAATTTGCAGCCAGGCTAGGATTGGAATACAGATTCACTGAGTCCTCACCCTACATCTGAAGAAGATGATGAAGATTCATATTATTGTTACTAAGTTCTGTACAAACAAGACTTGATACTGTCTCCCTTCCTCTGCTCAGGTTAATTAATATTGCCATATAATATTTTACAGAAGGATCTCATCAAGACCACGAGACTGCTTAAAAAGACTACAAAAATGCTGTTTATGGTAAGATTTATACTACCAGTCCTCCATTTTCTTACTTTGGCTTTCCTTTGTCAATAGAAACAGGAATATGTGATCCAAAGCAATGACAGCTGATGCAAAAATCACTTGTGTTTAATTGGGAAAGACGCTTATGAAAGCCACATGCTTAATGAAGTTCTCTGCTTAGAGGAAGAGTGTTTTTTCTGTTGAGGGAAAGGGGGTTTCCCCTGGGACATGAAGGGACAGTTGATCATGGTATGGGGAGAAAGAGGTGGATTTGGAAAGGCTGCCTGGAGGCACTTCCTTGTAGGCAGTTGAAGTCATGCTCTGCCAGGGAAGTTGAGGTGAGGGTGTTTATTGGTCAGGGAGGTGTGTGCTTGTGGTAGCACTTGCTCCTCCTGTGAGCCCTGGCTGCACGTGGACCTCCCAGGAATGCTTTCAGGAACCAGCCCTCAGAGGAGGACGAGAGCCACAGCCACTGTCCCATAGATGAGGCACCTTCTGCTGAGGGTGTGCAGTACCATGGGTAGCCCAAGGATGCTGAAGGGAGTTGAGGCACTCAAGGAGCTGCTTTGAGCTTAGACCTCTACAGGTGCGCTGGAAGAGGGACATCAGAATTCCCAGTGCAATTCAGCATGGGAGTGAGAAACAAACCTTGGTGTGTCTGATTGTAAGTGACTGTAAGTGTGTGAGATAATTTAGTTTTCTTCATGCAGAGATCTAGTCAGCAGGGCCAACTGAGTTGGTTTATCCTTAAGTATAGACCTATTGGCCTTTGATGTCCCTTGGATTTCACCAATTACCTTGGGTGTGAAGGCTCCTCACTTGTCTGTGGGACGTACACACAGATATCCACATCTGAGTGGTGTCATCTGCAGCTGCATTACCCTCCTGACAGGAATCTCACACCTGACACTTCATTCCACTTCCTAAAAATAGGCATATAGTCATTTGAAATGTCTTTAGAAGTCCAGGAGAACCCACAGGTCAGGCAGATACAACACTGAGTCGACAGGATGACTGGTCTTTTCTGGAGCAGCAGTTGGGGATGGGCTGGATACCCTACAGCATATCAAATGGCATAGGACAGTGATGTGGAGGAATTGAAAAATGACATCCACAATGACTCCTACAATTTCACTAAGATGGTCTGACTTAACTCTCCAATTTATCTTCCACTTACTCTTTGTGTGTTAAGTACATTTTTTGCTGTCTCTTCTGTTTGTGATTGGTCTTACCAATAGTCCTGTGCCTGCCAGCATAGCACCCTCCTGCCTTTCCTTGAGAAACCACAGAGGCAGATTGAGCTGTTTAAAACAAAAAGAAGCAAGTCAATTGGATACTAAAATTCACAAAAATTGTTTTATTGCACACTTTCTAAATACGCATGTTTTTATGAGGCTGAAATTTTAGTCCAAAGTTGACTTGTGAGGCGTTCTTCTGGCAAATCATGACTCCATTTGTTTTCAGACAAACTGCAGTGTTCGAGATCAGCTCCTCTCCTTCTATGTGAAAAACGTCTTCAGTCGTCTTGAGGGAGGAAGTGACAAGTTGTACTTTATTAGTGCCTTCCAGGTCCTGCAAGCAAACATGGATAACTGTGTGAGTATATTGCTGAGAGCTAAGCTGACTTTGTCCATCTGGAAAGTTAGGGAAGGGCTCCATCTCAGTTTTTCAGCAGATGGAGGGGCAGAGGGTGACTCAGAGTCATGGTGTGTCCCACTCCACAGGGGACCCAACTTCATGAGGGCTTCTCCACAGGGCCCGGGGAAGTTTGATTCATTCATTCATTCCCTCTCAGAGTGATCTTGTGGGGAGTGTGTAAGGTGGTGGACATCCCATGGAGCCAAGCCACTTCCCTACTGATGATGTCACCTTGTGCTGCCCTCTGATCACTACAGCTGCAAGAAACAGGGTGATCACAGGGAGAAATGTGGCTCCTGAAGTTTCCGTGAAGTAACAGTGGTAATGCTTTCCTTCTTCAACAACATACCCTCTGCAGGTGTGCAATCTTTACTCACGTGTCATCTCTGCTCCTCCATACTGAATTTGGAAAGAATTGGTGGTGTCTCATAGGTAAGCAGGGACCACAATTATGAAGCACATGGGAGCAGTTCCTATGTCTTAGCTGTGCCCACAGTCAGAGCAGGTTGTCAGAGAGTGATGCTGCCCACTGGCAAAATGACTCCAGGTGCCCCAGAGAAGAGGCACTTTTACCAGCTGTGCCTAAGTAACAACAGGACAGCAGTTAGAGCACACTTTTCCTGTCCAAATATACTTACTAACATAGCAGGTAGGATGTTAAGCTGATGCCATCACTTGTTGGTCATTTCTCATCTAATTTTTATGGGTAAGCAAATAATGACTGGGTGTGTCTTAAAACTAAATATCCATTGGATATTTTTTTTTCTCCCCTAAAACTGAAGTCCTCACAAATAACAGTGTCCCAGAAAGTGGAGCCTGACCTCCATGGATATCCAGGCAAATGTCTGTTGTGATGTTTAAAAGTGAGAGCAAAATGGCAAGTTAATGAATTAATGAATCAAATTAATTGGAACTTTGTCTAACCTGAACTGCGTGGTAGCATGAAAGAAAGGGACATTCTTAGAACATTTTATTCTACATGCACTAAAATATTTGCTATGCAAACACAGCTTCAGAGATCTCTTTGCAGAGTTATAGGGCAGAACTCAACTGGGATATTTGCATAATGTAAAAAGATTCAAATCTTAATGGAAGAAAACTTCACCAGCTTTCAGGTTCTGTATATCAAACCATGCTAAACAGTTGTGATTTACAGCATTATTCACAGCAGTCTGCTGTGATCATACTGCTGTGATTATTTGTGTCTGTCAAAATTTCAGATAATGCTGTACTTCCAGAATGAATGTGATAATATAATTTCAGATGGTATAATATGTTTTATAGTGATTACATTCTTGTCTGGGAAAACAATTACATTCTATACAAATGCCCGTACACACTGAGGAGTTTAGATTGCCAACTGTGACTGGATCCAGAATACTCAGTGACTGTAGCTTGCTAGATATCTTAGTAATACATTTGTTTCTGTGCTGTATGGAGACAAAATGCAGCAGTTTTCTCAGAGCTCCTGCATTCTTTTTCATAATTAGTGCCAGTGCTTTACCCAACAGAAGTCTAAACATAACAACTTACATTTTTGGGTCTTAAAAAGTGCTGGTAAGAGAGAGAAGACTGTCCCTGCTAGTAGGAAAACAACAGCTCTTTGAGAAATGATGGCTTGTCATGATTTTCTAGGAGACACCTCATTTCTGGAAACTAGTATTTTTTGAAATGATTGTATTAATTCAAACACAGCAATACAAAACCATGTGAAAGAATAACAAAAATTATGAATAGTATGAAAGTAATGGATCTTTTGCTAATACTAAACTTGAGATTTTTTCATCATATTATTCCTCAAATTAGCACTCATTCATCCATCTACACAAGCTCTTTAGTTGTTATTATCTAGCTGAGCTATAAGATGTTTAGCAGAAGGTATTTCCACCATGACAACACACGTATGTAATTATTTTTTTGCTTTTCAAGAATGAAGTTCTCTATACAACTAAGGGAAACAGTGATACCTTTATAGGCCTATACACCTTATATTCTTTCACAAACTCAGGCTGTCATTCAGCCAGCTAGAGGCATGTGTGCTACCTAAAAATCCTAACAATATTTGCCTCCCAACCACTTCCAAATGCTTTATACTACAATATTATGATTCTCACCCTGCCAATTCTTGGTTTTGTCCAAACAAGGAAGCATTAATATTTTTCAATGATATGGGTCCAAGTTCAGTTTTTTATAAATATGTAAGTTTGAAAATCCCTAAACTGATTTTCTGCAGTAAAGTCAGGATTTTTCATTTAGGCTATGACTGCAAGATAAAGAGAACAGACGTTTTTCCTTGGATATTTGGAGCATCCACCTTCAGCACCACTGACCTCAGTACCTTCTTGAGTGCCCTGGTCAGCATTGCTGACAACAGTGTGAAGTTGGACTTAGTGTTCCTACATCAGCAGCACATTGTGGAGGTGAATGTGCCAGTCATATTTGAATGGAGTGCAAAAGGACAATATATTCCTTGTAGAGCCTTTAATATTTCTCTATCATTTTAGACAGAGCTTGTAGACCTCAAGCTGAGTTAGAGCAATGTTTTCAATACTCTTAACTTGCTGGCCAGCTCATTTAGTTATTTGCAGTGTATGCAAAAAGATAAGAGTTTGTAATGTGTATGACCAATAAAGACAACATATTCATTTAAGGTCAGTTCTGCTACCACCAAATGATGTTTTGTGGAAATCTGTATCATACAAGATGGAGATCATTAAAAAAAAAAAAAACAAAAAAAAACAAAACACCTTCAAGTTAGAAAGAACTACCCTGGTTGGAAGATTATCTGAAATCTACTTATATTTACACTTTTTTTTAAAGAGACTAACCATTTATTTCAGAGGAGTTATTTCCCTCCATGAGTTGAGATGAGG
Organism: Rhadina sibilatrix; assembly: GCA_013400275.1. Classification (NCBI taxonomy): domain Eukaryota; kingdom Metazoa; phylum Chordata; class Aves; order Passeriformes; family Phylloscopidae; genus Rhadina; species Rhadina sibilatrix. Next base: position 55,404 of record VWYO01027901.1, read on the forward strand.
ACCTTTGCCTTTTTTCTTTTCAATTGTGTTCTCCTTGTTTGCATATTGAAAACCATCAAATTCTTCCTTTTTTTTGCTCTGAAAGAATGTATCTTCCCTTTTGACAATCCAGGTAGCTGAGGATCAGCAAGCCATGTTGCTCAGAAAGCTTAGTTTGGCAACTCCAAACAAAACAGCTGGAACAGCTTTGGGTGGCTAGTGCTGAGTGGCCAGAGACAGGTGGGGAGGAGACAACTAAGCCCTCCAGACTGTAATTAGTCAGACAGTGGAGAAATGGGCAGGGAAACAGAGCAAAATGTAAATTAACTTTATAAACATATTTGGAGGGCTTGCAATGGAAATGTGCAAGTTTGCTTCCTGTACTTTGCAATGGTTTTTGGCCCTTAGCCTTGCCTTCTGTCCGGGTCGGAGGTTCTGAGGGTTCAGAGCTAAAGGACCTTGAATCTTAGAGTTAGGATACAATGTGCAAAAGCTGTAACTGCAGCTTATGTAAAGGCTCCTGAGATAAATAGAAAGTGTTTAATAAGAAAACTTAGAGGCACTCATAGTACCAGTTTTGGGCGTTGTGAACTCAACTTGGCAGGAAGCACACAGGTAAAAGAACACATTTAAAGTGTTGGTAGATACTGAAATGAAGCTGAGATCATGTATTTTACTGGTAGCCCTACAGTGCCACACTGTGGGCAGGACTCTTCCTCATCACTATGTCTCTATATCAGCATCTTTGGGGTTTTTTCATCCTTCAGCTTCCGTGTGCTCCATCCACAAGGTTAACTCCTGCAGTCAAAAAGTTAAGGAGAATGTTTCTTAAGGTAAGAACAGGAGGTGCTGGCTCCCCACTGCACTGTTCAAGGGCTGTAGCTAGTTTCTTTTCTAATGTCTTTATCTTCTCAACAGCTTGGAGATCAGGGAATCTACAAGGCCATCCATGAGCTGGACATTCTCCTTCCCTGGATTCAGGCCTACATACAAACCATCATATGAAGAAGAGGAGGTGACAGACAACATGCTGCTTCTGTGAGAAGAACAGATCAATACCCAAAAGGCCTGAAAATGAACTGAGAGCCAGATGAACAGTGTGTCTGGCAGTAACTCCCCCCCACGGAAAGAGACCCTCTGTTACACAAGTGGCATGAGGAGGGTTTTCATAAGCTTTCCTGGTTAGCCTGGCACAGCAGCTTTGCCTGTTCTGCCTCTGGAGCAGTCAGAGCACCCGGCTGTGCTTCCCACCCTGCCCGCCCGCTGCCTGGCAGGCGGCCCCGGGCACGGCGCACCAGGGCAATCTGCTACCCTGCCGATCAGACACAATGCCCCATGTGCTGGGGGCAGGATCCTGCCTTGGCTTGTGCCACCCTGTGTGAACACAGCTCAGAGCAACAAGGATCACTTTGGAAAACCCCACCCCTATGCAATATTTCATTTCGGGCTTCTGGCTGTAGATATATAACTGTATACACAAGCCATTCTACAGGTAAATAAGAAAAATAATTATATACTTTTTATCTTTATTATTAATTTAAGTTAATAATTGATCTCTAATAAAAATACGCAGTTCATGTAAAATGTTTATTTTGGGCTCATGCATTACCTTCAGCTATCACATGATCTACATGAGATCAGTCTCTCAGAAAACAAAATAAATGAATCGCTTTCACTGGAATTGCAAAATGATTTGTGAGAAGTTTATGGAAGTTGATGGTAGTGGTTTCCAAAATGTCTTTCATATAGTACAGAATGAAGATGGAGTTCTAGTTTTCTCACATTTTTAAAGATTTACCAGGAGAAAATATCTAGGTGATGAACATGTTCCCAGTCTGTATGTTTGTCAGTTCCATGGGGCTGAGATTCTGCAAATAGTTCTATTATGTCAGGAGCATTCAAAACCATTACTGTGATGACACTGATGAGCTTGAGCTAGTTCCTCTCCTGGTGAATATCTGATACAGGGGGGTTGCTATGAAAAACATATTTTTTTTTTTTCAGTAGAAGGCAAAATTGTTAATTAGAGGGGCAGTGGAAAATTTGATGTCATGCTCTTTTTTGAGCATGTAATTTAACTTTTTATTAACACAATGTCTATTTTCATGGATTTTTTTCACACAGCTCACCCATTAAATTTTGAAATTCAACTTTGCTTTCAGTTTCAGTGTTTTTTGTCCAAACTCTGGTGTATAGAATAGAAAGTTGATCATGGGCATCACCTCTCCAGCTTTCATCAGACATAACTAGTACTTGCCGCTGGTAGGGAGCAATAGCTGGGATCTGGGAGCCCTATGTCTGTGGGAACTGGAGACACTGCTGCTCCTCTGCCTCAGAAGGGAACCAGTGACACCTGCAAACAGAAAAACTGCCACATGTAACTGGGAAAATCCATGGGCAATGGTTTCAGGTGATTCAGGTTGCCAAAGGCTTCTCTTATGGAAGTTTTTCACATCCAGTCAGTGGGTGACACATGAAGAGACAGGTGACCTTTAAAGAGGGCAAGTAGCACCTTCCCTGCCATACTGCATTCCTGGGGTCAGCCCTGCAGTGGGTATGGGCAGCCAGCAGACTCCCCACAGCAGGGTTTGAGGTCAGGCTGCAGCAAAGATCAGCCTCCATTTATCTGACAAGGAAATCAAGATATTTTATGGCATAAAAGCTTATGTGTTTGTGTATTATAAAACTGGTGTATTCCAGCCCTTATTTTCCATATGGCTTGGGACACTTTGAGGATTCTTAGTTGTCTTGTCTATAAAATGACAGTACCCCTGGGGATGATGCATCCCTTCATACAGTAATGAAAATCACATTTGCAAACCAATTAACCACTCCTGGATGAAATCCAAAACACAGCATCTGCAAAATAAAGGACTTTACCTAATGCAAAACGTTGTGGTAAGTGATACATGCCGTATGAAGGCTACCCAATAATGAATATTGCTTTGAGTCTGCAATGACAAAAACATAGCAAAATAATTGGTATTAAATATATTCAACTGTCAATTCAAGGTAATAAGTATGGACAAAAGCTGTTGCCTTCTAAAACCAGACAAGTGAAGGAGTGCATTTTAATTTTACAGATGAGACTCTAGGTGTCACTCTTAGAAAACAAGACTCGTGTTAGTCTCAGTTAACTGCTGACTTCAGTTGATGGAGAAAGTGTTAGTGCATATTTCATAAGCAGTTTCTTTCGATGGAAACTGAGACAGATATGCAGTTGGGTTAGAAAGATTGAGTTATTTAAATTCAATTGCCAAAAATGTAGAATTGAAATAAAAAATGCAGGGTAAGAATGATGGGCATATAGCAATAAATAGATTATGAATTCAGTCTCTAGTTTTACTGTAGAATTCTTATGTGACTATAGACAATTTCCTTTATTAAGGTACTGTTCTCCTTTGACAAATGGAAAAACCATCTATCAATTATTTGTTCAAGTTAATTTAGCTTACAGATATCCGCAGAAGTAAATTTTTTATCATGTAATGTTAATTGATGTAACTGTTGCTCAGCATGTCGTCTTATCAGTGTTTTGTGTTTTGGTCTTTTTGAAACCATGGCTCTTTTTACATGGAATAAAAGGTATTTTATGACTATTACTGCAAAAGCAAGAATGAAAAATATGTGGCTGTGCATTTAAATGGTCACTAGATGACAAGTTCTTGAAAAACACTGATCTAGCGGAAAGCAGCAGCTGCACATGCAGTTCTGGTGTTGCAGAACAGTACAGTAACAGTCAGCAAGGACATTTTCCATCACATACAAGATCATGTACAATTTTCTGGTTTCCCTGAAGTGTTCTTTTTTCTGAAGTGCAAAATCTTCAGAGAATATGTTATCACTTAATAAATAATTTCTACTGTAGGCCCAACCATCTACAGTAAATTCCTGATCTCCGCTGCAGCCCTGGTGTTATAATGTAGTCACAGAATCATGGAATCATAACATCATAGAATTGTTCAGGTTGGAAAAGATCATTCATATCATCCAGTCCAGCCTTTAACCCCACACTGTTAAGTCCACCATAAAACCTTGTCTCCAAGTGCCAAATCCACAGATCTTCTACCTTCCTACAGGGATGGTGACTCAACCACTTCCCTGGGCAGCCTGTTACAGTGCTTGACAAACGTTCTTGATTGCAACTTGACAGTGCTTTCAGAGAAGAATATTTCCTAATCTCCAGTCTAAACAAGTCCTGGCAAATGCTGGGACAGTTTCCCTTGGAGACCATTAGAAGAATTAGAAGATTAGATTAGAAGACTCTTTCCTGAAACATGGAAATAATATTTGGACAATGATGCAACTTGTGTTGGATTTGGCTGTTTTGTCACTATTTCTTTGTGCCCACAACACACACCAATTTCTAGGGACTGCAATGGCAGACTCTTCACTGCAAAGATGTGTGGCCAAAGGACAAATGCTTGGAATTTTGATCTAGTGATTAATGAGGTGCTCCCCAAATAGCCCCCAGTAGTCAGTAGCCCAGATACTCAAGTCAAGTCATCTTTCCCTCAGCAGTTGTGGGGCTGCCAAGAGAAGGGGTGCCTGGGCAGGCAGTGTTGTTACAGGAATGGGAGGGATATGGCAGCCCCTGTACAGCTGCAGTGGTCACCTTACAACTTCTCTCATCTTTATCCAACCTTCTTCATGTTGCAAATAATGAATGCCCTGGGGATACCCACTTAAATACTGCCAGGAACTGCTGAGCTGTGGAATACTCACTCTCCAAGAACATGTGTGGAGAATGGTCTTGCCTCAAATCTGTTTCCATTGAAAAATCAGTGTTTAGATTGACATTCCTATTCTGTTTGCTACAGTGGAAGAGTGATTTGGAAATGTAAAAGCAGCCAGTAGGTTTATTGCTCTAAAGGAGCGTTGATTGCCAGAAGGAAAAGGGAGGAATACAAATACCTTTGATTGAGGTTGGAGATTATTGTAGAGTAAAGATGCCAGTGAAATATGTCGTAAGTAAGATTGAATTGCAAAACATTATGGATAATGTGTTTTTTTCAGTCCTTTGGATGGAGCAGGTTGATGAAAGGCATCAATGATCATAAAGCCACAGGGTCCACAGGGTAAATGAGGTTGTCAAGGGACGCTGGAAACTTCTGGCCTGACCTACTGCTCAGGGCACACCAGGAGGTCAAACCAGGCTGCTCAGGGCTTTATCCACTTGGATATTGAAAAATCTCTGATAGGAGGGATGGAAGGCTGAAGGGTCATTGCATAATTTCTAGCTGGGTAAAGTATTACAGAGCTGAATGGAGCCACAGCTGAAGAAGAAGGGGCTTTGTTTCCATAGTTGAAAGGAAACCTATGAGAGCTGCCTGGTCACAAAGTGTTTGTGTGAGATGAATGACAAATTCCAGACAAGTTTCAAGTCCTGTGAGAGGAAAGGGTTGACTGAATTTTGAAACAGAATTAAGGCACATGAGAAATCACAGATGTTTCACTTCTGGTAAATTATTTCTGAAGGTTGCAGGCCTCTCTCAATTTATAGTTTTTTTGGTCCGAGGCCCTGGGGATGAAAACCAGCCCATTCAACCTGGCTCCTGGCTCTTCTCCTTGCAGCATGGGCACTGCCAGGGAGATTTCTAATGTGTGGCCCATAAAAGAGTCCCTGCTCCTTGGCCACTGACTGTGGATATCCCCAGAGTGCCCCACCTTCTCATCCCAGGTTATGATGCCCTTTGTGGAGTTCTGTCTCAGCTAACTGGAAAAGACCAGAAGTTGGCATAACCTAGATGTTATACTAGGATATTAAAGTACTATCAGCTATCCAATTACCATTCCCTGATTTTTGAATCATCAGAGATTGAAACCTGAGAAAATACAAATTTAATTCTGTTTAGTGGAAGAGGGTGTATAGATGTAGAGGCAACCAAAGGAAGAAGAGTGTAGAAGAGGAGTGATGATGGAGGAACAGAGGAGCCTGGGGTGTTTGGGTCTTATCTGTATGTTTTAGCATGTTGCTGTATTTTGCACCTTAAAAAAATTGACTTAAAGAAAGTTGGAGGTAAAGTTTCTAGCAGCTAGAGTTGCAGATAAAAGAATGAAACTTACACAGAAATGATGAATGAGGTTATATTTAGATATTAAGGTGCATGTAGATATTGTAGGTACTATTGATACTAAGATACTGAGGCGTGAACAGGTTTGATTTTGCTTTTCAAACAGCCCTTTAATCAATTACGTTTCTTCATATTTTATAAAAATCTTTTATTTCTTCTATTTAAGACCTCAAAAAGGCTTTCACACTCTTGACAGAATAATTGAGTTTGGGGTTAATGACGTACATCAATTGTTAATATTAACCAATGAATGCTTTTCCTTCCACTTTCTGTCGTTGCTGCCTATTCAAATTGTTTCGGCCGTGCTTTCAAATGAGCTGATGAGAAGGAAGTAACTTCCTTGAAGCAGCCATGGTGCGGGGGGGCCTTTTATTTGCTTGTTTCTTCTAAAGATTCAATGAGCAGTTGTTAACCGCAGAATATGCCCTGGTGGTTTTATTGGTGTAGGTGAAGCCTGTAGCCCATGTTGATCATTGATGAAGCATCATCAATTATTTTCTGATTTTTCCCTCCCCACATGAAAGATGAGGTGGTTTGTGCCAGCCCAGCTCATTGTCCCTAACCACGTGTGAAGAACCCGCTGACGTCTCCTAGGCAAATTTTGTCATGTCAGTCTAAACGTTTTCTCCGTTCCTGTATAGTGACTAAGGAATAACCGGTGGCAATTTCCAAGTGATGAAGAAAGCTTGCAGAGATAAACCACAGGTGTCTTAAATTAGTCACTTGATAAAGCTATTTACAAGAGAGCCTCTTAGATGTGAGGAAAAATTTTTTTGTGAATGAGAAACCACAGGCTGTAAGTGGAAAAGACAACCTGTTTTCTACCCACGGCAGGGGAAAGAGTGCTCCACGTACAGCCATGCCCGCGAGGGTCACAGATGCCAATCCTGAGACGGAGCACAACTGCAGTGCCAAGGGAGAATTTCTAAGTTTGGAGAAAATTGCAGGGTTGCAAAAGGGTACAAAAAGGGCTTGCAGCATCAGATGCAAGCTGCAGTTTGAGTCAGTGGTTTGGCCTCTTTGAGACCAGCAAACTGAGCTGGTGTGACCTGTGCCCCTAAAAAGGCCTGCTGATACCAAAGGGTGATTGTGGCAAATATCTGACTGATACAAACTGCAGTCAGCTTACAGATAAATTCAGCACAATCTGAGCAATTTCAGACCATCTGAAGCAAGATCCTGGTGCTTATTCCTCTATACAGAGAAAAGACAAGTGACTCCTTGGGGAGGTTTTATTGAAGGAAGGGAAGAGGCCATACTAATCTAGTGGCAACCTATTAAAGAGTCCTTCCCCAGCCTAAACTCTGGATTGAACTCTACATTTACTCATGAATGTAAAAAGATTTAAGAATTGTTACAAAATGTATGTGTTGTAGTATGGCAAAAAGAGTGAATGTATGTGCTCAAGTCGTCCGTGCGTGAGGACTACTGAGAGGAAGCAGAAGGATGCAATTTTTGTATATGTTTTCACTGCTGATTTTCTGAGTCTGTTCCAGCTTTTCCTTTATTTGAAACATTGGAATATTGCAAAGGATTTAAAGAAGAGTTGTAAGAAAATTTGCCTTCTGGTACAAAACATTAAAGATATCCGTTCAATCCATCAGCGAGAGGGAAGATAAAAAAATCAGCCAATTGCAATTCATCTACAGGAATGACTTCATAAGAAATTCCATGTTTCTTCAGTTAGATGGAAGAAAGCACAGCAAAGTTTCACTCTTCAGTGTTAAATCCAGGAAATTCAGTTAGGCTGGAACTAGTAGTAAGACAGATACTGACCAGGGCAACTAGCATAAATGATCATTTTAAAACTGTAAATGGAATCTTTAAGCATTTCATCATTTACATCCTCCAGATACTGAGCACAGGAGTGGAATGAGTTCCTCTGAAATGTTTAACCTACGAACCCATCTCTGTTTCTTTTTTAGGAAGGCTCTTGCAGAGTTTCACAATCTGATTGCCAGAAGTCTTTCATTTTCTGGCCTGAATTTATTCATGGACAGTTTATAGACATTTTGTCTAGTGTCAGTTTATTCTGTTAGCCTACATGACTAACTGAATTTGCTTTTTTCCCACTGTAATGTAGTTCAAATAACAACTGGGTCTTCTCAGCTTTTATTTTTCTAAAACTGAACAATCCCACCTTTTCTAGTCTTCTTTTATAAAGCAGGAACTCTCTGTTTGTTTTCTGGACCATTTCTAATTTGAGCTAATCTTTATATCACAGGGTTAACCCACAAATGTACACTGGCATTGCTCCCCTCAGTCTTCTGGAAACACCTGGCCCAGTTAACCCTCACAGTGTCTGTTTCCATTGCAGCATTGCTTTGATGGTTCCCGTGATGAGCAATGGTGCCGTGGAGTCACTCTCCTCCAGCCTTCCTTTGTGAGGGCCACTGTGGATTACTTACTTAACTAAGTAAGCCCAGTATTGAATAATTGAAGGTAGGTTCTACCACTTCTTTGGGCAACTCACTCTGATATTTAACGTTTCTCATTTTGAAGCAATTTGAGCCTGTGGTACTGCATCCTTTCACTACGCCCTGTGTGAAGAGTACCTCCACCATCTTTGTAACTACCTTTTAAGCAGTGGAAAACTGCAGTTAGATACCCCTGAACCTTCTTGTCTTGTAGCTGAACAAACCAAATTCCTTCTGTATTTCCTCATAAATAGAGATCTTCAACCCTCTCATCACACTGGAGGCTATTGGCAGAACATTCTCACATTTTTCAGTGTCTCTCTTGAGCTGGGGGACCTAAGCTGGTTGCATTATACTGGGTGTGGACTGATAAGAGCCGAACAAAATGGGAGAGAGAATGTCCTGTGACTCGCTGGCTGCAGTACTGCTGATGCAGCCCAGGACACCGTTTGCCTTTGCAACTGCAAAGATGAAATCCACTTCCATTCAGCCATCCACCAGCACTTCCAGGTCCTCAACAGTAGACTTACAGTCCTGTCTTTTTTTTTTTTTTTTTTTTTTTTTTTTTTTTTTTTTTTTTTTTTTTTTGTGAACTTTTGAGGCAGATTCTAAATAATTTTGCACTTGGACTTACAGAAACCCCTCTCTTGCTTCTTGTTTATCTTTACCTTGTGGCCCACTGTTCCTTTAAGTAATGTTTCTTTTGGAAATGTTAGTCAGAAACAGAAGGTTTCTTTTTGAAATGAAAATATAACTGTTTAACTGAAAAGTTAAAACTCAGAAAACAACATCCATTCTTAATCGGAGAATAAGCATCTACTGTAATGATACCTTTTGCAGTAGTGCTAACCTTCTGCCAAAAAGACCTATACACATCCTTAATCTATAAATATCAGCAAAGCATAACTTTCTGATTTGGGATGACTGAAAAAACAAAGTGAATGCGTTCCTTCTTCAGCTAAGCAGCACTTCATAATCACTGACTCCTAGAGACACAGTTCCTACAAAGACTTCCTTGGAAGCAGAGGAAGAATTGATACATCCCACCATAGGCTCTTTTAAGTGCAATTCAAGCTACAATGCCACAAATTAGAGGGATTTATAATGTGTCTTTATACATGAGAAGATCCATGACTTCTTTCAAATATTTGCTTCTTCCACAAATATTTATTACTATACACTTACCTGTCTACTCCTATCTGATTATTCTGGTTCAGGGTCTAGTAAAAAGAACATTTTAATTTCATGCTTCCTGTTGTTAAGACCAGTTCCCTTCAGTGCTTAAACATTTCAGGTACGATCAAAAATTGTGGCAAGATAATTTTTGTCTTCAGCAGCAAAAGGAGCAACAATATAAGAGCAGATTAGCAGGTTACAAAAATTGGTGTTGAGGATCCAATTTCTACACTATATGCTCTTTATGAGTTTATTTTGAACTAACTCTAGCCTGGTCCTGTGGCCTGAACTCCTGTTAACAATTGGATAACATCAAGGGAGTTACTGAAAACATTTTTCAGTTTTAATTTACCTGAAAAGAACTAAATTTTGCTGGCTCCCAGAGTTCTCCCAAATGCAAGTCAAAGTGAAGTGAGTGGTAATCAGGAGATTGGTTTTAAGTTCCCATATGCAGAACAATTGGCACACAAACATAGAGGATCTCACTGATATGCCATTTTGCCTTATATGGGCAGAAAAATACAGAAGTCAGTCTAAAATGTCTTTGGTGGTGGGTTTTTTTGTTTGTTTGTTTTTTTGCTGTTTGGTGTTTGTTTGTTTTTGGTTTTTTTTTTGTTTTTTGTTTTTGTTTTTTTGTTTTGTGACTATTGAACCAGAATTGATGGTTTTCCAGAGGAAAACTCTTATGGAAAGGGTAGAGCAGTTCAAGTGTGCTGATGGAAACCAGAGTTGGTGTGCCTGAATTCTGAGCTCTCCACAATTAATACTCAACTTGTCTGTGGACTGCTGAAAAGCTGTGGAACTGTTATACTTTGCTTGTGCACACGGAGGCTGGGGTTATCCAGAGGTAGAATACCCCAGTTAAAGTCTGGAGTATCACAGCTCTTCTGGTACTGATATCCACACTGGTTAGATTAAAATTACCCCACCCTAGCCATTGTGGCAATATGCTACCATTTCCTCTTCCATTTTGCTGCATAGCTATGCAAATAGATAGGCTGGTGTGTCAAAACCAGGGGTACTGAAAAAGGATAAAGCGCGAGCCTAGAGCCCTGTACATGTTATTATAAAACAGAACCATCAATTTAGGTGGCAGGTTCCTTTCACTGCTCTTTTTCCTAAGTTTTGGAAGTTTTTCACAGTTGTCATATAGACTTTCCTAGATATTAATAGGGATAATAATAAAATTAATACTTTCCTTAATCATTAATAACTCTTGAATAATTGATGAAATTAATATTATTTCACAACTACTAAACAGCAGTGCTAGGAAAGGTCTTCCCCTCCTTATGGTAACTAACTTGTATAGACCCTTTAAAATACAAACACGTGGTCCGCCATTAGTAGACCAACTTTGCTGGTGCTTAGCTGTCAAAGTCAATGAAGGTGGCAGAAGTCAAGTTATCTGTGAGACTTTAGAATCTCAAAGTCAGAAGAAACTGCTGACTGCTCAAAAGTTACTGACAAGGAAGGAACTGACAGCTAAAAAAATGCATGTTTCATTTCCTTACGAAAAGATTAACAAATCAACCTGCCACAGTACCTACACTTTGATTACTTTTAAGTATGCTACCTGAAACTGTATTTTGTTCTTTTTGAAGAGTAGTTTTTGTAGTTTTGGGGGAAAGAAAGAGCAATATTGGCTTATTTTACTGTCTTTTTAAAAACATGTTTTATTTTAGTTTGGGGTCAGAAACTCAGTAGTCTCTTGGAAAAAGCAACAGAAATTCGGTTTCTCATTCCTTGAGTTTGAGGTTTTAAAAAAGTATTTATTGCTAACTAATTGAATCTTTTAATTTCCTGAAGAGAACTAGAATATGTTCATTCAGAGCACTTCATAGTTTAGGCCTTTGAAAAACGAAGATGAGCAACTTTCAAGTGAAGTGCATCTACACTCGACACACAGTAGCTCTTCTATAAGCAGCCTTACTTCCTGTGGAGATGAAGAGGAAATGTACTTAGGGTGTGAAAGCAATTTCTTCATTTTTTTAACTACTAAAAAGCAAAGGTCTTGCATATTTCTCCTTGCACTTTAAATTCTGAATCTAACTGAAAAATCTTTGCAAACATACTCTTCTCAAGAAGTCCAGTTCTAAGTAAAATGTTATCTGTGGATGAATTGCTTGTAAGCCTGACTTTGTGGCATTCTTGTATGTATCCTGGAGGCTGGACAGAAACAGGTAGAACCAAATCTTTGTACTGATTTTATTTTTCCGTGAGTAAAGATGACTGGCTTGCTTACTCACACAATTATGAATGGCACTGAAGAGACTGGTAGGTGAGGGGAATACCCACCAAACTGTCTCCTGGATTGCTTTAGAAGAAAAGATTGCACCACATAGTAGATTTTTTCTAAGAAACATCCTGTGAAGGTTTCCAAATGATTATGACAGAAAGTGTCCACTCTCTAGGCTGGTTTGAAACATTTAATGGATATTTTCTTACTGATGCTTGAAATAAATAATTTTCTTAGCCTCCAAAATGTGCCAACATCTACACACTTGCGTTTCTGTGTACAGATGTGATAATTAACGATGACAAATTGCATAAGGACTAAGAAGAAAATGATCAGATTTTTCCCTGAGATGCTGACATTTCAACTTAGAATATTCAATAAGAAATTAAAGCTTTCACTGCTATGTTCTTCCAAATTTAAATGTGAATTTTTTCACATTTAATTCAATTTAAATTCAATTCAATTTAAATGCTAATTTCTAACAATAAATATATTTGTAAGATAAAGCACTTACACGGTGAAAAGAAATACAATTGTACAATGAAAACTCAAATGGCACTTGAATTCCTCATTAAAAATTAGATCAAAAAGCTCCAATGCAAATAAAAGCCAGCAGCAGAGAAAATCAGCATAAGGAGAAGGAAAACAAAACCCATCACGGGGAGAAAATTCTATAAATACAATGAGAGGATGATGAGCAGTACTGGCTCCTTGATGGGTTGGTGTCTGAAAAGTCCCATTTTGATATAGTATCAAGAATGTATGAAAAATATTAGCTCCTTACCAATCTGCAATGGATTTTCAGTTGAGTCTGTGCTATTTCATAATGTTGCAGGCTGGCCTCTGATGAGGTTGATGGAGATCCCTGAATGGATCGACCGAGCCTGTACAGAAACCAATAGCTAATTCAAGACTTGAACATAGAAGTTCCAGTAGTTTTTGCTTCTTTTGAATGTGGATTTGATTCTATAAAAACGAAATTGAATAACAGACAGAAAATAGCAGACTTCTATATGGAGAGTTGAAGTATAAAGAAAAACATGAATTCATTTACTGGGAATTGGGGAAAAACACTGTGCAAAACATGACATTTTTTTCTGTCAGTACTGTACAGCAATGGTAGATGTATACATATATATTTACAGGAAATATCCGGAAGACAGAACAAAGTCAGGCCAAATTACGGTGGATTTGTTTTCTCCATGAATTAGGTCTCTTAAAGGGTATTAAAATATTACCTTGAAACTAATGGAAATATTTGTGGAAAATGTTATCATAATACTAGCCTGCTGGTCTTACGAAGAGCAGGGCTATTAGAGAATCACACAATCATAGAATATCCTGAGCTGAAAGGAACAGAGGAATTAAAAAACTTTGGAAAATCACTTTGGGGAGACCTATTTTAATAAAATGTATCTTTGTTTGGTAGAATGCTTCACATCCACCAGGGCATAAATTGCCTTATCTGAAGTCAGTATGTTTCACTGTTAGCATGGGATAGATACCATTGCCTGCTTAGCATTAAAAATCAACAGTATGAAGGTTGTTGGTGCTACTGTCTAAAAAGTCTAGGCAAAAGTATTTCAAAAATATTAGGAAAGAACTTTGAAACAATTGTCTTTAAATAAAATGTTTTTCTAAAACGAAGAATAGAATAAATATATCCTAAGATTCATGAAATCATATAAAACAAGAAGCTTTAAAATAGAAACAAATACTGTAAGATCCATGATATAATGCTCATAATGGGAAGTACCTCCAAAGGATATTATGGTGCTGAAAAAAGAAAACTTTCCAGTGTTTTTTTCCTCTTGGAAGAATGAAGAAGAAAGGGTGAAAATGGAAGATTTTATGTAGAAAAACCTGTAGACACTCCATGGCTGTAGCACAGAAGGTATCACACCAGCCACAATTTAGACTGCTGCTGTGCCAACAGTTTTGCTGCTTTTCCGTTGATATGGACTTAAACTAAAATGGAATAAGATTTAGAATTTTATTCTATTTTATGGGCAATAGATTTCAATCAAAATTTGAATATGTGGAAAAATTGCAGACAGTAAAAATACAGAATAAAAATGCACACTGTGTTTACCCACCACTATATGCTACATTGCCAATTTTCCCCCATATTTCAATACAAGAAAAAGAGTATTTTGGAACTTCATCTGCCTTTCTTATGGTTAGCTGTCATGGGTACCTTATAGTTTCTAAATTATTCATACATGCAGACCATATTTTTTTGGAAAGCTGGAATACCAGTTTGTACCTGCTTGAAATATAGCACAAGAAACAAGAAGGAAACTTTGGTCTCCATTGCATATTGCAGTCTGTGCAGGATTAACAATGAGAAAATATGTGGTTTAGGTCTCTCTTTTCAGGCTCTGGATTCCTCATATATGTCAATTCAGCAGTCTATCAAAGAAAAGAAAAGGGAGACAGAAATATGATGATTTTAGAAACAGGGACATGAACAGCTATCAGTGAGAACAGGTGTTCTGAGGAAAATATTTGTTATCGTCTCCAGAAAATTATTTTAACATGTCTCCTGAATATTTATATTATTACTAGAGTTTTTAGACAATATACAGTAATACAATTAAGACTTTCCATAGAGGCCACCATAGTGTTTGAGAAAGGCCAACCCAGAACAGCTATTCCTGGCTATCCTTTTCTTGGGCAAAGCAAAAGCTTGAGTTCTTACTTACAGGATAAATGAGTACTCTCACATGATGAGAAGTAATTATTTCCTGTTGCTAATTCAGAAAGGAATCATTAGTGTTTGATGGGGAACTCCTGCATGGGTTTACCAAATTTAAAAAACTGAAGGAAAGTATGAAACAGATTTCTTGTATGAGTCAAAGTACCAAGATTTTAATAATTTTGAACTTACATTCTAATCACTTCAAGTTGTACCCCTCAGCTCATTATCTATTTGGGCATCTGTCTCTCTAGATGTGTAACACCACCGAGTGTTAGTTTCTTCTTCCTTCCCTTTCTTCAGAAGACTCAATGGCTAATGTTTGTGAGAAATTTTTGAGAGGAAAGAGGGATCAATCATATGCTTTTTCCTGTTTGCATTTGCATGCACACAGGAATATGTAATGGAGGCCAAAGGGCCTTCCTTGTGTCATATTTCAGATTGCACAAACTAGTTTTCCAACTCTCTCATGCAATATAATCTCCAAAGTGTCCTTGGAACCAGATGAAATTTTGTTTAGAAAAATGAAAAAACCGTTAATTTTGAGCATTTCAGAACTTCCCTCCACCCTGACATTTTGTTTTACAAAACAAAGTACATGATTTATACCAACATTATCCTTACTGATCACTGGTAACATCCTCTAAATCACAGGGATCCAGTGGTCAGAAGGAGCAGCCAGTTACATCCTCCATGATGTGTACCACTGATGAAGCATATCTTTATCTGTAGGAGAGTGGTGGGTTGGTTCTTTTTATTTGATTTTTGGTTTAAATTTTTGTTTGGTTTGATTGTTATTTGGTTTATTGTTTTCAGGGTTTTTGTTCTTTGTGGGGGTTTTTCGGCAGGAAAAATGATAGTGTTACAATATGTTTGTAAGGGTCAGTTGCAAATCCATAGGATCATAGAAAGGTTTGGGTTGGAAGAAACTTTAAAGATCATGTAGTTCCAACTACACGGGCAGGGAACCTTCCACTAGACCAGGTTGCTCAGAGCCCCGTCCAACCTGGCCTTGAGCACTTCCAGGAAAGGGAACCCACAACATCTCCAAGTGATATTCTGGTGTCTCACCACCTTCACAATAAAGAACTTCCTAATGCCTAATAATCCCATTCCCTCTGACAGTTGGAAGCCATTTCCCCTGTCCTATGACTACATGCCCTTGTAAAAAGTCCCTCTCTCACTTTCTTGTAAGTCCCCTTAAGTCCCCCTTAGTCATGAAGCCTGATTATCAAGACATCTACTTTGCAGATTGTAGCAACATGAATAACAGTGTTAGTAATTACATAGCACTGGTACAGTGTGTAGGCAAAGTTTAATCACTTAACACCCTCAAGTGTGCCAACACCCCCTCCACCACCTCAGCACTGTGGAGGAGGAAACGAAGGAATCGTTTCTGTTGCTGTGTAAGAAAGGGAGACTGAGAGGTGAAGTGTGATAGAAGGTCAGAATGACAACTCAGAGAGAGTTTTCCAACCATGAGCTGCTTTCCTGGGGCAAAAAGCCACTGTATTTTAGTGAAATGAAACTCAGGCAGAGATCTGCTGAACTGGCACGGGCAGTTGTTCACTGAAACACTCAGCACTCTGAGGAGTACACATAAAACAAAAAATGAAAGGGAAAAAGCTGTAATCAGGGGTCATAGTGAAATCTGACATGACTCTGCAAGGGCATCTTCGGGTATTTGGTGTAAGGTGTTATATGAACAGAAGGGTGTGAAACCTCTGCTTTGCATGAAGAGTCAGATGACTTCCAGGCAGTAAAATGAAAAAAATGCCTTGGTTTCACTTCCTTTTGTGTTAGGACCAGATGATAATCCAGCTGTAACTATGGAGTCTCACAGAAGGACCACTTCAATTCTATACAGCATAAGATTTTTCAATCTTGTTCTGACACTTCTTTCAACTAGGACAAGTGTTCAGACAAAGAGCTCGTGTTAGTGTTGAGTGTTCAGCCCTCTTCAGCATGCACTCCACAGATATTTGCTAAAGAACACAAATAAAAAATTGCATGCTCTTAGGTCGCTTGGAAAGAGTAGATACTTTCAGGATATTTCCTGCATTGTTTGTAATGATGTTGGTTGATGATGATGGACAGGCAGTGCAGGGGATGGATCGGAACCCAGGTCTTCCTCGCAACCTGACTGTTCACAGTTCTTGGGCAACAAGACATACACTGGACAGTGGTGATCTGGTTCATCACTTTTGGGCAGAATGGGAAGCAAAACAGGGCTGGAAGAGACACAGGACCCTCATGTTCTAACCGCTCTAGGCGGTTGCCTAAAATCAAAATTATTTGGAGACATGACATTGTGTGTCATCAGAAGAGAATATTAGGAGACTAGTATGTCAACATTAATGTGCCACCATTTATTAAAATATAAGGGATTTGGAAAAGGGATGTTATATTTCTTTATTAAAATACATTTCAGCGCAGCTGATGATTCAATATAGAACATTCAATGCTTTGTGTGATAATTTGAATGTGGAGATTAGTGAAAGGTCTAATCTAGCCTCCCCAGGCAGGAGAGTGTACCTAAAATTCAGACCTGCACTCAGAAGATAGCATAACAGAGATACATGTCATGGCTTTTTTTTTTTTTTTTTTTTTTTTTTTTTTTTTTTTTTTTTTTTTTTTTTTTTTTTTTTTTNTTTTGCTCAATTTCTTGCCTCAGTTTATGATAAAACGCTTGTAGCACTGCATTGTGGGCAAAGCACTGCAATGGGACCAGGAGACCTTGCTTGTGTTCTTAGATTTGCCTTTCTCAGAGGCTGAATGATCATGAATCATCCCATTGCTCTGTGCTTCTATGTTCTTAACTGCAAAATTGGATGCTTGGCAAGTGGCCTTCTCTGAAGTGTAAAGAGATCAAATTAGCCAAGTAGCCCGCCAAAACTATAATGAGTATTGGCAAAATGTGAGTTGGCAAAATCCCTTTTTTCCCCAATACTTCATCCACCTGCTATTCTTAGAGGTTTAGTTGCAATGTGAGACCAAAGGGAGGTCATCTGAGGGGCACAGCTTGCTGTGGATGAGATGTGTATCTGACAAGTTTAACAGGGCAACCTAACCCAGCACAGTCACTCTGGATGAATAGTTCCCTGTAGAAGGCAATATTCCTGACTTAATATTTCACCTCCTGGAATTACATCTTCTGCTTGGCTGGAAAATTACAGCAATTAGTTGTGTTTGACTGTACTGTGATTTGTTCTTAATGTGTTAGGAAGACTGAGCTGTTTGAGTAAAGAACCTTTCCCAAACTCCATACAGGTCTTCTTTTCACTCTCTCTAGTAATTCATCTCAAAATCACTGCTCAAATTAGAACCTGTAATGGCAAAAACTGGGCTTCATGACTCAGTTCCTCTTCCAGTTGTATGTTTTGGACTGCATAAAGAATGCCATAGGTAACAGGAATAATTTTCACTCTCCCCCTTTACATATCCTTTCCACTTTGCCAAAGAATTGCTCCGTTGACTCATGGCCAGTCAATGAACCTCAGCAGGTGTCCTCATCTTGTAAAATAGCCTTGATTTTCCTGCATGTGTAAGATTACATTTAGCTGAGCCATACCATGTCTCTGTGCTTGCTTTGCATAGCAATCCAGATGTTTCAATCAATAGGTTTGTTCAGTGTGCTGGCATTTGTGAGTTACTTTGAATTCTGAGTTAATTTTGAATTCTGAGTCTGCTCTGAATTTTGGTGGGGCTTCCATTTTGTCACTGTCCCTGGAGGTAATTAAAAGGCATGTAACTGTGATATTTGGGAACATGGTTTAGTGGTGGACTTAGTAGTGCTAGGTAAGAGGTTGCACTCAATGACCTTAAGGGTCTTTTTCAAAAGAAATTATTCTATGATTCTAATTTTTGGCACAGAATCACAGAATAAAAATGATTTGAATTGGAAGGGACTTTTGAAGATCATTTAGTCCAACCTCTCTGCCGTAGGTGGGCATGTTAACTTTACATTTGTTTACAGTGCTTTGAAGCATCCTTGAATAGCACTATTACCTTACCTTCATGCCAACACTTCCAGCAATTGAGTTATTAATCAGTTTTAACTTCTTAAGCCAAAACAAAGATGTGCACTGCATAGTGTTACTACTTTAAGCAGATTACAACACTAACTCTTGTGCAGTACCGTGTTTGTTGTGAGATGTGTCTCATCTGTCTATGCTGCTGTTCCTAGGGAGCTCTTGCACGTAGCTTTTGGACCTGCTGTTGGTGGTGAAATTAGGTTCTTCTCCCTGAAAAATGACAATTTCCCTGGTAGTAGTAGTCTAGGTCTACTCCACAGATGGAGGTTCTCTTTCAATCAGCAAATGAAAAAGATTTGATGGCATTAGTGGCCATTAACTGAGATGGAAGGAGCTTCTGGGTAGAGCTTCTTCCACGGAATATCTGAAGGGTTATGTGGGTCTGAGATGAAGAGTTCTAATTTTACCTGTTAGAGCCACTTTAATTTTCATGTTTCTGATGAACTACAGACACCTTCCATTGCAGCCTGTGTGAACTGAGCCCACAAGTGCCCTCTTCCTGATTCTCTCTCTTTTCTTTTCCCTATGGGCCCCTTCTTTCTTTCCCCTATAGGCTCCTACCTACCCTCCATTCATGTACTGCAGTCTAAAATGATCTGATTTCTTCATAAGATACTTCAGAATAAGCTCTTTTCCCATTATATCCATCAAAGCAGAGTTTAGTTCCTATACAAGGCATTTCCCCCAGCTATCCTCAATACAGTTGTTTCAGGGTTCTGTGTGCACTCAGAGACCACCCTGTCTGTCTTCTTCAATGGGGATTGTTTTCATCCATGTCCTTCTGTTTTCACATGCTACACACGTTTGTGCAAGTGAAAAGGCAGATGGGGAATCTTAATCATTGCCAAGCAGAAATGAGCCTTAAAAATAGTAAATATACTAAATACTAAATTTTCTGCTCCCACAGATAGTAGACAACCATAGAGGAATATGATACATCATTGCATTCATACTGGAGCTTTGTTTGTCTTGTTCTGAATCTGGAGGTGAAGAATGGAAAAGTAGCAGAAGTGCACTTTAGACCCTGGAAAGGATGCAAGCAGTGTTTTACAAAAGGACAGCAACAGAAAGAATGTTTAAATCTCTAAGTGCCTGAACGCCATGGCAAACTCAGTGGTTACATTAAAAGAATACCAGAAATGAGTTGACTGTTGCACTGACCCTTTAACCACAAGATAAGATTTTTTTTTTTTCAGATGGTGTGTAAGAACGGGTTTGAGCCAAAATGCACGCTCCTCAATCAGAATGACAATTCCCCCCTTTTCCCCAACCACGTGTAAAAGAAACTTCAGCAGCTGCCACGTAAACGTTACCCGTTGACAAACCACTGAAAATTTTTCCAGGACCATACTTTAACAAGATGCTTTCGAGGGATTCCCTTGATTAGCAAAAAAATGAAGGGTTCTTATCTAACACTATCTTGTCTAAATATACACACCGGTGATGACGAAATAAAAAAATTTCAACACCAGGTATAAAAACCACTGACAGGCTGATGAAGTTCAGTCGTCTGTCTACTTGCTTCTAATAGAAGATTTAACTATTAGAAGTTGAAGCTCTCTGCTCTTAGACCTGTTCTTCCAGAAATTATTTGAGCAGTTTAACCTAACAATCACCAAGAAAATGGCTTTCCAAACCTACTGCTTGTTTGCTCTCTCTATTATCATGATTTCTTTTGGACATGCTGAAAATAGATTGAATCTTCTTCAACTTCAAAACGACATAGACAAACTGAAAGCTGATTTTGTAAGTATAGTCTTCTACTGCATTTCTCTTCTCCTGCTGCTTGTGTTTTACATACAGTCCAAACTTGAGCACTGCTTGACATACTCAATATGTACCAATAAAGGGTAATCATGGAACTAATTTTTTGATCATATCTTTTTTAAACAAGAATATGGATTTTTTGTTTTGTTTTGTTTCATTAAGTTCTTTCATTAACCTGATTCAGTTTTTCCATAGTCATAGTTATTGTAGTGATTTGCATTTATTTTAGGGATGTTCTTTCTTTCACAGTATCTTCTTCTTGCTCAATTCAGCTTTCATTACATTCCTTGTAACAAGAAATCTTAATGCAATTTATGGTGAATATATGAATCTTTATTCAGTTCTGAATAGATGCAATTTATTGACTTTTTAAATATTACATTTGCAGTGTCAGTGGGAGATTTAGTACTAGTTAGCAATATAAAAATGCTGCAGATGAACCTTTGCTTTAACAAATGCATTTGCTACTTAAGCTATTTTAAGTTATAGTAGTGTGTTGCTCAAAGGTGCTTTCTTATTCTTTTGCATCCTCCAATCATTTT
Source organism: Rhadina sibilatrix (assembly GCA_013400275.1). Classification (NCBI taxonomy): domain Eukaryota; kingdom Metazoa; phylum Chordata; class Aves; order Passeriformes; family Phylloscopidae; genus Rhadina; species Rhadina sibilatrix. The sequence continues at coordinate 76,327 of VWYO01027901.1, forward strand.
ACTTCCACATGTGTGACTATGCTCTGGCATGGGAATGTAATCTGGCATGATATTCTTTCTTGTCAAATAGAATTTTGGTAACTTGATAACTGTAATGTTAATTCACCAATCTTCATCTGGGAGGCATTAAAATAGTACACAGCTGAATTCAGCAGGAATTAACAAGACACAGCAGATCTACAATACAGTCACTTTTAGTTAACAGCTTTTATTTTCATTATATTTTTGGGGTTGCCCCCCCATCTAAATGTGTGGAAACAACTGCAACCATCTGCTTCTATTTTCAGCTCTGATTTTTCCATGATTTTGTCATAATTTTGTGCAAATGACAGTTGGAATTCAGTAGTCAGAGAACCACCTTGAAGTGGTAGACTAGTGTGATACTTCAATGTTTGCAGGACACTGGCTGTAAAAGTGGCATTATGTCTTAAATTTGGAATTACCATAGACCAGGGAGAGTCTTACTAGAATATGTATAACTCTGTGAAGAGATCCTGATCCATGGTGAGCTTTTTGCACTGACATTAAAACTTTGCTCCATAGCAGGTGCTCCCCACCTTTCAAAAGTAGAAAAAAGATCAGTTTGTTAGTGTGCTTAGCAAGGGGAGCCAATCAGCCTAGGAGGTTCCTGCCAGACTGCAAGTTTTCTCTTTGCACTCACTGTGTTTAAACTATTGAGCAGACAAAAGAAGGAAATAGTCAGTGTTGTTTACAAAAAGGAAAAAAAAAGACACACAGAAGAGGAAATGATTCAGTTTGTCTTTCCTTGGTAGGAGAGTTGTTTCCTTGCCTCCTAGAACCAGTTGCCAGCATCTGATGGTTAAATTCCGTGCCTGTGAGCCTCTCAGTAGCCTACCAATCTTGCATATCCCCATACCTGACTGTGGGCTACTGGGATGTTCTCCAATTCTGCAAATTACAGTTTTATACTAAAAGCAGCTCATTCTTGTTCCATATGAGATTTTACTGAGACTGTATGAATTTAGGGTCACAGATTATAAACTGCTGGACTTTGACTTACCAGAAAACACGCCAAGATCACACCTAATGATTTTCTAGCCAGTTGCTGTGCTCATTAGCTTTTATTTTTATCTGTCAATAGCAAAACTTACAGGGAGCATTTGGGAAAATAGAAGTGCTAAACAGATGAGTTATAGCAGAAGACATTGAAAAGAGGACTAATACCATTTCTGACACCAGGCAGCCAAGTAATGGGATTTGGTGGTTAGAGAAGTGAAAGCATTGTGATAGCAGATGTGCAAAAATCTGAATTTTGATGCTCCTTTGAATAAAGAACACAATTTTGCCTTGTGATAAATATTGTTTGTGTAATAGATATGTTTTGGTTTTTCTTTCAGAACTCAAGTCATTCTGATGTAGCTGATGGTGGACCTATTTTTACAGAGAGGCTGTCAAGCTGGACAGAGGTGAGTCAAAGCCAGATATGATGAAGCACCTCAGGCACTTTTTTGGTACAAAGCAGCTCCCAGAACCAGCATAATCAGCTGCGGTAGAACAAACATGAGCAGAGTTCTCTTCAGAAGCTTGGAAATGAGACAAAAATCCCCATAAAAAAGCTTTATACTGCACCATGAACTGACCCAGAGGTACAGCCAAGCCAGGGAGATGAGTTGCAGCATCTTCTTTATCATCTTGTTCCAAGTGTCAGAGAACCCCTGCATGCTGTGTTTTATCTTCCTTCCTTTCCCTACTGATGGGCACTCACAGACCTTTCTTTTTGATCGTATTTTTCAACAGAGAAATGAAAAAAGGATCATCCTGAGTCAAATTATTTCCATGTACTTGAAAATGCTTGAAAATACTGATAGGTCAAAGGCTCATGTCAGGAACATAGCTGAGGAGCTCTATACTCTGAAAGAAAGCCTTTCTGATGGCTCAAAGAAGATAGAAGATCTCAAGGACCTGACAAAACTTCAGGTAAGGCTCTTCCATTGCCTCCAAACCTTGTGGCATTATATTTTCCAGATGTGATTTGAGTGTGATTTCAGCTGATAAAACTTCAGTAAAAAAAAAAACTGTATGATAATCCCTGTGTAGCTCAGTTCATGCTGAAAAACCAAATATTTCCAGCTGCAGGGGCTGCTGCAGGTCTACAGTGTGGGGTAGTGCTGAGTTTTGGCACAGAGGTGCTGGCAGCACTGTCCCACAGTGTGTACACCAGAGCTGCCACTGACACGGCCCTTTGTGGCACAGAAATTGTTTGGGAAAGTTGTGCCTGGCTATGGAATGCTCTGTGGCACATGGAAAGCTCTGGGAGCACTTGGCTCACGGTGCTCATGCCAATGGCACAAACCACAGACCTCCTCAGAGATCTGCAGACAATGCCCCAGTGGAGGCAGCTGCTGTCAGCTGCAGGGTGGCTCTGTTTCACAGAGTATGGATGGTCTGTGGCAGGTTGCAAAGTAGCACAGAAAGTGGAAAACGAAAATCTGTGACATGGTGGCTCTTTGTTGTGGGAATTAGGTAGTAGGGAATGGAAAATTGAGATGTCCTTCTGTTTTCCCTGTGTGTTGTGGTCAGTAAATAATTATAGCTCTTGGCATAACTTTTGTTCCATTTGTTTCTTGCTTATTACAGATGAGTGACTTGAAAATTCAGCGCAAGGCTGTGAATGAGCTGTTCAGCGTCTTACAAAAACTGGGGGATACCTCAAGTTCTCACAAAAGAAAAAGAAGACAGTTTCAGAGGCTGTGCAAATGCTAATGCCATCTTTCTGTACTGAGCTACTGTGCAAATCTTGTTGGGACAAGAATTTTTTTTTATTTCAATCTTTCTATTGAATTTTTATGCATTTATTTATTAATATTTAAGTATCTTAAGTAACTATTTATAAAGAAATACTAATCAAAGTATTTATATTCCCTAATATTATATAAGAAATGACTTTGTCTTAAAATCCTGTCTATTTGTTATATGTTTGTTGACCTGAAAATACAGAATGAGGCAGTGTTTACCCAGTTTCCATATGGAAATCTTAAAATTACATTATAATGGTACCCAGCTTTCCATCTGGTGCTGTCTTGAGAGAGGGATGTTATGAGATCAGTCTTATCTATTTGGCATGGAGATACAAGCACCAGCATGGGTAAGTTACTCTATTCAGGAAAACATTTTTATGTCTGCTTACTACTAAACATATATAAATACAAATCAAGTAAGTAGACATGCTTAAAGATAAACAAATATTGAAGCAAATTTCTGAACTAGAGAACTGATGATTGCTGGTTACTGTTATTATTATTATTGTTATTGTGCACTGAAGTTACCAGGAGGGCAGTCTACTTAATATCTCCAGAGAATGTGACTAACTCTATTGCACTGACTTGAGTTAAACTCTCAGATTCTAAAAATTTCTGTTTTGTTTGGTTTTGGTGGTGTTTTTTTTTATATTTTTGTACTGAACCATTAGAATGTGTCTGTTGTAATTTTATTTATTTGGAGGTAATAGTATGGAAGTTTTTATCTCAAGGACTATATTTTTGCACTGGAATATTTTTAAAAACTTTGTATTTTTCAACTGAGATTTTTTGAAATCTGAATATTAAATGAATAAATTAATTAATTTAAGAAGTGTGTTTTCATATTTATTCACTATCATCTATGTGAAAAGTAAAACGCTAATTTTGTTCTACATTTTCACAAAGGGCGGTCCTTTATTTTTAAAGAAATATGGCAGAAGAGCCTAAAATTCTCAAGTTTTTCTTGTATCTGTTTGAGAAAACATCATTTTGCTTGTGGGGTTTGAGAAAACATCATTTTGCTTGTGGGAAGGCACTGATCATTTGAAATAGTTACTCTGACCTAAGATAAAAAACACTCTCAAATTTCTCTGCATGTCAGAGTTGAGGAGCCCAGACTGAGCTCAGGCCTCCTGTTGGGCTCTCTCAATTGATACAAGCTGGAGGCCAGGGGCAGCTTGGGCAGGTCTCATAGGCTTCCAAATTCTCCGGTCCCCAGGGCTCGACCATGCAAATCATCTGGGGGTACACTGGCTGAACTGACTGGGAACAGGGCAGATTTTCCTTGGCACTCCTGCCAACATGAGACTTCCAACCACCCCGAGCTTTGACTGATTCTATAAAATCCAGAAACAGCACCACATCATACCTGAAGTTTAGTTGCAGCAAGCCCTACAAGTTTAGTTGTAATTGTTGCAGCCATTCCTGCTCCCATGGGCTCAGCTGTCTCCCGTGGTTCAAGACACCTTCATTCATATCCACATTTGACAGTCATAACCAAGTGACTTTGTGATCCTAGAGACTCCAACTGGTTTTGAAGGAAACAGCTGCTCTTGTTTATATTCATCACAGACATACATATGCATGGGAGATGCAAGTGAAATTTCTTCTGTAGGATTTCTCCAGTTCCAGGACTAAGCATGAGAAGCCTCAGTAAGCATTTAACATAGACAAGGTGTCCTTCTGTGCTCATGCTCTTTCATGAGGTATTAAAGGAGATTAACTCTCCTTTGGGGATACACAGACAGGTGCAGCAAGTTCTATTTGAAAAAAAAAAAAATTAAAAAAGAAAAAGACATTAAATAAAAGGAAGGGAAGGGAAGGGAAGGGAAGGG
>VWYO01027901.1:81392-96697 GCA_013400275.1 Rhadina sibilatrix
GGGTGCTTAAGATAAACTGCTGAACATTCCTCACTTTGTTACTGTGATAATAGTGTTCGATAAGAATGTCATAAAAATCAGCCCCTACAAAGCCACTTTTTCCATCCCATCCCATCCCATCCCATCCCATCCCATCCCATCCCATCCCATCCCATCCCATGCCTTTTTTCTATGGCATGTAGTTGTATACTATGCAAATTAGATGAATCACTTTTAACATGAAAACCTGTCATCTCTTCTCTGACATTCACAGGAGTCCTGGATCTCCTTTTCTCACAATATCCAAGGGCACTTCCAGCTAAGCTAAATGTAAAGATAAAACGAATTTTAATGGCTATCACAGATACTTCTATAGAAAAACATATCAGAAGTTTTGGACATTTTTTGACTGAAGGTCAGTGCAATTTCTTCCACCTACATAATCTGAGAATGCTAATATATGTGTGTGCTTGGGAGTGAAAAGATATAATCTACTATTTAGTATTTAAAATTAGAAAGGGAAAAAGTCAAAAGGAAAGACAATTGTCTGAGAATCTCACTTTGTTTTATGCATCACTTCCGTAGCACGTTAATTCTGTCCTTATTCTTGCATACTACCGGCCCTGATTTTAATCTGCCATTTTATCAACTTGTCACTCTGTATTTTGTAGTCCTTTAATAGTTTTCAGGAGCTGGACCTCCTCTCTGTGTTGTGCACAACTTAGTTCATCACTAACTTAGTTACAAATATTAACAGCTTACTGTATCACCAAACTTAATTGTGAATATGAATGATTAACTTTACATGAATAACCTAGCACATCAGCAAGCTTAATTCACAACTCCCCCTGTCTCTCAAACTGCTGATGGCTACATTTTAAATCATGGTATTATTAAGGTTGGAAAAGACCTCNAGAGAAGGGTTACAGTTTCATTAGTCTTTGGCAGGGAGACAGTGTTTCCCCACTACTCCTGAATGAATTAATACTCTATTTCTTTAATTTAAAGCCAAGACTGGCTAGAAACTACTTTATTAGACTATAAACTGAAAAAATCTACAGTCCTTCTATACCTTACTGTATGGATCCATGGAAACACAATTAAGGCAATTGCATCTAGAAAAATTAATATTTCCCAATCCATCCTGCTTTAGCTGTGTGTACCCAACCCTGTGCTCTGCTGTCCCCTGCACTCCTGACGCTATCACATTAAATTTGGCTCAAAACAGCAAGTGTTTTGTGGCGGGGGGGGGTTTGCTCAGTCACACAATTTCCTGGGTTCTTCTCATCCTAGTGTGGGGTAGCAGAGAAGGAATGAGCAGTGCAGAGATGGAGTAGAAGCTGTCACTGCTGACAAAATGTGTTTGTATATTCTCATTTCAGTAGTTTGATGATTTGGTTTTTGCTTGTTTAATTGATTAGTTGGGGGTTTTTTTCTTCCCCCCCTTTTTTTTTTCCTCCAAAGTGTTCTCCTGACACCAGACATTGTAGAGATTGAGCAGCGCTACCATAGTTATCTATTCAAAGAAAGCTAAACAATAAGTCTCTCATATTGGCCTGACTTTTCCCTGCCCAGTGTAAGTCTGTGCAATTTCTACAGGGTGCTTAAGATAAACTGCTGAACATTCCTCACTTTGTTACTGTGATAATAGTGTTCGATAAGAATGTCATAAAAATCAGCCCCTACAAAGCCACTTTTTCCATCCCATCCCATCCCATCCCATCCCATCCCATCCCATCCCATCCCATCCCATCCCATGCCTTTTTTCTATGGCATGTAGTTGTATACTATGCAAATTAGATGAATCACTTTTAACATGAAAACCTGTCATCTCTTCTCTGACATTCACAGGAGTCCTGGATCTCCTTTTCTCACAATATCCAAGGGCACTTCCAGCTAAGCTAAATGTAAAGATAAAACGAATTTTAATGGCTATCACAGATACTTCTATAGAAAAACATATCAGAAGTTTTGGACATTTTTTGACTGAAGGTCAGTGCAATTTCTTCCACCTACATAATCTGAGAATGCTAATATATGTGTGTGCTTGGGAGTGAAAAGATATAATCTACTATTTAGTATTTAAAATTAGAAAGGGAAAAAGTCAAAAGGAAAGACAATTGTCTGAGAATCTCACTTTGTTTTATGCATCACTTCCGTAGCACGTTAATTCTGTCCTTATTCTTGCATACTACCGGCCCTGATTTTAATCTGCCATTTTATCAACTTGTCACTCTGTATTTTGTAGTCCTTTAATAGTTTTCAGGAGCTGGACCTCCTCTCTGTGTTGTGCACAACTTAGTTCATCACTAACTTAGTTACAAATATTAACAGCTTACTGTATCACCAAACTTAATTGTGAATATGAATGATTAACTTTACATGAATAACCTAGCACATCAGCAAGCTTAATTCACAACTCCCCCTGTCTCTCAAACTGCTGATGGCTACATTTTAAATCATGGTATTATTAAGGTTGGAAAAGACCTCTAGGACCATGGAGTCCAACTGTTAAGGCAGCACCATTGTGTTCACCCCTAAACCATGTCCCCAGGTGTCACATCCAGATGTCTTTGGAACACTTACAGAGGTGGTGATCCCAGCACTTCCTTGTGCAGCCTATTCCAGTGTATGACCAATGGCACAGGCCCCAAAAAAGCCCTCTCATGACTGAACCCACTTAACTGCAAAAACCATTCACTGATTCCTGCTCCTTTTTTCTTGTGTTTTAACCAATTGCATATTTATATGAGGAATTCCTTGTCATGTAATAGCTCAACTTCTTTGGTAGCTTTACAGTGAGACTCATCAGAGATTCTTTGAAGCTCAAAGACATAGTTGTATTTTGTCTCCCCCTTGTCTATATTCCCTGACTCTTCACTAAACTCTGCTATAAACAATGTATGGTCTATCATGTCACAAATGTCACAATATTTACTATTTCCTTTTGCACCACATTTATCTCTGGGCCCACTCTGTCTTGGTACTGTGCAGAAAGGATGTCAGTCTTACTGGTTTGCAATTTTCTGGGGTCCTCTTGAGGTCTTTTGGAAAATTAATGTCCAAGAGGTCCATTTTGTGCATGTCTGGTGTGGGGGCAGACTCAAGAGTGGGTTGGATCCTGCACATCCCAAAATCTGTAGTTCAACTGTTTTACCCTTGAGTCCTGCAGGACTGCCAGGTGTGGGCTGTCAGCTCAAATCTGTCCTTGCCATGATCTTCCTCCACTGGTCTAGGAGTGACCATGGGATATATATATATATATATATATATGTGTGTGTGTGTGTTCTTTTTTTTTTTTTTGTAAGTGGGAAGTAGAAATAATAAAAAAAGTCTAAAAAGGTCTGGAGGTGTAAAACCCCAAACTTGTCAGATGGGTGTGGGATTTTCAGCCCAAAAATAGCTAATCATATAAAACCTCTCATCTCTTTGTTATCTTGTGTGGGGCAGAGTGGTAACAACAACTTCTGCAATGCATGGGATGTATGTAGGCTGCTGAAGTAGGTGAGAAGCAGCATAATGGCCTTGCAACAGCAAAAATATTACTTCTGGGTGTCTTATCTAGCTGTTGGTCTTCATGCAAGATAGCAAAATAAGGCCATCTGTCTTCCAGCTTCCTCTCCCATTCTTTTATTTCCACAGTTCCCTCTCACAGTGAGCAGAGACTTCCTGGCAAGCAATAAGGAAGGTGTATGCCAAAAATCTAGCTGCAGAAAAGAGTGGAGTAGTTCCTTGCTCCATAGCAAAACCAGCTGTGGCTGTATGGTGGTCACACTATCCAGAGGGCAGCTAGAATCAAAGAGGGCTCCATTCCCCTTTGAAGGACGTGGGAAGGAACCTCCTGCACCACTCCACGCTCACTGCTCTCACAGACAAGCATCACTTGTGAGATTTCTCCTGTATCCCTGGTCAAAGATGAGCTTGAGCTCATAAAACAGAAAGCAAACCAGTCAGGTAAGTCTGGTCTCTAAATCAACCCTGGGTTGTGAGTTTAACAGGAACAAATGACACTCAATATTTCTCCACAGATTGGATCTATGTTATCAGAAAGATGCAATAAAATATATCTCTGTGCATAAACATTTCTGCAGAAAAGTATTCTTGAAAAATGCATCATCGTATACAATGAACCCAAAGCCAATGACATTGAAGGAAAGTCATTTCACAATTGATGGTTTTATTTTATCCTAAGGCTGTTAATGTCACCAGAGGTAAGGAAATTCCCCCCAGAGTCACCCTTCTGATAGGTTCCTGAAGGTCAAACATGTTGCTAACAGGCAACTGTCCCTCTGGTGCATGCACAACTGTCTTCACTCCACTTTCATGTCTTCCTGCATTATCATCTGGTGTCCTCCTCCACAGATTTCTGGTTGCATCCTTAAAAGCTGAAGACATCAATTGTGTTCCTATAAGGACAAATTTATACTTTTCACTTTCACTGCATCTTTAAGAGGACTACTGAACAGAAACACTATGCAAATAAATTAAAATTTATTCTCAGGAATTTATAAAATATTTTATCCCCACTTGAGCTACATGATTACACTATTTCAAGGAACCATGTTGATAAATTGAGTTTAAAGTACTTACCTACATTGAAAATTTGTCTATCAGGCTGAACAAATGCTAGAGAGCTCCCTCTAACCCAATTTATTGCAATAACCATGTACAGCTCTTTACTGTCTCCAGTGAAAAGCCAGTGGTATGTTGTTCACTTGAGCAGCTGTGCTGCTCGAGGTTTCTGTTACAGGTTGATTGATATAAAAATTCGTAAAAGTCAATGGGAAGATTCCTTTTGATTTAAAAGTCATTGGAATTGGGTAAATGGATTCTGGATATCATTGTAAGGTGCTTTTTCTTTAAAAAAAACCAAACCCTCATAATTAGAGTGGGATGCCCAAACAAATTATTCTAATAGATGAAAAAGTATAGAAGAGGTTGATAGTTTAAATAAATAGATAGATTCTGCATTTTAATGAATTTGTAGCAAAACCAGTCAACAGTGTTCACATTATCTGCTGAGAATATTCCTATTTTCCCTAAATAATCTCAAAATTCCTCACATTTGAACCTGGTATACAGTCTTGAGAACTATGAAGAATGTGAGTAGCTTCACATCATCAGTAACCACTACACAGCATGGGCTCTATTTAATTTGAATGGTCCAGGCTTACTGTCTTTTGGTTCCTGAATCATGCTTCTCTTTCGGCCACTCAGAGACTCAGGCAAACACTTTTTACTCAATAATGGAAAGATTTTATTACTCAAAGTAAAGCTAAACTGTTTTGGTTTTGATTACAAATAAATATGTTAAACTTCTTTCCCTTATTTAGAACAGTAGAAAAACATTTGGAACAAAGTGGCTGTGAATTTCTGAAAAGACCATAATTTATTGATAAATGTAAAAGCTCTCAAGTTACAAAAATTACCATAAAATTATTAATTTAAAATGCATATAAAATAGCTTTCAGAGATTTCTAGAAAATACTTCAAATGCTGTCAACTGCCTTATGTCATTCACGTGCTTGTTCTCTTAGTTTGTTCATTAACAGAGCAGTTTAAGAAAAATGATCTAAGAATGAACAAATTGTTGTGATTTTTCATCCGACCCAAACAAGCAATGAGACCGAAAGTCCAGCTGGTGAAATTCATATTGCCTATCTAGTAACTGGGTTGTTTTTTTTTCCATAGACTTTGTAAAAATCATTTGCTTCTTAGGTGGTGAAAAAATTGATGTGGTTTTCAGATGGTGTTTATCACAAGTGGCTAGTGACATGGATATAAACGGAAAAAACTATTCATTTTTAAACCTTGAGCTGGTCTTAGTAAGCTAGCTCTTCATTTCAGAAAGTTCTTATGAATTCTAAAATTATGTGTAGACCAACCACACAAATGCTACATGAGCACACTTTAGGGAAGGAACAGCAATTAAAATAAGAAATTTTCATGCATTTGTGCCTGTATCAAAAATAAGCTACACAGAGATGGGCAAAATAAGTATCTTTTAATCTGCACAGACAAAAGCAAAGTCTCAGATGAAAAGTTTAAAATCCCTTCAGCTAAGTAGTTTCTGTTCAGTGATAGAAGTTTTTTCTCAACAAGCCTTTCACATGCCCTTCCAAAAAAAAAAAAAGACCAAAAAAACCAAACAAAAAACTGAAAAAAACCCACAAAAAAACCCCAACCAAAAAAAACACAAAAAACAAAAAACAAAACCCACAAAAAAACCCCAAAAAAACCCAAATCCCAAACTTAAATCTGCACATTTTACAGAAATAATGTTTGACTACCTGAGGAACCCAGTTACTGAAAGCTCTGTCTCAAACCCAAGGTGCTCTTAGAGGGTATGAGAAGCACTGCCTAGCTTGACTGACTAAAGTTAAGGAATTGCTGTGCTCTTCCACAATTTTTAAAAGCCCTAGGCACCCTTTTAATCCATACAGCAGGTTTCACATATTTTTTACTTTGTTAGACCCTGTACAACATTTCTGCTCCAAAGGGGCTTTTCTGATAAACTTTCTGAAATTGTGAGAAAATTACTGGCAATACAGGAATAAAATTTTCAAGAGGACACATTTAATACTGGACAGACTTATTTTTGGTTTTTTTTCAGGATGATCTATCATTTCCAGGACATGCTTGTGTGCATTTCTCGGAGGGGCAAAAGCTTCTGAAGGCGCAGAACAGTACAGTGAACACAGGTGCCCTGACTCTCTTCCCACATGGATAGTTCTGCTCCTCCTGGTGCCTGTATTTCCTTGTATCTTCTCCAATCTTAAATTCACAGTAAGCAATCTACAACTAAGCATTTTCTCAGTAATTCAGATAGGTAAATGAGCAAGCCTTTGGACTTAACCTTCTTCCTCAGCTCTTGTTTCTGGTTCAAATTTCCATTGCTTTGCTGTGTTTTCTTTCTAGTCAGTCACTTTTCTCTCTGGTCACCTCTGACTCATTTTCTCCCACTCCCAGGAAGGTTCTCTGATTTTTTTTTTTTTTTTTTACCCTGCTTGGCCCTTCCCAAGCCCAGCCCTCCTGAATCTATGAATAGGGCCAAAACTCATCCTTTCCTATGGATCTCTTTTCAGGGCTTACTGCTTTCCATGCAATGTGACCCAGATAATGCTAGCTGAACACAAAGGAAATCTCTGTCAAATGAATGTATGTGTGTTTGTATTTATACAAACATGAATACATATTAATACCTGTCTATTTTCAGAAAAGTCCAAACCACCCTTTGTCTGCCTTCAGCCCCCCAATATCTTAACAGTACATTATTCACATACCTTAGTAATTTCTAAAAGTAATTATTTGACTTTATTATGATCCTTCTAATCTTCTCTCTGTTCTTCATTCTGGTTTATCAAAGCCAGATGCACCCGCACCCTGGGTTTATGAATTTTATTAGCACCTTGTGAGCTCCTATCAAATATTGGTAGCTAATTCAATCGAACTGATATTGTAATGCTCTGTCCCTATCATCTTTTGTGGTATCCATTATTTGGAGACATTCTTATGAATATAAGAAATAATGAGTCTACCATTTTAGGTGTAGGAGTTCAACTTCTTGTCTGGCTATTTCTAACCTGTAGCTAATCAGTTTAATCTTCAGAGGAAAGTCTGTGGGTTTTGTTCCTTTTAACTATTATTATTCTCTTCCTGGTAGTTATTCTTAGTTTGTCTGTGTTTGATCTAGAAGAGACCTCCTGTGCAATGCCTCTTCAGCCACAACAATATGCAAAGACGTATAACAAATTTAGCATCAAAGTAGCTTCTGCTATTCTGACGCATCAGAATAGCACTGTTAGTGTTTTTCACCTCCAAGAAGGAGTGAAACAGGATAGACAGTCTTGAGTTTAAAAGCATCTGACTGAGGGCTAGCTCAAGAAGAAAGATGTATTTCCTTATCACTGCCATCACTTGGCCTGCTTTGCCACCCCAAAGTACCGGCACACAAAATCTTATCTTTCTTTTATTTTATCTTTTATTGTATCTTGTATGCACTGAGAGGTGAATACACTTGTGTAACTTAACACAAATCCAACTATTCTGCAGCAGGATTTATTCATTTATCTTTAACAGCTGGACTATACACTTGAGTTAAATCATTAAACAAAATTGCTGAAAAGGAAATGCTAGCTTTCATGTGCTTGAGAGGGCTGTGGTGAGGGGGAGATCTGTAACAAAATTCAGGAGAAAAGGTCCCAGGCAGTACCACCATCTGACAGCTTGGTTTTGTATCACCACATTTGTTTCAGAGTGCCAAAGGCAAGCCAAATTTTCTTTCCTGCAGTTGCAAAATTTTAAAAATTACTGAGCTGTGTGGGCTGAAATTCACCACTGGGCTGAGTGGCAAAGCACCTGCCAGGAACATCTCATGCAGTTCAGCTCCAACCCCCGCCTGCCTTCAGCTTGCACAGGTGGCTAAACCAACAGAAGACCAAACCATAGACCTTGTCAAATGGAGGGTAGTTGCTACACAGCTCACAGCAAGTAGGGCTCAAAGCAGCCCTGGATTCCCTGTATGTGTCTAACATATAACACTACTCCATCGACCCCTTGCAAGCAGAGATGGTCTAGCCAACTGTATACGTTTTGAGATAAACAAACCTTTATTAAGAAGAGAAATGAATCCTGCTGTGATCTTAGTTGTGGTCAAAGCTAAGCAGTGAGCCCAGTCTGCAGCAAAGGAGCAAAGACTTCAAATGCAACACATGAAAGTATCACTGGAACGATCTTATTTAGGTGCTCTTTGGTATAGCTATTTGTAGAAACAAAGGCACTATATTAGTCACAGTGCTATTAATCAAGTTGTCTGGCTGACTCATAACAGAAAAGTGATAATAGAGTAATCAAAAGTACAGGCAACAAAACACAGTTTATAGCTACTTTTCTATGATAGTAAGGAAAACAGGGAAAAGGAGTGGCTAAGGTCAAGTCAAGAGTTGTAATTATTACAAGGTGTCTTGGGTTGTGGAGCCAGGGGTGTATATTCTATTTTCATTGTTAAAAGCAGTTGAGATGTTTTTCTTTATCTCTTGTAACTCTGGGAGGAGAGGCTGGATGCCTTCTGATAATGGGCCATTAGCACCTCCCCAGGCTGTATCCCGGCATTCCATCATCTTACTGTGAGATGCATGACATCCTCCCTGGCAGTGGGGTGGGGGGGCAAGCAGTTTCTACCTGCATAAAACTGAGACACAGGGACACGAAAGCTGCCAGCTTCACCCGATTTCTGGGAGGAAGACTGGACCCCTTCTGATCAACTGGACCCTTTCCCATCCACTGGACCCCTTCTGATCCACTGGACCCCTTTTCACCATCACTGGACCCCTTTTCTACAGGATCATCTCTACTTCACCAGAACCACATCTGCCACTCCAGGAGGACTCACTTTGGGACTGCTTCCAACACCCTGACCAACAGAGTGTCAGGTTGTAGCCCTGACTCTGTCAGGGTTCTCCAAAATTGTTGTTTGTTTGTTTGCTGGTTTGGTTGGGTGGTTTTGTTTCCTACTACATTTGTATTGTTAATATTCCTAGTAAAGAACTGTTATTCCTATTCCCAAATCTTTGCCTGAAAGCCCTTGATTGCAAAATTATAATTTGGAGGGGGTGAGGGGTTTACATTCTCCCTTCTAAGGGAAATCCCAGTTTCCCTGGCAAATACCTGTCTTTCCAAACCCAAGGACATAGAGAGAGGTTGTAACACCTAATAATTGATAACGCTTTACAAGAAAAATTTCATGGTTCATGTCTTTCGAAAATCAGATTTTAAAACAATGCATTAAAACATCGTCCCTATCAATTAGAAATTGCTTAGACACATGTGCATTGCAGATGCAGAAAGGCAGGGCAATGAAACATCGTGGAAATGGTTTTCTCACCTAAAGAATGAGAAGGCAAACGTGGCTGGAGTTAAATGGGTTTAGGTTTACAGTGTCTGTAAAACACTATAAACAGCTCCTCAAGACTTCCTCTCCTGGTTCCACCAGTTTTTCAAGGAAAATAACATTTTTCCACATGTGGAAATCTACACACAGTGATTTACCCGTGTTTGATATCTTACACTAATAAAGCAATTCAGTGTGTAATTTCATTAATTCTGTTTTTTCTAGGCTTCTTTATTCATTTGCCATTAGGCTGGAACAGTGATTACATGTGTGACTTGTGGTGGGAATGACTCACATTCTTCAGTAATGGTCCCTGCAGTGTCTCACTAAGCCTGTTTGCTGAGCAAACGGGGATTCCCAAGAGATGGCTGCCTGGACTGCAGCGGTGGTGGGAATAATTAAATTATTTTTGCAAAATTTTCAAATCTGTCAATTTACATTGTATAAATTCTAAATTTTGTATACCAGAGCTTACCTGGCAAGACTAATTTACTTTTGTTGAAGGTGGAATTTGGAGTTTCCACCAGCTGGAAGCCTGTGTCACAATGCTTCATTGTAATCATTTTTGTGAAGGATAAAAATAAAAAGGGAGCCTTTATCTTACTTTCCGTCACTCCAGGTTGCTTATACATTAGGGTTAGATATTTATTATTACACTCATATTCCTCTTGAGATAAACAGTAAGGTAGATATCTTAAAGTGAAGGTAACAAGCTTGAGGCTGTGAAATCATAGCTACAAGAGACAAGAGAAGCTCATAGCTACAACAAGAACCTTGGAAGGTTTGTATTTCACCTTTCCACTTCCCTGCTAATGCAAAAGTTGTAGAAAACAGCCCAGATTCACTAAATTAGTTATTTTTGTTGGCTAAAAAACACCAACAGAACTTCTCAAAACTTCTTTTTGGATTCCTGAGGCAAATGGCCTAGCCTCACGTTCTCCATGGACTTTACAGTTAGAAGCTAAACCTTTTAGTATTTTGCCTCAGCTCTATGCTCTTCAGAAACATGATCAGGGTGTGCCATATGAGGCTAACCAATTTTCCCATTGCAGAGGCTACAGTTCTAAGAGGGGTGTTTCTGCTACAAAAATGTCTAATGAAACCACAGGCTGCTCTTGAGTCTTGTGTGTACAGTAGGCTGTGGGCTCAGAGCCACTCCCAACAGGCCAGAGCTGACTTCATACTATGAGCACAACTGCCTCAAGTAAGTGCTCATAACTCTTTACCCAGGGAGTTTCTACCACAAAAGTCAAGAAAATATAAAAATACTGCTAGGTCCAGTAGGTCTCACCAATTTGTGTACACAGATTTGTTTCATCAGCTTTTGACTGAAACATGATACTGCAGAGTTTAGAAAACCAATTTGAAGCAGACATGTGGTCCTATATGACTTTTATCCCAGAAGTAAAACCAGTATTTAATGATAATTTATACCAAGCCAGCAGATGTGTAGGTGAGTGAGGAATCTCCTGTCCACTTTGCCATAGTGCTGGAAATTCAACACGATCAGGTTCTAAAAACAGCCTTAATTTTTCACAAAAATTATGTATAGCTATGATACAGCTCCATGTGTGAAGCAGCAGAAAAATGGCCTTGGGATAGAAGGCATCTCTACAGCACTCAGAAGATGAGAGGAAGGGTAAAGAGCCATGCCAATGCATACAGGCAGATTTTGACACAAAGGAGAAAGGAAAATTTGCTGAGTGATGTCGTGGGAATGGGAACCTGGTTCGTGTGGTACATGAAGAATGCTTAGATTGACATATCTTGAGCCAATATAAACAAGAAGACTGAACTGCTGAAAGCCATAAAAAGGGTGTTGAAACAGAACAAGAAAGAAAATGAATAGACAATAAACATCTGATTGTTAACTTTTAGGATTGTAGATTAAAATAGTTTTGTGTTTGGTAGCAGTGTTTTTGTCTGTTCTGTAGACTTTACAAGACTCGGTGACAAGTGGGGTCTGACAGCTCATAGACAGTTGACCAAAAGATATACCTGACTTGCAGACCTGAGGAAAGGTTGGTAGCCAGGATCCAAGAGGAAGCACGATTCCGTTTGACACTAATGAATTGAAGCTGGTGTTGATTTTTCAGAGAAACCACAGGGACAAGTCATGAGGGTGAAGAAGATCCTCACCCTAAACAAGGCTGAGGGAAGAGCAAGGGAAGAGCAAGGGATGTATCAGAAAAAGTCAAGGTATTGAGACAAAAAATGCCAGTTAACTGCTGAATGAGTTTGGGATACTGACTATGAGTCTGGTCAGGGAGAAGTCTGGAAAGACTGAGAACATCTACTCCAGTGGAGTACAAGAAGCAAAATACATATTTATCATTTGGAAATGTGGACATTTTCAAGCCTGTGTTTTTATATGTGGATAGTATCATCTCCTTCCATGGTTTTTCATAACGAACTGACGCCAGGCTTATCAACCCTCAATGAATGTAACTGATATGGCATGAAAAAACATGAAAAATATGACTAAAGACATATTAGATAAAGAGAGTCTAAGAATGGATTAAAAGCATCAGCTGAGGGGAATGAAAATGAAAGCTAAGTCAGGAAGGATAAAGTCATTGAATTTCAAAACAGTGAAATCAGATTTCACACTTGTTAATTCCAGATAGGGGTCAGTCTAAAATTGCATATTTAGCCCAAGGTACAACGACCCTGCTAGATCTTGGATCAAGTTCTTCTAAATTGTAGTTCTACATGCAAACTGTAGAGCTGTTTGTTCCAATTCAGCACCAAATACTAAATTATATTTAGTGGCAGTTTTTGGTGTGGTATAAAAGTATTTGTGTGTTTCTTTGAGACTTTATCAAGTGCAATACAAATCACTCATGCACACCAGCCTTCATTAAGTTCTTTTTACATTTCTGTACCAAGTTCTGGAGAAGAGATCACTGAGTTCTTCCTATAAACTGTTCTGTGGCTTCCAGCAGCTTTGGAGGCCAATGGACAGTTATCAGCTCTGCTTACCAACCATCCGGCCGCTCTGCTTTAGCAGTGAGGCACCTTCTACTTCACCCACTGAGGCCAGACCTCCCTGCTGTGCTGCTGTGTACAGTATGACCTTCTGAAAATATGGTCACCTAGTTTATGTTCTCCAGTGAATTTGGCAGATGCCTCATCCCTCCTCCCAAATCAAAATAAAAGTATGCTCTTCAAGTTAGTTATACGCTGAGAAGTAACACCTTGTGATGGGAAAGCAAAGAGCCTGCAGCTGAGACAGACCTTGGAGGCGGGTCTATCATTGCCCAAGCCAGTTTACAGCTTTGAACAGCTCTTGTCTATTCCTATTACTGGAACAAAGTGCAGTCAGGAATTTTGAAACTGCATCCAAAAATCTCCTGCTTGCAGAGTCTGATATGAGTCTGGGCTATCCATATATGTCCATATGTGCATGGATATTCAAATGATGACTTTGTGGATTTAGTCCAACTGCTATGCTGTTTAAGGCTTCTACCATAAAAATCTCTTTGTTGTGTACAGTTTCTGTGACACTGCTGTGAAAAAATCCACTTTCTTGGAAAGCTTTTCCCCCTATGCGTGAGGAGGGCAGATGCTGTGGGAACTGCACTGCCAAATCTGTGTGACTAAATTAAAAATACTGTGGCACCAATTAACACCATGTCTTTCCATATACCCCTTTATGAATCTGTTCCATGTGACATACAACTATAGCAACATGCAGCAATAAATTCCTGACTTATCAGGACTCAAGCTAGTGAAACTGTTTCTTCTATGGTTTTCCATACAGTCAGTATGCAGAAAATGGCTACGAAAAGGAATACACTCCAGGTCATCCAGAGGGGAAAAGCGTGCAGTGCCACACATCAAGGAAGAAGTCTACTGGGCTGTCTCACAGCCTCTTCATCCTGCCACAGCTGCTCACCATATGCTGCCCTTGATGGCAAAGAGCCCTTTGATGACTGATCTAACCCAGGCCAAGGGACACTGAGATGTCATACATAACAGCTGAGAACTTGTGGGAGTTCAATGATGAAGTCATTTGTCATTGAACAAATCCAAAACATACTCCCATACTAGTCATTGTGAAGAAAATTAACTCTACCTCAGCCAAAACCAGCACATGTGGTCACAGCCGCTACACTAGTCTCAATGAGGATGCAGAAGCCCCACCACATTCCAGGCCTGGGTTGGCCCCTGGCACACATCTGGGGAGAGGGTAGCGTGGTGTGAGTGCAATGGCTATACACCACTCAGCTCTGCATATCTACTCCATCCCCCACTGCCTCAGGCTGTGTGTGGGATGTGTAAACAGATGCAAAAGGTCACGTTGGAAAGATATCTAAAACGTGAGCAAATACACCCAAGAAAAAAATATTTTTTCTTTCTCTTCACTTCTGTCAGCTGGTTCAAAGTGTTGCCAGTGCCTTTGCTGCACAACTTTCTTCTATCCTAGACCAAAACACATAGCCCTTTGAAGAAAACATGCAGTGTTCCCTGGTACCTCTGCACTGCAGAAGCAATTTCCTCCAAACAAAAGCAAATAGTTCAGCAGAGATGAGGGACTATATTGCACCATGCATCTTGTTTCTATACTGACTTCTGCAATTCCAACAAAAAGCTCACACGTGTGATTATTAAATCATCGCATACCACACAGTTTGGCACAAAGAACCACTCAGAATTGAATGGCAAGTCCTCAAATCCTTTTACATCAGCTAGCCTGGGCACAAACTGAGCAGTGCTCTCTGGATTCAGCCTTCCAGGAGGGAAAAGTGCTCAGCCTGTCTGGTGGCTGCAAAGTTCAGTAATCTCTGACTCCATCCTGGATCAGCACTGTGCCTGATTATGAAAGATCAGCTTGAGGAAAGTTTGTCAGTTGAGGAAAAAAAAAAATTGCACATTTGTTTGTGTTTGAAGTCAATGGAGAACAAAAAGTTGAACAAACTGAATTCTCTCTTCTGGATGGTGAACACGCAGACATAGGAAAGAATTTTACATAGGAATAACCAACCAATATAGATGCTGCTACTTCTAATCATCTTCCTTTTTCTCTTTAAAAGGAGGAAACCCATAATTTTCATCACCAGCATTATTCATTGCATGCATCTCAGTCAGAAATCTCCAGTCGCAGCTGAAGCCCTACAGAATAAAGTTTCAGTTACATATACTATTTAATACTTACTGATATCTTATACTGTAGTATAATATATACATTACACTACACTACACTATACTATACTATACTATACTATACTATACTATACTATACTATACTATACCTAATGTCACCAATCACTTCAGTTTAATTCAAATAAAGCAAGCCCCACTGACCTTGAGGACTATGCCTTCACACATTAATGTGAGGCTGCAAGTAAGACGTGATTATGTTCTTGCTCTTACGCACAGCTTAGGACACTGCAGAGTAAAACAGCTTTTTTTTTTTTTTTTCTTTTTTCTTTTT
>VWYO01027901.1:96758-240291 GCA_013400275.1 Rhadina sibilatrix
TTTTTTTTTTTTTTTTTTTTTCTGAAGGACCTTTTGCAAGCTCCTTCAGAACTGACTGTTCATTAGAAACATCTCCACCCATAAGCCAGTGCAGAGTATCAAGCCCATAAGCCTCTGCAGAGTTTATTGTGACCCAGGAAAATGTCTGCATATATCTTGAAAATTATTTATTGCTGTATACATTTTTCATGCCTGTCACGAGTTGTGGTAGGACAGCAGTCAATCCAGATACTGTTATGAAAACAAACAAACAAACAAACAAACAAACAATATTTCTCATTTGTCAGACTGTGTTTGCTTAGTTTAATTTTATATTTTTAGCCCACAGAAGGCTTACAGGAAATTTCAGCTGGTAAAATATAAATTTACCGTAATTGTGTAGTAGTACCAGATGCAGCTGACCACAAGTTATGAGCTTTAGAAAAAAAAGCGTTTGCACTTACAGGGTAATAAATGACAGGAAACAAAATTGCCTGATGCTAGCACAGGTTTGTGAGCTTGTGAGTTTCAGAAAAAAAATGCTTACCATGCTTCCAAAGGACACCATGAATTCTGATGAAATTCCCACAAGGAGGAAGACATATGCTAGAAAAAGTTAAAACTGCAGAGAAAAATTAAGCTTTTTTTTGTTACCCTACAGCATGCTTCTCTGAGGGTTGGTGGGACTACTGGCACAGAGGCCAAAAAGTTCAACCAGGGGCATTCCTTCTTTCTGATAGGGGAAAGAGGTGTTTTTCCGTGTGATGCCTCATACACAAGCCACAAGCTAGAGCCAGAAGAGCTCTATTTTCTAACTTGAGGATCAGACACCGACACTGGGTGCAAGCATTACAGAGAGCTCCTCTTTGCTCTTTGGGACAGGCTTAGGCTTCGAGCATCCCAGGTTGTCACCGAAGCTGAAGATCTCCTTGCTCTGCTGTGGAAACACTGCCAGTGCCATAGCTGGCTGGTGTCCTCCTCCAAGTAGCAAAGGTTGAGTCATCATGACTCTGCTTTCATGATTCCCTCTTTCAGCCTTAGTTACACTGCCCTTGGCCTCTCTGAAGGCTCTTTGTGCTGTTTTTTCCCCCTCCTCACATCATCTTCTGTGTCTAAAGTTATCTGTCTTCATAGTGCCAAATCACCTATAACTCATTCTTAAAAATTGCTAGGTTGCTTACTTCAGCAGTCTTGTCTTCAGGACCTCAATAAATAATACTATGGAATTTCATGATAACAGTATTTATGAAGGCAAATATTATTAATTCAGTTTGGAGTGTAAAAGAAACCCCAACAAACCCACACCAAACCCATCTAAGTTACTCCCAAATGAAACTGGTAATAGATGTTGCAAGACTGGCCCCAGCAGCTGCATTTGGGGACCAGCCTGTCCTTGCCTTTCCACATCCATCTTTGAAGGGACAGGAATTTGTGTGGCTAAGTGCAACAGGAGAAGACCAGGGAATTCAATCACTATCCTGCAGGATATAAGTCCCTTCAAATGACTTCCAAACTAATCACAGAAGGAAGGAGTGTGAAAAGTTTCATCTCAGATTCTTGATCAGGCAGAACACCTCATCCAACTGTATGACAGCAGCAAGCATGGAGATGAGGGATTTGGGGATGAACTACCATGGTCTTCAGCCAAAGGCAACTACAAGGTGCCAGCACCTGCCTCATGTAGCCCCACTGCAGGCTGTGAGAATCTAAACTCTCAGAAAATCCCAGTAGTCTGTTTTGGTTACTTGTAAGGTACCAGTAATTCATCCCATCACCTGCTGTAAAACAGGATTTCTTGACAATCATATCTTCACCCTTCCAGGTGGCATCCAGTTCCCCTGCTTACCAACTTTTTCAAAGCATTGGAGCATTTTTCCACTGGCTTCGTGGTAAACATAACCTTAATAAGCTGAGGAACAACAGCAAGCTTGACTGGCAAAACATGAAGATGAATGACATGACGGTTTTAAGGCCTTGACATCTGATCAGCTGATCCAGCACAAGGTGCATAAGACAGACTGAGACATTTAGCCCTGCAGGAAGTCAGAACACACTAGACAAAGTGCAAGGACAGGTGACAATTTTTCTAGCTTGGTAAGACTGCTTAATTAAAGACTACTGAAGCTACTCCTCAGGAAAACATACCAAAAAATGATATAAATGTGAGACTAACTACAGCTACCACCTGATCACAGGAACAGGCTTTGCCAGCCAAAGGGGATGAGAAGCGCTGAGGGTGACATTTTCTCCTCCTTTGCAAGGGAGCTCAGCATTCCTGTCTCCTAAACACCTGAAGATATCTAAATGCAAATATATAAAATCCCCGAAATGCAAAAAATTTAAAACTCCCCAAAACCTTTTGAGACAGCTCATATACACATAAAGATCTGGAATGCATTTACTTTGCTTTTGCTTTTTCAAATGCTCAAATAGTCATACCAGCAACTGAGCTTGTTCCCTGCTGTTTACTAATATGTGGTAGTGCATTTTACCATATAATATGATGTGTATATAGATACAATAATTATACTTCATTGGAGGAAAGTAGTTCAGCTGCAAATGAGGAATAATTTTTCAGGCACAGGAGGAAATGTCCAGAGTTCTTTGGCTGCTTTAGATGGGCAAGTAAACTGCAGAAGGAAAATCTCATCCAGTATCTTCAAGTAGAGTTTCAAGTTACAGTACAGGAACTTGTTTGACAAAGAGAAAAAAAGCCCAAGACTTTGTTTCCAGTAACCTCTGTGGCAGCAAGTGTATGTGCTAATTAACCACAAAGAGGCATCTACAACAGCTACTTAGGTTTACTGAACATTATATCAAAGTTTAATATCTCTGTTAAATGTACCAGGGACCAATCAAGTATCTCCAGATTTCATTGAATAGGGAATTTCATTCCCTTTACTTCTATAAACTTTGAATCATGGTCAAGTGAAGATACAACAGGGACAACATGGACTTTAGGATAGTAAAATGGAAAAGAAACTGACTCCTTATGCTTAAATTTAAAAGTTCTGTTATTTGTGTCACAGACATCAGATATCATAAACTCCATGACTGGACTCAGAAATTGCTTCTCTCCAGTCAAGTCGAGAAATACCTTTTTGGGCTATGTGTTGTTTTCATGTTAGAGTATCAATCCTATGAGAGAGATATCCATTGTAGTGAACCAAATGTAAATAAAATTTTAACAGCACAAAGCAGCCAGACAAAGCAAGACTTCAAGTATATTTCTCAGATTATTACCAGTGTTCCATAATATTTTTCCAGTAATTTTTCATAATGTCTTCCTTGCAGAGAAATGTGTAAAGTATGCTAACACCACTTTTGTCAGGTACTCAAATCCTTCAGCCTCCTTTAAACCTGTTTCAAAACTCCCCAGCTGATTTTGCAGCATACAAAACCACAACAGACTAATAGGAAATTGTCTAAAAGTCATTGTGGATGACTATAGCCTTGATCAACTCCTGCACAAATCAGGCAATTTCAACAGAAAAGGTAAGCATTTGAAGCCTACCTTTTTTTAGAGAAAGGTGTGAAGATTCTTGTAGAGAGTATAATAGGTTCATAGTTCATCCTTGAAAGAGGAAGTGTTTGACTGTCTTATTCAGGAAACCTAAAAGTGTGGTTGATTTTACTGCCAATTCTTTCAAGGTGAACCACAATAAAATTCCACAGGCACTTGACCATTCTTCTACAGATGTTAGCTCTTCAGTACCTTACACATAGGGTTCTCTTTAACAGACATGCTTGAGGAAACAAAAACCTCTCATCCAGATGCTGCAGATTTCAAACCTGATTTGTCAGGTTTCACAGCATTTTACAGAAGATGGTAGGGGTTATTACCTCTGTCTTTAGCAGGATAAATGAAAAGCAAAAAGTATAAAATAATTGGCAAAAACTATAGAGGAAAACACAGAGCAGCTCATCAGGCTTGCTGATGTCACCCCCATCAAAACAAATACTGGTGATATTTTTATTAGCCTTCTTCAGTTTTTTCCCTCAGTCACATTTCTATATTAATGAAAATCAGATTCTCCACCAGAATAGCAGAAGAAAATTAATTACCCAGGATACAGATGTGTAATACTGTTAAACAAATTTGCTTCGTATTATTTTTAATAAACTCAATTTTCAAATTCCGTGCAGAAAATCTGTTGATTCCAGTCCCTTTGCCATGGACAGGGACATATTTCACTAGATCAGGTTGCTCAAAGCTCTATCCAATCTGGTCTTGGGCACTTTCAGGAATGGAGTACCCATGACTTGGCTGGGCAACCTGTTCCAGTGCCTCCCCATATTCACAGAAAAGAATTTTCTCCTAATATAAGTCTACTCTTTTTTAGTTTGAAGCCATTATGCCTTGCCCTGTTACTACAAGCCCTTGTAACAAGCCTCTCTTCATTTTTCTTGTTGTCTCCCTTCAGGTACAGGAAGGCCACAATGAGGTCACCCCAAACCCTTCTCTTTTTCAGGCTGAACAAACCCAGCTCTCTCAGCCTTCCCTCACAGGAGAGGTGCTCCATCCCTCTGATCATCTTGGTGGCCTCCTCTGGACTGAGTCCAACGTGTCGATGTCCTTCCTGTGCTGGGTGCAGCACTGCAGGTGGGGTGTCACCAGAGCAGAGCAGAGCAGAGGGGCAGAATCCCCTCCCTCCCCTGCTGCCCAGGCTGCTTTGGATGCAGCCCAGGACACGTTTGGCTCTCTGTGCTGTGAGTGCACATGGCTGGGTCATGTCTGACCTTTCCTCCACCAGCACCCCCGAGTCCTTCTCAGCAGGGCTGCTCTCCATCTGCTCACCCCCAGCCTGGGTTGATACCAGGGTTTGCCCCCATCCAGGTGCAGCACCTTGCACTTGGCCTTGTTAAACCTCATGAGATTCCCTCAGGCCCAGTTCTCAAGCCTGTCCAGGTCCCTCTGGATGGCATCCCATCCTTCAGGTGTGTCAACTGCACCACTCAGCTCAGTGTCACCTGCAAATGTGCTGAGGGTGCACTTGATCCTTTTGTCTCTTAATGTGATTAATGAAAATATTAAATAACACTCGTCCTCTGAGGGACACCACTTGTCACTGATGCCCATTGGGACTCTGAGCTGTTGAAAACTGGATGTGACTGGCCACTGGATGCAACAGTCCAACCACTTTCCTATCTATCTAGCAACAGTCCAATTTAGAGAGAAGAATATTGTGGGAAACTGTCTCAAAGGCTTTATAGAAGTCCAGATAAATGACAACTGTAACCCTTCCCTTGCCTACTCAGTAGTCATTCCAGCCAACAGGTTCTTCAATTTCAATATGCCTACTTCAGAACAGAACATGAAATATCTATAACATTCAAGACAAGGAGATACAATTGTTTTCATTTTTCTGGCAACACGCTGATGCCTCAGAGACTGGAAGTCATTGAGATGCGGGCAGACAGGGTTGTCATTGCAGAAACACAGCATCTGACATTAAAGTTACTGTGGTAACATTGGTGTGGCACTTAGGAAAGGTTCTCTTGTTTGTATTTAATATTTGTAAGAGGTAAAATACATAAAAAAACTACATTAAAAATAGCTACAGTAAACCACATATGCCACATTTAAGCCAAGCCTGAAGATGAATCAAAACTCTATTAATCAGGTTTTTTTCTATTAGCATTTTGCTTCTCAGGTTTTTTTCTGGTAATCTAAAACTTGATTAGTTTTAGGTTACCAGATGCAAGTGGTTTCTTTTAAAGAAATAATAGAAGATTAGTTGAATGCATAGTTTGCAGCTAGCTATAAGGTTAGTTGAAAGAAACCCCTAAACTCCAACATAAAAAACCCAACAAAACACCCCATCCAGCTTTCTAGCTCCCTATTTAGGAAAGAAAAGGGGAAGTTGGAAAAGTATCCCACCTGCTACTTTCATTTTAAGCTCTCTGGCTCCTCCAGAAGGAAAATGAGTGAAGAGATGTCTTCCTGCTGCCAGGTGTAATGTATTTCCTTCTTGTGTAAAATTTCTCAAAGCTTTGGAGGACATTTTTCTCATATGATTTTATACAGAGCATCTTAGGGAAGAAGAACACAGATTAAAAGCTGCACTCAAATTGCTAATGACAAGTAGAGCAGAGGTAAATTCATCTAGCAATGTATGAAAAAGCTTTTAAGGAACAGTTTCAAAGTCATTGTGGTGTCTTGCGGGTTCAGAGCTTGGGTGTGCAGAGAGGACCAAACACAGGCAGGTTTAAAATGAACAACCATATTTTCCTTCAGAAACCCCACATTTGTGCAAAACTGTGAGATGAAAAATATTTCCTTCTGCAACTTTCCCATGTTGCTACTTTGTATTCTGCCAAATGCTTTCACTTCTGTACCAACAGCAGTGGAGGAATAAGCAAGAAGCTGAATCAAGCAGAGGACAAAAAGGAAGGGGCTTTGCTTTCCATGGCAATTCTGCTAGGTTGGGACTTCTTATTTCTTCTTTACTGTAAAGTAGAACCCACTGAAAAGTGTGAAAACCTTCTGGTTTTCCTTGGGTGTGCTTTCTTTGTAGAGCTGCTCAGGAGCAGAAAGAACATACTCTTAACATGAAATGGGGTGCTTGCTTCCTGTGGTTATGTACTTCTCTTTGTTGAGAAGCCCAGCAAAGTCATCTATACCTCTGCGGCTGCACCAGGTCATGTTTGACTGAGGTGCTTCCTTGAAAACTGCATTGTTTCAGCTTATTCATCATCTGTTTCACTGAAAACTAGCTCCTGCCTCATCATCATAACAAAATTATTCACCATAAATTAAAAGGCTTTGGATCAAAGCTGCCCCCAGGTTAGCAGATGCAGAAATCCTCTTTTCAGAAAGAGAGTAGTTTACTGCAAAATATAAAACCACCTATATAATTCCTGTTGTTGTCTCAATCACCATCTTTATTGTTGTTATTTTTAAATTACTCTCCCTGAATTCCCTGTTTTACCTTTAAAAAGGGCAGGACGTGTCCTGTAGACAGTGCAGCTTTCTAACATTTTGTACAACGTTTTATCTGTAGGCACAGGGAGGCATCTTGTGTGCAAGAGGTGCATTCATTGCCTGAATATTCCCTTCTGACTCTGATGGTGTTACTGCACCAAGAATCAAAAACTAGATAAAGTCAGCTGAAATGAATGACTTTTGTCCTAGGGCTTCCAAGTGGAAATGTGAGATGTGTGAGAATTGGATCCTCTCAGGCAAGGTTACAATAGCAAAAAGGCTCTCAGTACATTCATGATTATTTGGGGAAATACTTTTGGACTGACTCAGTTACACAGACCCCTGTTTCACAGGTTGGCTGTGACCTGCCAACCCTGCAGCATTGTGTATACAGTATTGCCACTCTTACCAACAGGCCACAGACTTTGCAGTGAGTTTTGCAAAGCCTCAGGTCTTACTTTACCTGAATTTATCTTGACATACACAAAGCTTCATTTTCACTTGCTTAAACAGAATTTTTTCCTGATCGTGGGGTAACATGCATGACAAGTTTTTATTTGCCTCAGTTTTCAATAGCAATTGCAGTTCCACACACCTTGAGCCTCTGACTCTCAAGGCATGAACTGGGACAATGAACTCTTACAATGACCCACTGTAAGAGAAGATCATGTTTGAGACCACCTGAGGAACTTGAAGAGATGCATCCCAGAGTCCTGAGTGAACTGGCAGATTTAGCACTGTGTTTGAAAAGTCACGGCAGTCAGGTAAAGTCCATGCTCAGTGAAAAAAGGGCAACATCACAGCCATGCTTTTGAAAGGGTAAAAATAACAACCCTGGGAAATATCAGACTGTCAGCCTCAACTCTGTGCCCAGAAACATCATGGAACTGATACTCCTGGAAGGTATGTCAAGGCATATGGCTGACAAGGAGGCAATTAAACACAACCAATGTGGCTTCACCAGGGGACAAACCATGTTGTCAGTGAATAAGGAAAGAGCTACTAATGTCACCTACATGGACTTCTATAAAGCCCTTGGCATGGTCCCACACAGTTTTCTTGCTGCTAAACTGAAGGTATTTGGGTTTGAGGGATGAACTATTTGATGGATAAGAAATTGTATGGATTGTTGCATCCAAAGAATTGCAATCAATGGCTCAGTGTCCAAATGGAGACCTACAAGAGGTCTTCCTCAGGAGACTATTTTGGGATGGTCATTGTTCAATACCTTTATTTATGATGGAGACAGTGGAGCTGAGAACAGTGCCTGCAGATGACACCATAGGAAGAAGAAGCCATTGACATCAGCATTGTGTTTCTCTCTGCAGCAGACTTGGGTGGTGGGTAACTTGCCATATCCCTCCCCACTCCCCAGAGTGCAACAATCAATATTAGGACCCAGGGGGGCAGCAGAAGGCTGAGCACACCACCAAAGAAAGAGGTAATAGCCAGGATGTGTGTGTGTAGGAATTTTAAGTGTCTAGTTTTTAATTGCATCTTTTCCTCTGTAACAGAATTCTTTATTTACTTTTTATCTCTTTTCCCATAATAATTACATCTGTGAGAATACTGATCCACTGATTACACTGTTAAGATTTCAATTATGTTAACAATAAATGCCATCTTTACACAAAAAATGAATTTCCTCTTCTCCCATAGCAAGTTGTCAAGCATGAATAGATCGCTGCTGGTTTGCTGCGGGAGGACTACTGCTGGAGTCTGCACTAATTTCTTTTAGCTAAGGGAACCACTAGTCAGGACATAGCCTAAAAGTAACATGATGTGGTGCACTAATACTGCCTATAACAAATAATGCTGTGTTGAGGAACACATTCAGTGCAGGTATCTCGGTGTGAAGCTGCCATGCCAGCAGTAGGCTGATCTCTGGGAGCAGGAGCCTGAGCTGAGACAAGAGGCTGTGAACTGCCAACCCTTTGCAGAACAAAGGGCATGGGGACTTGTGGTGCAGCCAGGGGAGGGGACACTCAGAGGCACAGCAGGAGCTGAGGACCTCAGACTTCGTTTCCCTGAGACTGTGGGGGTATAAAAACCCAACGGTTCCTCTGTTTGGGTTTCCTCCTTGGATGCACCTAGCTCAACCTGTTATTCTGTTATTGCACCATGATTAAATAATTTTAAGGATCTGGATGTCTGAGACTCTGCTATGGGAAACCTGTGGTCAAGCTGTTAAGGTGTGACTGCGTGAGTGGACGGGGGGTGTAGCTGCAGAGGGGCTTTTGTCCCAGCTCAGGTGGTGCAAGTGACTGCCAGAGTGGCTTCTGGATGGTTCGGCAGGGAAGTTTCCTTAACATGGAGAATGGCAAATATTTCTTAAATACTTCTATTTGATGTAGGAGTCCTTAAATCCTTTGAAAATGGTGGACTAATTTGTGGGTGCGGTATAACCTGGACAAGGAAAATAAATTCTGACTAGGAAGAAGATAAATGGTAAACCTTCATGGTGTTTATTGGTAGAACTAGTGGGTGGATAAATATTAGACATAATGCCCGTCAGTAAGTAGGATTGAGGTAGTGAAGATACCCGTGGCAAACTCAAATACGAGCTGTGGCAAGCAAGTGGCAGATGTGCTTTCCCATATGACTCAAACTCATTATTACCCATATGACTCAAATCATTATTACCTGATTCTGAATAAGAGGAAAAGGAGATTGTTTGGTTGATATTTTTCCCTTTTTCATCAAAATCCCCTGCTGAGTTGTGGGCTGGTCTGTGCAGCTTTCTCCTCCCATTGTTCTGTGGGGCAGGGTTAGGGGGCTTTGGTACCCATGGGCCCACACTACATGATAGGCAAACACAGGATCCAAGGAGGGAGGGAGGCAACCAGGGGACTGGCAGAAGCCTCCCTGGTGGGCCCCAAGCAGTGAGATGATGTGCTGGATGAGTAATCATCTCCTTGCCCCCTGAACTCAGCATGGCTGGGTCGGGCCCTGGCTCCTGGCCCGGTGCAAAGCTCATGCCAGGAACAGCCATTAGTGTCCACTTCCTTGCCCCCAATGCAATGCATCCTGCCAGAGCCCAGCATTGCTTCCCGTTCTTTTGTTTGCTGCTGTTGCACTGAGGGCATCTGACACATACATGAAAAGAAACTAAAAAACCCTCACAACTGTTCTGTAAAGTAGATAAAAATTAATTAATCAGAAAAAAAATTAATCAGAACAGAAAGCCAAGCACAGGACAATGCTGACCAAATACAAGTACTAGAAAAACACATTTCAGAGCTCCCCATGGCACTCTCCCCAAAACAGAATCCAGCCTTAGTTTGCTGCAGCAGAACTGGAGACAAGGGTCTTGTCATGTTGGATGGAATCTCCTCCATTTTCTTAGTAGTGAGAAAACTACAAAGAGAGAAATGGGTTGTAATCATCATTTATCATGAGATTTGGAGTGTCCAGCACAATGTAAATCTGAGGAGCAGTTAATCAGAGACAGGACCAGCCTTGAGCCAAGAGCATTGGAAATGGGGTTGCTTGCATTGTCTAGGGCTGGAGGGCAGAACAACCTACAAGCATCCTCACTCTCTGTCTGTGAGTCAAAGGACAGCATTGAAGCAGTGGGTGGCAGGGAAGTTGGCAGATTTCTCTGGACATCTCACAGGTCTTGTTTGACTCTCCTCTATGTTCTGCAAATTAGCAGAAGATGAATAACTCCTTCAATTATTTTTAACTTGAAAATTTGAAACACTTCTGCCAAAACTGCTGGTTTCTATTTGTCTATTTCTAACAAAATCAGAGTATCAGCTGGGTGAACTTTTATTCTTGAACTACATCCTATCTTGGAAGATCTGGAAACAATTGTACAGGAAAAATCCTACTGCTATCTTTTGAGCTGCAACTAGGAGAAATCTGCTTAACTGCTCTGTGAGAATGGTACATCTTCAGTCCTGCCACCTGCAAGAGCTCTGAGAAGATGCATGTATGGCTGGCTTAGAGTTGGAAGGTCCAAAAGGTTGCAGAATGCTTGGTGGGGAGAAAGGCTCATCAGAGCCTTATCTACTAAAACGGAAGTCTCCTAAAATGAAAGAAACAGCACTTTCCTGACCATTTGTAAACCACAGTTTCTTGAAGTGTTTATACCATGCCTATTGTTTTTCTAGCTCTCGAAGCAGCAGAGGTAAGGAATCCTGACACATAATGCACTCAATACTAGATTTTATTTGGCAGAGAAGCATACAAGCTGTCAGAAAGATCAACAGGTTTTGTTAACACCAACAGAGCCAGTGTTTTTTTCCCCTCTAACATTTCCTTGGAAGTGAGTAAATAGTTTTTGGTGAACTAAGAAAAAATAATCACCCTGGATTGGATTCCTAGCATGAAAGATCCAAGCACCTAATAGGGTTATAAACCATTAAAAAAAAATCTTCCACTGGGGAGAGTCCAGCCATGCAAACATTAGGTTGTATGACTTACTCTTACATTAAGAATAGCACATTTTTTTGCACATGTTATTCCTGCATTTTTAAATGTAAAAATGTAAAAAGAGTTTAATAATATTACTTTACAGGAAGTTGGAACTTCATGGTAACCAATCTGTTTGGCATTCAAACTGACGTTTTACTTTACATAAAAGGAAAAGAGGGATGGAAGAGGTAGGGAGGGAATTCAGGCTTTAATCTACTTATTGAGTAAATGATAATTTTAAGATGCCTCAACTCTGTTGCAACATGGATGAGAAATAACTTTAATGAATAAATGACAAATGATAAAATAAATACAAATATTACAATATAAAATACAGTACCATAATACAGACCATAGATACTATGTTGGCTATGCCTTGTGATAGTCTTTTTTTGGTGAGGCAATTGGGAGAAGACTACTGTAGTTCCCCAAGTAGGAAGAAAAAAATCTGGAAATTGGTTACTGATATCAGAAAGTGCCTGGAGACAAGTGCAGTGCAAATATGGTCTCTCAATAGTAAAAACTATGGCTGCATATAATTGGAAATGTTGTCTGAACAGAAAGGTTTATTCAAGTCAAACCCCTCCATCCCTTAATAAAATCAGAGATAAGTTGTTTTCTTAGAAATCTGCAATATTGTACTTCAGTGTAAAACTTTTCAGAAATGTTGAGGAATGTTTTTTTATATCCCAACAAGTTGTAAATGAGGCTTTGTCTCTAGTGTGAGCTTCAGTCATCTCCCTGACCACTATGAAATAGCTAGAGGGTATGAGCAGAAGCTGGCTTAAAAAGTTGTGACTACTTCCACTGCCCAGAATTTCATCTTATTTTATTCAGAATATAAAGACTAAAATTTTTTGGTCAAAAATTAAAGTTTGATGTTTTATGGATTGCTTTAAAACCATTTTTGCATATTCTTCAGTATTTCATTGTTACAGGATGAGTTTACCATCAAGAGCAGTACTGCTAAAATGTTTGATGAGGCAACATGTGCAGTCAGTTATCTAAAGAAATGTGGTGTTCATGCATAATACTTTCAAAATAGAAGTGCTTTACATAAACCAAAATACTGCCAATCCTGGAGCACTTTTGCTTGATTAAAAATGTGTGGCTAATTCTCCCTGAGTGAAATGTTGTGTAGAGCTGAGATTGCTGCTGAATGAAATACAGAAATTGCAGCACAGTATGGAAGTAAAATGTTGGATTTGCTGTTGAGCAAATTTTATGCAGCATTTTTAGCTTTAAGATCTTGCTAACGTTCTTCTCTCTATGATATAAAACATCTTTCAGAGGTGACCTTTTGCTTCAGCAAATGCTCCCCAGCTGAAATCAACTTTCAGCTAACTAAAACCTAAATATTGATTTTCCATCCAGCCATTGAGAAAAATGCATTGGGGAGTTTTTAGACATTCATTTGGACAGATATAATGAATGGGATTCATTATACTGTGTTTTAAGAGATTAAAAGATTGCTTTGCTATAGTTCAAAACCTTCTTGACATTTCTATCTTGAAAAGCAGGACTGAGGACTAGGAGCCTCTGACCACATCTTCTAGTGGAGAAGAATTTCTGTACCAGAATTTTTGTGGTGTGACAGACTCAAACCAGTAGTTCTTACAATTCCTCTGCTCTGCAGTGAGCTGTCTGAAGGTTCTGTGCCACTGCAGATCCATTGAATTTATCCTTGTCTGTCTCCCCATCCCACCCAGCATGTGCCCACCACCCCATAACACAGGGACGAAGAGCCCAGTGTGGTCATTGCTGAGCTGGTCAGGTCATTGGACTACATGATTGCTGTAGATCCCTGAAATTATTCTATTCTATTCTATTCTATTCTATTCTATTCTATTCTATTCTAGCAATGCAGAACAGCACAGCCCACGTGCAATGAGATGTGCAATCATGGAGCCTGCTGTGAGGGCCAGCTGGTCAGATATGGCTTTGTGCATGCTCTGATGGAGGAGATGGAAGCCTGACTGTCCCTCTGACACTGCAGCAGCCCCAGAGGAGGGGCCTCTGAGCTAAACAGATCTGCAGCTCTGAAGAGCTAATTATTAGCTACCTGGTATTTTGGCAGACTGAAGTGAATCTTCTCCCTGCAGCTTGCTCTGACTCACTGACAGAGGGGAAAATATCTCAAAAAAAAAAAACAAAAAAAAAAAAAAAAAAAAAAAAATTGAAGATAGGAAGCAGAAAAAAGGTTAAAAATACTTTTTACTTGCAACTCAAAGGTCACTCATATGAAAAATGTGAAAAGTGTCCTGGTTAAGCTATTTGTTGCTCACAGATGGTCACAGTTTTGTTATGAATACATTGGCAAACAAAAGTACAGTAACACCAGCCAAGATGATCATGAGTGGGGTCTTATTCATCTACAGGTGCAATATCACCAGAAAAATGTGCTGCACCTCGGTAAAAAAGGAGAAAAGAAAATAAGTGAAAACCAAACCCTCTGCATGGTGATTGATACTGTTCAAGCCAAATTCACATGAGAAGGAGCAGCCAAATTCAGCTTCATAAAATCAGAAGATATCGACAAGAAATTGTTTTTCTTCTTGACTTAAATTCTCAGGGCAATGTAGAGTATTTCAGACTTCTGCCCTCTGACAGTCTTACTACCAGCTAGAAAGGATTCTACCCAAACCTCCTGCTTAAACAGTTCCCACCTAGTCTTTGACAGAAGCTGTCGAAGGACAAAACACTTATAAAAAAGACAAATTTCATTATTGTCAACAAAATCAAAGTAAAAAAACCTTGACAGTTAAGCAGTCTTGCCATACATATGTGTGGTGTTTGTACATACACGTGCACATATATGTACATCCACCTGCAGTAAGAACCACATGTACAGACATCACAGTACACTAAACATATTTCTAGAGAAGTTTAGCAAAACCACAAAATTCCTAGCATAGCTATTTCTGTGGGATTTTTTAGCAAGGCTGAGGTGACTCCATCCTACCCTCACTCTGCCTCTACCCCTGTGGCCACCAGCTCACTTGCTGGGTACTAATTTTGAAGCTGGCTGTAACAGTGGCACTAAACCCTCAACAGCTGTCCTCAGGGTGGATGTGACTTGGAAGGAACTCACGGAAAGCAAGCACTGGAGGGAGTCATGTTCCTGCAAGTTGGGGTGGTGGGTCAGTAAGCTGGTTTTGGGGAACATCATGACTCAGAGATGTGGGGAGGAGAAGGAGGTGGTTTTGGGGGCAGAGAAGAGGGATGCACTATTATTCAGTTTGGGCCCTGTAGTGAGGAGTGAGTGGATGTCTTCTATGTTCCCTCATAACAGGAGAAGCTTGAGATGCTGTCCTGGAAGGGTGTCAAGATCTGTAATGGGAACTGATTATCTTAAGGTTTGTCCCATTTGAATTACACCATTCATTGAATGGTCCCATCCTGTTTTACATCTACATTAATGACCTGGACATGGGGATTGAGTGTACCTTCAGTAAATTTGTGGATGACACTAGGTTTGGTGGGAGTATTAATCTGCTGGAGGGTAGGAAGGTTCTGTAGAGAGACCTGGACCCTGGATCTTGGGCTGAGGATGACACCATGAGGCTCAATAAGGCCAAATACTGGGTCCAACACCTTTGCCCTTGTTGTGTGGTCACAACAACCACCTGTAGCACTACAGGCTGGGGGAGGAGTGGCTTCAGACCTGCTAAGCACAAAAGGAATTGGGGGTGCTGGTTGACAGCTGGCTCAATATGAGCCAACAGTGTGCTTGGGTGGCCAGGAAGGCCAATGGCCTCTTGGCTTGGATCAAGAATAGTGTGGCCAGCAAGACTACGGCAGGATCATTCCCCTGTCTCAACACTAGTGAGGCCACACCTCAAGTGCTGTGTTCAATTCTGGGCCCCTAACTTTGAAAAGGAGCAGAGCATGTCCAGCAAAGGGCAGCAATGCTTGTGAAAGGTCTAGAAGACTTGTCTTATGAGGAATGGCTGATGGAGCTGGAGGCTCAAGAGCAGGAGGCCCAGAGGGACCTCATTGCTCTGTACAGCTCTCTGAAAGGAGATGGGGGCCGGTCGCCTCTGCCATGCCTGGAGTGAGAAGACCAGAGGACATGGCCTTAAGCTGTGATAGGGGAGATGCAGATTAGATATTAGTTAAAAAATTTCACTGTCTGAGTGGTCAGGGATTGAAATAGGCTATCTGGGGAAGTGGTGGATTCACCAACCCTGAAGGTGCTACAAGGGGTGTCTGGATCTGGCTCTGGGTGATGGTTTAGTGGTTTAGAGTTTACAGTGGTAGTGGTGGGTGGATTCTTGGACCTGATGATCCTAAAGGTCTCTTCCAAGCTTGATGTTCCTATGATTCTACACATCCAGGAGCTCTGTACAACAAAGCCCCAACTGCACAGTTACCATCTTTACACCTTTGCAAAACATTATTCTCTTGAGACAAATAATATTTCTATTTGAGATCCTAAAAACCATATGAAATTTTTTAAATAGCAGTCTAGTTAAATGCACATAGGGATTAAAAAGAAAACTAGAACTTGCACAGATACAGAAACTCATACAAGTGCAGACACCCTAGTGCTTTAGGTTTGTTAATAGACCTTAAAAATGGAGAGGACAGTAAAACAAATGGTGCTTGAGTGTCACTGGGAAGTCAATTGATTACAAACTAGAGTTTATTTAGTATGACCAAAGACAACTATTCCCATCAGTTTATTCAGACACGTGTACTGTTCTACACCTTCCAAAACCTGCTGATTACAAATGCACCTCACCCTCCGTTCTTTCAGTGGACAGACACACAGGAACGTGTCTGTGATTAGAATTAAACTTCCAGAAATGAGTAAGCAGTTACTTTTGATCTAATACCAGCATGTATTTTGTGGCAGTCTTATCTCACTAAGGAGATTCTAATCTTGAAACTGCATTTCCATTTCACCTTAAAAGAGCTTTTCTCTTAAGCTTTATTAGTGTACTGCAGACCTACAGAAAAGTTTCTCATTCCACCCACATGTAAAGTGGAGTTTCAAATTGCATTTGCTACGGTAGATAAGAGATTTGACATTCTTGCTTCTAGTGGCAGGATCTCTGTTTAGTAACTATGGAAAGGGAAAATGCAACTAGTGCGAAGAAGACTCCCTGGTTTGATGGAGGGTACAGAGTTTATAGCTATAAAAGAGTGACTCTAGCAAGAGAACTCACCAAGTCTTCTAAATTAAAAGATTCAGAATTAAGTGATACGTGAAGGTATTTAAAGAAATTGATGAATATGAGGCAGTAATCAACAACCTTAAATTTTCAGAGAAGGTGTCTGATGTCTTGCTCTTACTTGGGTGGGCCTGACCATGAGCAAAAAGAAGTATACCTTTTTTTTTTTTTTTTTTTGGAAACTCTCCCTGATCCTTCAAAGATTTCGGGGAGGGGGATGGAAAGGGAGAAAAACTGAAGAGGGTCCTATTCTCCGGGGGAGCAAATCTTATCACCACAAAACAAATCCTTCAAAGAGCTAATACTCAAACTTTGACAAAACTGGACAAGAACTCCATGGTGGAGCTTGAATGTCGAGGCAAGTTTAATTCACAAGAATTACCCTATGAAGTTACATCAACTAATTTGAGAATGGTGAGTTTGGCCTGGATGTTTTATCCATAGCCACATACTTAAAAATATACATCCTTAAGACCTCATTATATTTTTATAAGATATGTTTAGGACTTCCTGGTAAACATTTGTTTGCTAAGTAGGGAATTTTCCTTCTCATTGTGTGGCAACCTATCCTATCAATAGCTCACTTTTTCCATCAGCTATTTTTCCTGTGCCCTTGTTAAATGACAAGATTCTGGGCATACAATTGCCACTTGCAACTTACTAACTTTTGGAGGAAAAAAAATTAGTTTCTCAACTCTGACTTCAAAAATCAGTGCTGTGGCATGGTAGACAGTACCATAAGAACTCAGAGAGCACGTCACTTAGCATCCAGCCAATCCATTTAGTTGATCAGAACAGTTGCGTCTTGATAACATTATTAAATACAAGATTTCTCCAAAAATAAATAATAAAAATTAGGACTCTGCAGATAAGCAGAACTTGCTGCCATCCCAACAGTAGCAGGTAAATGGATCCAGGTAGCAGTAATTTTTTTAAAAAATGCACTGGCCAAATATTCACCAAAGTTTCCAGTGTCTGCCATAGCTGTGCCAACACATATGCTTTTCACCCTTTCTACTACTCAGGAATGGAAATCCCTGGAGGAAAACATCAGAGTGATGGTAACAACCCTGTCAGGCAGTGGACCCAGTTGTTGTCCATATGCTTACCCAGCTATCCTCATTTATTGTTTCCAAATTGATGCCTTGCCTGCATTATGTGGTCCTGTTGCCTACGAAGTCTGCAATGATCTGTGTTTGAAACAAGGATCCTGTGACTCAGAGAAACGGTGCAGGTGTTATGAAATCTGGCCCTCCTCCAGTAACCAGTGCAGAGACAAGGAGAGATGATCAGTAGTTATCAGTCAATGGGTGTTGCTTTAACAGGTTCAGAAACATCCCAATGTCCTTCCATACTCTTCCAGTCCTCAGAGCCAAGACTCATTTTTATTGTCAGTACTTAGAGGGAAACAGCTCGTGAAGAGACTCATTTAGTACTCCTCTTAATAAAGACCACAAAAATACCCTGTTGCTGCTTACAACTTCTAATAGTTTCCAGCATGGCAACATGTGTAGAGCCATTGCCAGTTAACACCTGACTTACACCAGTAATGATCAAAAGATGCTGGGTTTTCATTTTAGGGTTTTGTCTTGTGACCAGTAATAGGTGGATCCCACAGTGGAAGTCACTTGCATGTATTTGGATGTGTTCCTAAAGGACTTCATTAACTAAAGGTGTAAGCTAAAGCTGTACATAAGCATGAATTTAAATTTGAGTTTAATAAAATAAAGATCTAAGTCACCACTTTCTTTCACCAGCTACAGTAGGTATGAAAGGAGAATTTAGCCATGAAGAGTGAAACCATACTCAAATGCTACCTGCTTTATAGAGACATTCCATCTCTTGATATGAATGACATATAAATAACATATTCTGGTTAAACTGCAGAACTAAACCACCTATATTTTCAGCATTGCTACTTTTAAGGAAATACAATGCACACGTTTAAGTGGCTCCATCTATTACTTTGAGATGCAGACCACAGAAATGATTGGTTTATAGTGGTTTTTTTGAAGCAATATAATTTCTCAGTAACCAATATTCAGATGTTGAAGCATAACTCACACTTAATTAAACTAGGTCAAGTATTATCTTTTTTAGAAACAAATAACCACACTTCACCAAACCATGTCCTGTGTAAGTACAGTATCACTCTCTTCTGTCTGTCTCAGGGTTTTGTCCTATACCTGATCATGATGGTATCTGAGTATTTTCAGATTGAATATATACAGCAATAGCAAACACTTGGACACCCAAAACATAGGGTCTATGCAACTTGAGTTTAGGTAACGGGTGCCTGTGTGTGCAAAGGGGTATCAGCTTTTTTTAAAAAAAATTATTGCAACCCCTTCACCCCCCTGGCATTTTTGGGTGTTTTGGTTTTTGTTTCATTTTTGAAAATTAATCTATTGATATAAGTTCTAAAATTATGTCAAACTCCTTCATCTGAAGTGGTACAGATGTGTTTCATTTAATTTGCTCTATAAGTGTTTTATCTAAATTGCTTCTTTCATAACTTTCAGGCACTTTAGACAGAGTTTCTGTGTTCTGCTGTGGAGCAGAGCAAGGCAGTTGTTGTGGTGGCACCTAATACAGTCCTTGGGAAAGGTGTGGCTTGACCTGACAATGACTTGGAGATTATGGCTGTGTCATTCAGGTAGCCCTCAGTGATGACTGGGAATCAGTGAAGAGACTTTTCCCAAGGTCTCACAAGGAGCTCTAAATCAGGGAGGACCCCACAAGCCACATTTTGTGTGACAAGATAGTTGGAGCTCTAGCCAAATCCAACAACAGGGGCAAAATGGTCTGGTTCTCAGGCAGGAAGAAAGACAAACTTTCATTTTGGAATTCAGAAAAAAGACATCTTTTGGCTACAATTGTTACCTTGTCATTTGAGACAGAGTCCTGGTTTTAGCAGTACTTTATAAAAAATGGAAAACCACTGATGGAAGGAAGCCCAAATTTAGCTCATGCTCTTCATCTTATATTTCTGTGAACAGCATGGTACCACCACTTGTGAGAGAACTTGTCTAAATTACGTGACTATTCAAGCAAAAGGAGTAGATGCTCACCTGGATGATTATTAGTAAATTCAAATGAAAAGACAAAACTCAAAAGAACAACATACTAGTTTAACTTTTAGTCAACCTATAATTCAATCAACTACCAGTCTGTCAAGACTGAATGCTTAGAAATAAAATTGGAGAACTTTCCTAACCAGAGAAATGTGGCTGGATGCCAATTGCAAAACCATTCTGTCATGTCGCTACTCAACTGGACAGGGGAGAAAAGATATTACAAAAGGTTAATGAGTTAAGAATCATAGAATCATCAAGATTGGAAGAGACCTATAAGATCATCAGGTCGTAGAACCCACCCAACCACTGTAACTCCTAAACCACTAAATCATCGCCCAGAGCCAGATCCAGCTTCAGGGCTGGTGAATCCACTACCTCCCTGGGTAGTCTGTTCTAATCCCTGACCACTCAGACAATGAAAATTTATTTTCTGGTATCTAATCTGCATCTCCCCTGTCACAGTTTAAGGGCATTTTCTCTGGTCCTCTCATTGCAGGCACAGCCACAGCAGAAGAAACCACCCCACCTCCTTTCAGGGAGCTGTACAGAGCAATGAGGTCCCTCTGAGCCT
Source organism: Rhadina sibilatrix (assembly GCA_013400275.1). Lineage (NCBI taxonomy): Eukaryota > Metazoa > Chordata > Aves > Passeriformes > Phylloscopidae > Rhadina > Rhadina sibilatrix. The sequence goes on from VWYO01027901.1 coordinate 116,907, forward strand.
CCTGTTCTTAAGACTAAACAAACCCAGTTCCATCAGCCATTCCTCATAAGACAAGTTTTCTACAGCTACCCAAGGGCTGAGACATCTATAACCACTAGTCATTTTCAGAGATGTTCTTAAGGATTCTACACATGGCAAGGATGGTCATCTCCATGGCATCAGGATGTTCCTGTGGTATACAGATACGTGATATCCAGCTGCTCTGCCCATGAGGGCTGGTCAGTCATTTTGGTTGTGGAGCCTTAGAAGAGTTTTCCAAATCCCATGGCATCGTTTGGAGACAGTCATGCTCTATGTAGTGTCTGTCCTCCAGTGCTACAGAAAGTGCATGAGGCCATGATTCACCGTACAAGCAGTGTTGGCCTTCCACAGAACAGATGAGTTTATGCTGAATCCACAATGATTCTGCAATGAAATGACAACGTTCTACATTGTAGAGCAACCTACTGTAGTGATTCATCCTATTCTACAACAGATATCTAAAAGGGGAAATTTTACTCTCTGATGGATACTTAACTACTAATTTTACAGGAATCTAAAGACCTAAGAGTAGACATGTAGCTGAACAAAAAATAGCTGCAATGAAAAAGAACAGATTCTACCACAGGAGACTGAAACTTACGTATTCAGAGGCTGTAAAGCAAAATAAACCACTGGTCTGTCTCTCTTGACTTTCTTCTGTGTAAGAAAGACTTTGATTGTCCTTTTTCCGCCCGACAAGTTTCTTATTAGTCTTTATAGAATCACTTCTCAATTTCACTCTGAAAATCTAAGCAGATTTTGTATTCTGATTCTCTCACTAAAAGATGCTCACTTGACATTTTGAGTATTTGTCATGATTCTTTTCACTTTATCAATACCAAAGTTGCAGTCACCATATTAATTCTTATCAATACCTTATCTGGAAACAAAACCACTTCCTTTCATTTTCTTACTAATTTTATATTTAGAAAATCTGAGGACTGTAGTTCGATTTTCTCTCCATTATATTGCACTGAAAATGTATGCTGAACTTTCACTCTGAGGACTTGGTTTGCTTTAATTATCCTTTCCAACAATCCATCATTTTTCTGTAGGTCTGAATTCCTCAATTCAGATGTAAAACTTTGCATGGACTGTATTAAAATGCATCTGTCTTAAACAGACCTCCAATATTAAAACCAGCTCTATTCATGGTTGTCTGGATTATTTAGTCTGAATACTAGCCTGGTCATAGGATTGCTTTTTGCATCTCCTTTAGAAGAAAATTCCTTGCGGACAATCATATTTTAGGTCAGTTCTCTTTCCACTCAGTGAGATTTACTAGCATATTATTGAGCTATTTTAAATTTTTTAAATAACAAGTGATACTAAGTAAAAAAACTTTGGTTTGCTTAATAGGATCTGTTGTCCATAAACTGTCAGGAATTAATCACATTCTCATTTTAAGGCTATGTTCGTTGACTCCCTTATGGGCTTTTTAATTATTTTGCTAAGCAAAAGTTACCAGCCAGTTACCTCATATGTCCTTCTCTGCTTTTTTTCAATATTAGCACAATATTGACACATTACCAGTGTCTAATTGTAATTCACTAGAGTATTACAATATTTCTCAAAAAATGTTGTCATTGGTACAGATGTTTGTTCAGACAACTCCTTTTTGCTCCCATGGGTATTTATGGTCTGGAAAATACATCATCAGATTTGTATAATCAAGTGGACCGTCTCTTTCCTATTTAAATATGTCAAATATTTGCTGAGATTTCTCTTTCTGATTTCTAAACACTTTACCATTCCATCAATTACATTGACTGATTTCATATTAATACTTATGTCTTTTTTGTGCTATAGACATCTCTGTAGCTTCCCTTATTTTCTAAATTTTAATAATTTTAATTTTTATTGGCTGCTACCTGGTTTCCTTTCTCCATTTGAAATATATATATATATATTTGCTGTTCCTTAGAGAAGCTTTATTCAATGCTGAGCCTGTAAACATCTGAAAAAGTTTCGAGATATGATTTAGACATGAATGGCATTATCAGGAATATCACTTTTAAAACAGAGTGCAGTAAAAGCTGTTCTAGCCTGGTGGAAACCATGAGGAGCTTTTATCTGGCTAAGCTTCAGCATGCAGCTGGCACAGGCTGCTGTTCCCCAAAAGAGGACAGTGCTACCCATCAGCCAGAAGCTGGCAGCACTGCATGGCCCCGTGGCACAGAGAGCTTTTAAGTCTTGATGCTAAACCACACTGTATTAGATAAAGAGAACAGCCTCTGAATGTGAGTTGGCCTCTGAGATTTCATCTGCATAGCCTTCCTTAGCAGAGACACTGTCTTTCTTAGGAAAACCTTTAGATCTGCTCTTGGATTTGTATTTCTGTTTTCCTGTGGATAAACATACAGGGAATTGGTGTATTTATTCCATTCTCTTCCACAGATAACTATAGAAAAGCTCCAAAATACATGATCAAAGGGTTCTAATTGAATCTTGCACAGCTGCAGGCTCTCAGGTCCCAGAGGTGCTGGCAGTGGCACGGAGTGCATGCCTTGTGATGGTGCCCTCTGTGTGAGTGTGAGAAATAGTGGCACCTTTCACAGTAGCTCCCATCTAGACCATTAAGTTCTTGACTGTAGAAGTCTGTTGCTCCTAGTCAAATACAGGTAACTGTAAAGAGTTAGTATCAGGCTTGTCTGACCTTTAAATAGATTCTCAAGTTGCTCAACAGTTTTCTGTAGTTCTTTAAAAACTTTCTCTCCTCAAAAAGAGTGTGTGTATTTCCTCGCACAAGAAGATATGTGACTTCTGAGCAGACACCACTCAGATGGTTCACAAGCCACCTGAAACATAAAGAGATAGTGTAGCACAAAATAGGGTGTCTGTCTCTGGGAAAATCTAACTCGTTTAGTTAGTTGCACATTCCAAATTTACCTGCTTAAGAAAGTGATCAAATGGACAGAGGTGCAAAATTAACTTTTGATGTAACACTATTAACTGTATTACACTATCTCCATTTCTTTCTTTGTTACCATGATAAATACACCTGATGCGAGAGTGCTTGTTCTGCCAGTGAGCAAAATAAATGATGGTTCACCAGGTAACATCACTGTCTGCCGGGGTGGTGACCAGTGGCTCCTGTGCCACCCAGAGCTTTCTCATTTCTCTTAAAAAATCATGATACCCAGGGCCAGATTCCTTCAGTTCTAGTGTACAACAAACTTCACAAGGCATAGTTTGCTATTGCATGCTAAGCATTTTCTGCCTTTTTTTTTTTTTTTTTTAGCACTGACAGCAGAACTTTTGGGAATTTTTTTAAAAAGGGATTGGCCTCCTGTGAAACATGGATTATTTCCTCTCTTGTTAATATGCACTGCCCTCTTGTGATAAAATATATTTTTAGTGTTCTCTCAATGTTTTGTTCTTGTTTTCACTTTTTGTAGTTTCCTGCTTTTTGTTTTGTTTTGGGTTTTTTGTTTTCTTGTGGTTTGTTTGCTTGTTTTTTGTTTGAGTTCCTCCTCCAGTCCCCAGAGTTTTCTTTGAGGCTTTTTTCTATAGCAGAAATAATTTATCTTAATATTTATTGGAAGGATGAAAGGAAAACAACACAAAGCTTGATCAAAATATTCTTAGTCAGTATTTCACTCTTTCATACAATTAATACCTTCCAAGATTATTTATCAGACAGATATATAGGCTGTCAATACTGTAGTGAAAAATGTAGACTTGAGAGGGTGAGAAAAATACATAGCAGCTCATTACAAAGGCAGTCTTGGGAGAAAGAGGTCCAGTGCACAGAGATGTTCTTAATTGCATGATCACCATCCTAACAACCTGAAGAAATGGCAAGGGAAAGCTACTTACTGCTGCAAACCTGATCTTGAAAACTAAACAGAGGAAAAGGTCACTTCCCAAAGCTAGGCAGGCAGGCAAAGCCACTCACTTGAATATGATGGATGAAAGGCCATCACTGCATGGGAAGGGACGGAGGAGACAAAACCCTTCAGAAGCAGGAGAAAAGGCAGCAGAAAAGGATGTGCTACCCCTGGAGCTGAGGGGATGGCTCAGGGGAAAGCCCAAAGAGACACCTTTCTGTTAAGTGCTGGTTGGAAAAATTTGCCTCCTCCTGTGTTTTGGACAATGCACATCAAAAATACCCAACCATAATCCTCCTGTCCTCTGAATGGAAACAGTGCACAGGGACTGTGAATGATTCCTGCCTGCTTACTGTGTTGTCTTAGCCACTCAGGTATAAATGAATTTGTAGCTTTAGCTACCACATCAACGGGAAATTTTCCTAAGCAGCTCCACAGAGGAATGGAAAAAATAGTATGTGGTACTGTGATTAAAGACACTATGTGCTATGTGCTGAAGAGAGAAGGGAGAGACTTTGAGAGCATAGAGCTGAGAGAAAACCTAAACCCTGGCCTTTTCTAACATCTGATTGATGGACTTTACAGCCTTCAAGTATTTTTGGGATTCCTTTAATGCAAAAACTACTTTTATATGAGAACTCTCCCTAAGTCGATTCAAGCCAGATGCTCAATTTTCAGTCTGCACTGTAAATCACAAGACGACAGAACTTGCCAAAGAAAAAGTGATTCTTTACTTTACAATGGCAAAGCAGAGAATGTTTTTCCTGACCTTATTTTTATATGAACAAGTAATGTTAACCAAAACATCTAAGAACACAGATCCCAAGGAGAGCGTCACACCCAGGAAAATAATAGTGAAACTGTAACAATTATTCTCTGAGGGGAAATATCAGGTTATCACAAATGGAGAGGCAGCTGGCTGCCATCAAGAATAAGCAAAGAATCCCGTGAAAATCTCCATGTCTCCATGCTTGGAGACAGTGTTCTTGGCTGCTTAGTTTAACCCAACTTCTCCAAAGCCAGGTGAGTGTTACTGTCCAGTTCATGCCCTTAGATGCTGAAGGGCTCAAAATACATTGGTCAGTGCCAAGAAGTATGGAAAGGGGCAGCAGCCTTAAGCATTTCAGTGCTGTCTGTTCCTGACGTATTCCAGCAATCAGGCTGCTGGGCTACAGGTTGGGAAGGGGAGCATGACCTGGGAAAATGGCTGTGCACAACACTGCACTTTGACTCCAGGAGCACCTGGAGTTAGCTGACCACACTCAGTATATTTTCTCATCAGGTTTTTTTTTCATTGAGGCATTTCTCCTGGCTCTTTTCTGCATTTCTTAGACAAGACCACTCAAGGTATTTGCAGGAGTCACTGGAAACTCATTATCACAAGTGCTGAGAAAAATGTGGAAGAGACCTACACAGCAAGGACTTGAGCATATCATACCCCATAGTCTGCATATTTCCACCCCTCCTACCAGCTGGTACCTTAGGGCTTGCTCAGGACCAGAGCATTCTAACTGTGCTGAGAAATGTACTTAAGATGAGCCTGGGAGATCTGCTACGTGCTTGGGCCCTTGAATCTCCAACATTTTGGGACTCAATGTCCTTGTCAATGTGAACACAGACCCAGGTTAGTGACATAAGATGGGAAGAACTAAAGAAGGTAAGAGAAAGAGGCAGCCAACACCCTTTCAACTATAAGACCTAACAGTGAGTAAATAACAAATGCTGTGGAGTTTCACTCCAATAAAACATTCAAGAAATACTTGAACTGTGTGTGAACTTCGTACTTTTGAATCTGTAGAACTGCCCCAGAATGGTCATGAGAACAATCTTGCTCCATAAATTCCTGTTACTTCCTGCTTTCATCAGTGTAGATAGCCTTTCTGTGGTATTTTGGCACATCAGCAGCTTACTGTGAAGTGAATGACTCCTGCTTTTGCTCCAAATCCCCAGCAAAACTGAACTGAAGCAAGATGAAAATAGCTATATGTGTTTTCCTCCCAAGTTTTCAAGGCATGTTGTAAAATAAAATACCCAAACAGGTGAAAGCTCAAAATCTCATTCCCATGAGGTTCTCTAAGTGGGAGAAAAACAAAATGTAAACAAAAATTTCTCTTTCAAAAAGACACACATCTGGGCAGCTGGCCACCAGAAATAACATCAGTGCAAGGAGCACAAGAAGCACAAGAAGCACAAGAAGCACAAGAAGCACAAGAAGCAACTGCCCCTCTCCCATTTGCTCAGTTTTCAGACTGCCACTGGCCTTGCCTCACCTGCTGCCTCCCAAACTCATTTCAAGAGCGGCAGATTTGGCTGGCAGCCAAATTTCTGTGCTGGGGACCTGAACAGTGGGGCTGGCTTTCCCACAGACCCTGGGGTGTTCCATGTTCCCCTGCCCACACACAGTGCCCACACACAGCAAGCTGCTTCCTGTCCCCAAAGCCTGGAGTTGACATGCTGTCATGGGGAAGAGAGCTTGGGAGCGGTCAGCCGTGCCACCTCAGAAACAGCCCCTGGGTGTGCAGTGGAGCAGACAGTGCTTCTATTTTAGTTTCTCTGACAGCTTATAAAACAAAGCTGCATAGTTGGACAGAAATAATTTCAAGAGAAAATTCCCAACTAGCCCCATCAGAGACTGCTTGTGATGTAAATGAAGCCTGGAAACATAGAAGTAGGTCCAGGCATTTCCCTTGACACACCTATTTGCAAGACTCCTGGTAGCTTTTTTCAGTGCCAATATTAGCACTGCCTTGGTATTCCTACAATGAGCAAAGCATTTGTGACTGATGAAATGAGAAAATACCATTTCCTTCTCTAGACTGAGCTAGAAAATACTAATTTCTTCCCCATTAATTCTTGATGGCTTTGTAGGAAAGCAAGTCCCTTAAGAGCTCAGCTGAGTTCATTATCCTGAGCAGACCTGCAGTGAGGCAGGGCTGCCTAGTGCCAAGCACAAGACCTGCCCTAATTACCCTGACAGATATCGCCTCACAAGAGGAGCTGGGCAGTGATTATGGCCCTGCAAAGGGCATAGGTGCTTTTGTGGGTCAGTTAGAAATTCACAAAACACAGTTAAATAAATGGGTCGGCAGGGTTGAGTAAATGAGAATCTCATGACACAATCACCTAGTCATTTGGCAGCTCAGTGAGTAAAAATAATGAAAAGTCCTCTTCCAAAAGCACAGAAAGAGCATCCTGGCTTCAATTCAAGTTTAGGTTCTAGTTTCCAGAAACACTTTAGTGAACATATTTGGAGAGACATCTGGAAGTTCGGGGAGCAAGTTACTCTTTGCTGCTCTTTGCTGTTTTTGCTGGTGGGGCACAAACTTTGCAACCCTGGGCACCTGCTTGTGTGCCTTGGTGCCAGCCTTGGTGCTCAGAAAGGGCAGCTTACATTTACTCCAACATCTGAAATACTCAGTCCTCTCTTAAATCCCACCTTCACTGAGCCATGACACAAGCCTGGGGCTGGGTATGGCCAGGATGGTGGGGACGGGTGGTCTGATGGCCTCCAGGGGCTGTTCCCACTTATGTCCCAGTGCGCTGGATCTTGCTCCCCCATCAGTGCTAGCTGCTTTTACAGAGCTCTTCCCCTCTACATTTACCTGCTGCTCTTGTGGTCTGTGCTTTCTCTTGCCTTCAGCACAAGGCAACAGATCCACCACGCATGGGAGCATCACATCTGTTCAAGTGTCCTCTTTTTCTCCACAAGCGCTGTTTTCCCTCCATGCTTTCTCTACAGCAGATACCTAGAGCACTGGTGCCTCTGAAGAATAGCAGAGATTGCCATTAGGCAGCTGGTGACCTTGCAGCAGTCCATGTCTGAGCAGCTGCCATGTGCAGCCTAGGTATTGGCTGAACATTAACCTGCAGGCAGCTTCAGCCAAACGTGCAGGCAGAGGCTGACCCTGGAATTTTGCCTGGTGTAGAGTAGGCAGATCAGATGCCAGTGGTGTGTCCAGGGGTCAGTTGTGCCTGTTGGGAATGCCAGTGTCCTGTCAGACTACTATGCCATACTGTGGGGTAATGGGCAACAGTTGGCATCCTCATGCCATGAAGGGTGACAGGGAGGTAGCAGTGTGTGGTGGTTCCCCTGCCCTGCTTGCTGGCATGTGACTGATGACTTCCCACACCACCTCAGCCCACCGTTTTCTGCCAGGGTGCGCAAAATGTTCGGTTTGACCCTCACAGGCTCCCTGTGCCACCCACTGGCACACGGACAAAGTGCATGTCAGGGGCGAGTCACTGCATTGAGTTTCTAGCAAAACTTCTGTGGTTGGGGGTATGATGAGACTAACACAGCCTCTGGGGTTTTTCTGATGAAGTCCCCTCCCTGGATTTGTGGGCAGAGGGATGCACATATTTCCCACCACACTCTCTTCTCTGGTCCCCTCTGCCCTCCCTTGTCACAGGCTCCATGGCATTTCCATCGGCCTTTCCACCAGCCCCAGGGCAAAGAGAGCGAAAAACATTTCTTGAGACAGCCTTTCCTCTGCACACTGCACTGTGCCCTCTGGAGACGTATGATCTTCTCTGAAGCGTTTTTCTTCACCCATGACGAGGAGGAGTGACGTAGGGGGTTGCTCACGCCCCTTCCATCATTTTTCCATTTTTTAACATTGCATGTGTTTCCTGGGCTTGTCAGCATTTTCCTATGAGTAAGCTGTTACCACACACACCCAACGTGTTTTTTGCTTGTGCCTAGAGTGGAAAAGGGGCACTGAAACATAACACATGGGTACAGTGGTAGGAAGGTATGAGAGATGGTTTCTAAAAGCTGTGGTGAACAAACTTGTGAACTTTGTATGCCCAGAGCAAGAGGATTAAAGTGAGAACCCCCTGCTGGCCCCACTTCAGTCTTACCAGTACTGCACCGCATTGATGCTCTTATTCCTATAAATCCCTGTATCAAATTATGAGCTGAGCTTACCCCATCACTACTTGTTATCTTCTACTTGTTAACCACTTCAAACGTCACGTGTGTTTTACACAGTAAAAAGTCATGAGCAATCTTTCTTAAAAATAGCTGCCCACAGCCGATCTGGGAGCATGCGTTGAGGACACCATACAGCTTTTAGTGCCCACTTTCACATGGGCATAGTTTCCACTGTGATGATCTCTTTGCTGCTTGTTCTGCTAGAAATCTATGGACTTCAATAAGGGTAAACTAGCACCATTAATAAAAACTGAAATGAGCAAAGCTGTTTCATTGTCAACTATATTTATATATTTTATTGAAATCTGCAGGACTAAAAATTCTCCCCTAATACATCAGGGGGAAAAAAATGTATCTTTCAAATACAAAAGAGTAACAATCTGTGAGCACCCATGCTATTATTTCAAATAAGCAAAAAAAAATTTCAAACAAAACCCAACAGCAACAACAAGCTGGTTAAATAAGTAGACAAGTTTATGCACCAACAGGTGCTCTTACCAGGCTGTGATGACGATCCAAAGGTAGCTCAGTTGCTGTCAAGGGCTGCCGTCATACGTGCAATCAGCGGGAATTTCCATGAAAAGCCCTATTCAAGACCAGATTTAGCTAAGCCCAGGCACTGTCAGAGGCAAACAGATTACCTGTTGAGCAAAAAACTGGCAGGTTCCAGCAGGAGCTGATGAACTTGGCTTTTGCGCCCTTATGCATCAGGGCAGATTCTGTCCTAAGTGCTGCAGTGGAGGACTTCCACGCTCTGTAAATGTCAGGGTCTCTCATGCTTCTTCAGTTCTGGATAAAGACACCAACAATCATTGATCAGGATAGAAATGGATTTCCATTAACTTTTAAATGAGGCCATGTAACAACAAAAATTACTTTAGGGAAAGTAGTCTCCTGATGAGACTGCATATGAAAGTCATGAAAGACTGCACTGCTACACCTTCATTCACACACTGCTACAGGCTTGGTGCCCCTCAAGACTGTGGGAGGAAAATGGAAAATAATCAGAAAAGAAAGTCTTAGTGGCACAATGTAATAATTTATATTCTATTTAAATTTGAATTCTCACCAGAAAGAAGCTATGAAAGTGAGTCTTCTGTAATAGTTTTGCAAACATGACCGTATCAACCACTTCTTAGATCATGAATAAATCACAGCCAATAAATCAGATAGATATGTGATGAATCCTTGAGGAAACAGGATTATCTTCAGTGGCTACATTTAGGTTAAGAGAGCACAAGCAAGATTTGTCTTTAGTCTTCTTAAACTTTATTAGGTTACCTCTATGTATCTTGACAACTTTCTCTGTCCACATACACTCAATGCAAGAATGTGTAATGGAAGAAAAGAGAGTTTAAGGGTCCACCTGGGGAGCATCTCGCTTGTGGAAGTGGCCATCAGCAAAAAGACAAAGTAGGGTAAAAAAATAGGGCAAGGACAGAAAAATCCCATTTAGCCTCCAGCAGTAAGGGACATGGGATCTCTCCAAGCCAGGGAGGTACCCTGGCAATCACATACATAATCAAAGCTCCGTGAAATTGTCTCACCCCAGACTGGCATCTTTACACTCATGGCTCCTGCAGAGTCCAGTAACAAGGATAAAAACCCTAGCCCTTGTTTCACATCTCTCATGTCCACAGGCTTCTGTTGTTGCTTTTCCAGACTGAAGAAGCCCTGAGGCTTTAGCTCTCCATCAGTGGAAGCCATTCCTTATCTTTGTTGAGGATGCTTCCAGTCATCCTTTTAATTTTTCTTTTTGGTGTGAGATTACATAACCAGAGACGCACACGGATTTTGAGGTACATGTACATTGTGGACTTATTCACAGGTTAAATAATGAGCCTCATTTTTTGCTCTACATGTTCTTAACGAGTCCTACCATTCGCCTTTTAACAGCTTCTGAGTGTTGACAGATATTTTCAGAGAACTTTCCACAGTGATGACAAAGCTACTTTCCTGAGCAGTAGCAATGAAGGCCTGTCATTTCTTACATCTTTTTTTTTTTTTCCTGAGTGTGTTGTTCAGAGCTTATCAGCCTCTTTAATTGCTTATCAGCTTTTTCATTTATTGCCCTGTTACCCAACACCATGAAGTAGTTTTGCAGGTCTCCAAAGTCAGCCTCAGGTTTAAGTATCCTGAATAATTTAGCGTCATCTGCAATTTTTGTCACCCACTCCCCCTCTCTGTCCAGATCACTTCACCTTTCAGAAACAATGTAGGGTCCCCCAGATAGAACCATTTCCCAACGGTCTTTTCATTAGGAAAAATAACCATTCTACTCCTGCCCCCAGTTTCTGAAATTCTGGGAGACCAGCTTTTTAGCACTGGGTTTGGGTATGGAGGGCAGTGTCTGGGTTGCCTTTATCATATGACATGACCCAGCTTATAGAGGTTCCTGCAGGCACAGTGAAATGGCTCACTTTGATTTTTCAGACAGCTCGAAAGGCCCCATGGTTCTGTTTGAACTGGGCACAGTGACTATGACTGCAGACACATGCCTTTAAAAAGGCAGACTGCCTGCTGCACAGCTCTCCCATGGCTGGAAGCTCACTTATGCTCCGTCACGGAGATGTACGCACATATGTGCACACATTGGTATGACCAGGGTACAGAGTCACTGATTTGATTTCATACAGAAGTCTTGAGAAAGTGGAAAAATACCTTATCTGAAGTGTCAGGCTGCTTGTTTAAGCAGCAGATTTGCCCAAGTCAGCACAACAGGCTTGAGTCTTTCATGCAAAGCTAAGCAGTTTCTTCTGGTTGCAAATCAATTCTGCTCACCTTCAACAGGAACTGGTGATTTCTATCATTTGTTTTCAGGGCCATGGAGAAGTTGTAGGCTTTTTTTTCCCCCTTCTGTTTGATTCAGTGTTTGTTTCTCAGGAAGATGCTTATAAAAATGAGGACTTGCATTTTGAGTTAGTAGCACTGCTGTTTGCCTTTCATTTTGTAAAAACCAGACTTTCTTTGCAAAACATGGGGAAAACTGTATAAAAAAACAGGAAGTGCCTTCAGACTGCTCACCAAAGCATCACCAGGCAGCAAGGTACCAAGGATCAGACCTTTTCTATCCATTCAAGGTTTTTCCTAACACTGTATGCCCAATCCAATTTTGGTAATCAGCTGAATCGTAAGAGTATATTTTACAAAGTTGTTATTTGCCTGATGACAACAGTCAGAGGAGGCCTTTGGACTGTCTTGGGTTCCTGTCTTCTGCCTGCTTTGCAAGGACAAAAGGGGTTGTGTCCTGCCCTGAGATATCTGCAGGAGAGGAGACCCGTGAGAGGGACAAGAACAAGGTGACAGAAGATCCCTACACAGCTCCAAGAGTGGCCTCAATCTTCAAATGGTTCTTCAAATGTGACATAAAGCAAAGCTTCTCTCAGGGACTGCATCATGTCCAGTGCTGGAGGCCAGTTGTGGATACAGTGCCCTGTTAGCACACTGGGGCAGAGCACAACACATCCTGGTGGGGTGTATCCTGCTGGTGGTCTACAGGGGACTGCAAGGTCTCCATGCAGGAAGGGAGCTGAGGACACAAGCATGTGCTGCTAATTTGAGGCTGTGAGGGCTTTGTGGGCACACTTAGCCTGGGCTGGATGGGAAGCAGCCCTCCCATGGCATCTTGGAAATAAAGCAGGATGCTCTTGCACAGGGCTGGAAGATGGTTGGTGCCAGGTGGTAGCTCCTGGGCTCACTGCAGTGTTTCACCTTGCTCAGTGTGTGCACAGATGCCTTCTCTGTAATGATGCCCTTTGGGCCTCATTTGGTGAAGTGTTTTCACCTCCTCTGACTTGGGGCTGAGTACCTCTGGAAAAACAAATCATGCATAATATTTTGGCTGTCTTACAGATGATGTAAAATGTGTTTTTACTTCATCATGTGGAAGACTTCCCTTCTGTTCTCCATCTTTGCTCACTGACTTGTCCTGACCACCATACCCTGAGAGAAGAGCTTGTGTAGCCCTGGGAGTACAGCTCTTGCTCCACACAGCTCTGCAGGGATTAGAGAGCATCTCACAGAGCACAGGTCTGCTACACCGCTTATACTTACTTTGAGAGAAAAAAATACTGTTGCTGGAGACCTCCTCCTATCTTTTGTTTTATGCTTTCATTTTGATAAAGGAATTTGGAATAATAAATGCAGCCGCTGGCAGATAAGTTGAAGCATGAGCTGAAACTTTAGCTGAGATTAGGTTCTACCAATAGGCAACTGAAAATAAGCATCCTGACAGATGGTGCCAATTGATTTAACTGCAGCTGCAGTGCTTAACAGGGTAGAAAATGCAAGTGAAAATCTAATGGGAGGCCTGCCCTAGTTAAATCAGCCTCTTATTTAACTTACCAGTAGTAATCACTGTTAATAAATTCCAGTTAAACCAACAGTAGGAAGAATTATCTGTTTTGTTAAGCTGTCCAAGCAAAGCTAATAAAGCTGTAGGCTTTTAAAAAATTTAGGCATATATATAAAAATAAGTGCACACACATATATATACACCTAGAATATATATCCTGATACAGAATATATATCAGTATGTTATATATTTAACATACATATAGCATCTACCATGCATATATTATCCAATGTACATATACTGCCATTATTGTATTATCAATATGTATTGATGTATAGAGATAGTTTCCATTTATATTGATTTAAATGTACATAAAAATCTATGAAAAGTGCAAGAGAAGGCAACACTGCTATTTCAAATCACGTGGACGAGAAGAACAGAAAGGATGGTAGAGGAAAGGAGAAAAGGTGGGAAGAGGAAAAAGAGAGCTGAGGTGAAAGCCTGGCATAGATCCTTGCAACTTTCTTCAGCCTCTGGAAGTGATAACACAGAGCTGTTTTCCTCTCTATGCTTCCCTGCTGAAGTCTAGCTGAAGCCTGAGTTCAGATCCTCCTGATCAGATTCAAGGTCCCTGTTGGAGGTTTCCAAGGCTTCTTCTGCTGCAAAGTCAGACACTGCCTCTCCAAGCTGCTCTTCTGTTCCACTCACAACTAACTGTGCTTTCATGCGTCTTTGAAGGTTGTAGATGGATCATGGTCAGGAGGTGCTGTCAAATCGAGTTATCTTCAGTGTGATGCCATAAAGGGACTGGGTGTTCATCCCCTTGTGCCACAGTGCCAGTGCTGAGCCTCCACTGCCCTTCTTGGCACAAGCCCAGAGAGGACAGAGCCACTGGCTCTTCCCCAGCCACTGTGTCTCCATCATGCAGTCCAAGGCCAAAGGACATCCCACAGCACAGGACTCCATCACTTTGTTTTACATCAGAACACATCTAGCCGTGATGATCCCACTCTAGACCAGTTTCACATAGGTTAGAAAGTTCACACATGTAGCTGTTTGAAAGCCTGATTCATTTATCCCCAATTCATTCAAAAATGCTCTTTGCTGGAAGGTTATATGTTAGCAACTTTCTAAAATTAGCCCAACTTGGCCAGCCACTAATTCATTCTTAATATCAAGCTCCCAGGTTAGAGAAACTAAGAATATTTTTTTCTTTCAGACAGCTTTGCCCTTCTACACACACAGCTATTTTTCTCTTTGAGCGTGTGATCATGCAAAAAAGATTTCTGATTTCCTGTGAAAATCATATAAATAGAGTTAACTGAGGAGAAAACAACCTTCTTGCCAGTCATTGGCTTCAATATTTACACACTACTCTTGCCAACTAGCAAGATTCATAAAAGGACAGAGCACAGAGTAGAAAACCCACACCGGATTGCTCTGGCTTGTGGCATTTCCACAGGAGTGCTTCAAGAGGTGATCTGAAAAGCAAGCAGCGAGAGCAGAGCCTGGCTCACATGTGTTTCTGCATGGAGCACACTGGTCTCCTGTGAGCAGCAATCCAGCGTCTCTGCTTTGGGTTTTCAGGGGCAAAGCTCCCCAGCCACTCATAATATCAGGAAGCTGCAGTGAAAGTCTAGGGCAAAAGTAATTGTTGTCATTAACTGACTGATTTCTATTGCACTCAAAGAGATTCTAATAATTGTGTGTCCAGCAGCACTCGTCCCAAGCAGGTGCATTTCAGAGGATGAGCTATCACCTGCAGCACATCACACAGTGTGCTTTAATCTACACCCACCACTATCGCTTAAAAAAGGAACCTATTTAAAAAGAAAAAATACAGAAATTTCCCTCTGCCTCACCGTGCAGTGTGCTTTTGCCTTTAGAAAAGCATCACTTGCTGGACAGTCACTTCCCCCTGCAGTGAGAGAACATGGGGTCTTGATGAGGTGTCATGACCTAAGGGGTAATCCAGAGAGTATCACTACAGGGTCATAGGATTTCATGGTACTCGAGAACATGGAGGCCTTTCCCTCTTAATCTTTCTACTTAGTTACAGATTACCACAAATACCACCAAAATCACCACTATACCTATGATTAATAAAGCAAACATGAATGAATATGTATATATTTATGTATGTCTATATGTGTTACTAGCATCAATCAATTACAGTCTCAATCAATAGTAGGGTGTCAGTCGATGATAGCATGAATTAGTATTGTAGTACAATCAATTACAGGCACTACCAAGTAGTTCTGTATTCATACCTATTACCACAACTTGTCACTAGCAAAACACTGAGTACATATAACATCAATATGAAGCAAATTATATTTCAGAAAGAAATCTCAAAATGGGAGGGACAAACCAATCTAAGGTGGGGACTACACACTCAGCTATCCCCAGAAGAGGGGATGACAGACTGAACTGAAAGCATAACAGAGATACTCACTTCTTGGGATCAGCCAGGGGTCAGCAAGGCATCTGTGGTGACAGTTCAAGATCCTGTAGAAAGTTTGTGAGGGATTCAGCTGGAAAGCTCTGAGTGACACAGGAGCTCAGTTTTGGGTAAAATAAATACATTTTTTTTTATATCATACGGACATAAGAGGGCATAGGACATCCCACTTCATGGAGTCAATGGATGCTGTGAATGTCTGGTTTCACCTGTAACAGCCAATACATGATGATGTTTTCTGTTCTTTCAGAGCATTTTTATTTTCCCAGACTGCTTTTCTCAGGTGATAAGTTGGTTTTACAGTCTCTCATTTTTCCTGCTTATTTAAAATATTTCAGGATGTTTTCAGTTTCTAGGCACCCTGGCTGCACTTTTCAAAGATGCTTTTAATTTACCAGCCTCATCCTCAGAGGGGATCTCATTCTTTCAGCAGTCCCAGGCTGGCTGTCCTTTCTCTGTCACTACTTTTCAACAGCTGATTTCTTCTCTTCAGTAATTTCCCCCTCCTAACCAGGCCACCTTTATGACTGATCACATTACAGGGCTGGACTGTAGAAGAAGACTGAAATGCTTACCAGGCTGTGAGGTATCTACCAAGCATACATGTCAGATGAGAAATACCCTGAGCCATTTCACACCAGTAGTACTACTGCTGAAGCCTGGTGGCCAGCATAGCTCTCCCTCATACCCCACTCCTCTGTAGTGGGGCCTAAAAGTGTTTCTCTTCTCTTACAAGCCCCTTTGTTTCAAAAAGGTCCTATCTTCCCTTCAAATCTGGATAAAATTGACCACTAGTGCTACAATTACTATGAGACCAAAAATGAGAAACTGACCAATGGGATAGATGCAAGCTTTGTTTCCCTAGGAAAGTGAACTTAAGAATAGAGCAGAAGCTATGGCTGATATGCTTAATGGTGGAATACAGTCTTTAATTTTAAAACTACAATGATGTCAAAAACACAGCACTCTGTAATTGAGGCTTCCCTAAATTTCAACAAGCCACATCAGCATTTTGTTCTGTGCTTTTTTTCTCATGACTCTAATTGTTCCTAAAGCCAAAACAGAGAAGAACTTGGGCCTTTGGGCTAAGAGCTCCACCCTCCATTCCTGGGCCCATTGCAGGCTGTTATTTATCCTCTCTGTGTCCTCTCTGTGCTTCTCTGAGCTCGAAATTGTCACCAGACCTGATGCTCAGTGCAAATAAACCACATTTCTCCATAAGAGATTTGTGTAGGGACCAGGACAGGCTCTATGCACACTGCCTGAATGGAGAGCATGGGAATGTGTTGTTTTCTCAGCTTACCAGCAAATACAGCCAGGCTTTGTGTGAAAAGATCATAACTGACTGTTGGATACAGATTAGGAGGAAAATAGCTCCTTTAAAAAAAGGAGACATCAGGAATGAAGAGTCAGGGAGGGACATCCTAGGCAAAATGCACCTGAGTGGCCCTTAGGCAATGCAAGTTATACACATCTCTGATCCGAGGAGCTGAAAATCAGCCTGTACATATGATCACCTTACGTTTAGTCAATAAAAAATGGCAATGTTAAATAATTTTTGTTATTAATTCCATAAAAATTTCTTATCTGTCTGCAGACCAGCATGCTGGCACATCTTAAATAACCATGGTGTTTACCTCAAGCAGCCAGAGGGACAGACCTGGGTTTTCTTGTCATTGTCATTACCCCAAACCTTTTCGCACCTTCTCAGACACATCTGCTCAGAGCTGCTGAGGGTAAGCAAGAGGCTGTCAGTCACACAGGGCAGATGCAGAAGCACCCACTGGCTCAGGTTTGGGTAAAATCTGTGGTGAATACAAACACCTGCAAATTGCCCGTGGGCTAGGCAGCCCAAATTATGGGGACAAACCCACATTTTGCATGTGAGCAGGATGAACTGGACATGGAAGTCCATGAATCTGAACACCTAAGGCACTCAGGCAGGCTGTTCTCACAGTCACCCCAGTGCTGCAGCAGCACAAGGCAGGGGGCTGTGAAGTCAGAGTTTGCAGAATATGCAGAATTTTATTTGAGATTTCTCCCTCTGGCTGGATGTGTTTGGTGTGCACAGAAGGTACTGTGTGTGTGCTGGGGAACAGCTGGAAAACCAGTGATTTATAATAAGTGGACATGGTAGCTCTCAAAGGAAAAAATATCTCTCCTCTGAGTATGTGCAGTGGATTTCTGTAAACTAAAAAGCAGCACCTGTCTTGAAGACCACCCAGTCTCCCACAACCTGTGCTGAAGAAAACTACATCCCACAGAGCCCATCTCCATAGTTTTAAGGTACCATTTTATGCTTTGGACTGTTGAGTCTTGGGCTGCCAGATGTGCAGCCCTTATCAAAATTTTGTTGTGCTCTTGGTAGGACTTTCAAAAGGATGACACAGAGAAAACCTTAAAAATATTTAGACAATGACTTGGAGTGATTTTTCTGGGTTTTCCAGTTCCTAAAAAATATTTTGTAGGGGTTTGCTGTTAATGACTTGGGGGATTTATTCTGACAACTTCCAGTGAGATTTATTCTTTGCAAAGGGCAGACCAAAATTTTTCCTGCAAAAGCATTATTTTTGAAGATAAACTGGAACTTTATTTAAATGAAATCTCAAAAAAAAAAAAAAAAAAATACATCCTTTTTTTGAACATTGCTGCATTTCCTTGAAACAGTGAAGCTAGAAAGTCCCCAAATTTTCAGCAGTTTTTGGTGAGGAACAGTCTTCACCAGCTGCTAAAAAACTAATAGCTTTTTAACATTTTGAATGGAATTTTTCATCAAAAGGCAATGTTTCCTACGGAAAATCCTGATTAAAGTGATGTTCATTTTTTGTCAGACCTGTCTGCAGAAACTCTCTCTTCCCTATATGTTGTAATCTCTATATTCTCCAGCTGGGAGAGTGTGTTAGAAAACCCCAGCCTTTGCACAGGATTATTCAAGGTGAAGCCTGGCACAGACCTGACAGTTTGTGGTTTTTGTGAGTTTGCAGCCTCACAAAATGACACCTGCAACTTCAATGATCTGCCTCAGCTCCTTGAAAGTGTTTCTGCTAAATGAAGTTGTTATCAGGGTTATCCTACTCCTCTGGTCAACTCCAAGCCGAGGACTTCAGCCCTGGTACATTCAATAGTCAGGCATCTCTACTTGTGCCATCTCTGCTTCAATCACTCAATAAAATTAGGAATAATTAATTAATGTGCATAAAACAACCACAGAAATGAACTTCTGCAAATATGTAGAGTACCATTTCCTTTCATTTCTTTATTATAGGTTATTGCAATTTGCATGCATTGTGTCACAAAATTAATTTGCTATTACTGTCACATGTTGCTCATATTTAACAACAATGCATCCATTTCCAGCTAGCTGTGTCCAGCTCAGCAGACTTCCAAATTGCTGCCATAAATTAACTGGATGGTAGAATGTATTTTGCAGCTTACAAGGCAAAGATATTTCCCTAGGCATTTGTTGGCATGAGTCATGTGTCTCATGGAAAAGCACAGTATACAGGAAATAATGAAGAAATGAGGATTCAATTAATATTGAATTTTTAAAAATGCCACTGCTAATGTTAATACAAACAGTATCATTAAGGTCTGGTAGGATCAAAAGGAGACCTGCCTCCTGGAAACACTCCCAACCCCAGGACTGTTACGGAGTTAATAGTCTATAATAGAATCTATTCATGCTCCTAGATTAGTCTGTCAAAGACAATTAATCAAAATACAATAAGCTTTTCTTCCCAAAATAGAAACGTATACACAATTAATGTGACAGTTGTATCACTGAAATTTCACAGGAGTTCTCTTCATGTATTTTGCTGAAGTTACCAGGTCCAGACAGAAGCCCAGGACAGGAAAATTTATGAAGTGTGAAAGGCCACTTGAAGGAAAAAGCCAGAAATCCACTTTTATATGAATGTATTTAAAACCATATACAACCATACTTACAGAGGCTGCATTTATGTATACACTTTTTATCCTTTGGAATGTGTTTGACAAATGCAATAAACATGCAGGGCTATATTCTGCCATCATTCAAACACATGTAATCTCCCTGACTTTAATGGCACTGTATCAATATCATTGAGGGCAGAGTTTGCACCATTCAGAAGTCTCGTTTTTGAAGATAATTGGAAGCATCTTGGATGGAAGGAAAGGGTTTTTTTCACTAGAATCTATTTTTGATACAAAAAATATTACTTCATAGTCTGTAGATGGTTTTGTTATTTCCTCCTTTCTTATGCAAAGCAAATTTATAGGCACTTTTTATGGAAAGGAACCACAATGGAGACAATTTTATAGCAAGAAATAATAGACATAAATACTTCTTTCAGTGCTGACTCAGAGACAGTATCACCCCAGTGGTAGTTAACTTACACAAATTTGATAAAGAGAGTTTTACCTCACCCTCTCTTAAAAGATCAGGTGAATATGAATCACTTATCTGATCACATTTACTCCTGGTCATGCTTGATTCATTTAACTGGAAGAGACCCCAAGGGCAGGAGTCAGGCTGTGGGATGGTGCAGCATGGCTGTGCTTCCCTCCCTGGCACTGAGTTGGCAGTTCCATCCTCCTCAAGGTCCCTGGAATGGTGGCAATGCCAGACATGTGGCTTGGAGCTGGAAGCAAGTGCTGCTTCATGTCCCCCAAGAAGCTCCATTTCCCAGCACTGCCTCCTCCACCTTGTGTTGCTGTCAAACCATGATCTTCTACAGGGGACACCTTGTCCTGAACTTTACTTTTTGATTTTGTAGTGAAAATGAATGTTTAAATGTCAGGAACACCTTTGGACTGAAAATCATAGATTCTGGCTCTCTGTGACAGAGAAGTTGGTCTACAAACATGCAAATAAATTACATGACTGGAGCATGCTTTTGCAGATGATTTTACATTTAGTTATAGTCCCAGAAGTTCATGTTCATTGTCTGAGCGTCTTGGGACGTAAAGAGAGGACTATAATGGAAGGTTTAATCCTGTCAAATTTTTAAGTATGCCTTCTCCTTTCCAAAGGTGTTGTCTTTCCACAGGCTTAACATTTCTTTGGTGCTGGTTCTTTGATGACAGGAAGTCTTACTACCTCTGAATACCTGTCACTGCCATGCAAAGCCATTCGCCATGCAGTAAATCTCCCCTCTGCCTTTTCTTACCCAGCAGGGAAGTACAATGGGAGAGACTTGGAGACAGTACAAAATTGCAGTTGAGGCATTTGTTTCTTATTATATTCATCCTTCCCACGAACACAAGTGGCAGCTTGCCATGAATTAGGTCTGCTCAAGAATTCAGTGCCCAAGTAAGACAGCAGTCAGAGCTATGATGGATAATGGCCAGATGTCACATGCCAGTGTTGGGTCTCCCCAGTCTATCACCAGCCATTGTGACCATTAGTCACGATATTCTACTCACCTGCCTACCTCCACTGACAAGCTTGCATTATACTGATGGTTAATTTCCTGTTGGTAGATCCTCCATGACCTGGGTTCTGCAGAGATGTGCCGTTCGGCACTTCTTAGGCAAGAGCTGACCTAAGGCAATATAGGAGTGTTGGGTCAAATTTTCTCAGTTGTAGAAAACACTATTTCCTTGTAAATTTACATGGAAGGAAAAATTAAAGTTTACAACTTCCTTGTAAACTGAGAAACATCCCTGAAACTTAACAAAGCTCTGTTGTTTTGACAATAGATGAAGCTGTTGCATTCTCTGAAAATATCACTGTGTTTGTAAGAGTGAGACTTGTTCTCCAGTGGTCTTCAAAATCTGTATCACCCCAGTCACAGCACTTCCTAAGTCAGGATTCCCACTCTGGGAAAAGAGATTTGTCAGATCATGAAACTACAAGTAACTGGCTTGAGAATTATATAAGTTTTCAGTATCTTAAATCTCCTGTTTTTGTTGTGCTTGCTTTCTCATTTTATTTCTTTAGAAAGAAAGAATACAACCTAAAAGTTAATGAGGGAAGATGCACAGTCAAGTGTATCCTCAAACTCTTTTAAAATTAGCATGGTGGTGATGGGATGACTTTGAGTGCTAAGGGTGCCAGGCTCTGGTAACTGGATGTTCAATGCCCAGCTCCCATTTAGTGGTGCTTTCTTCCTAGGATCAGCAAGATCCCCTTGAGTTTGCTTGCCAACAACTTGTGTGCTACAGTGGATACTTTCTGACTCCCAAGTCTGGTATATCCCAAGTCTGGTATATCTCATACTTGAATGCCCTAAGGAGATGACTTTGGATTTTCTGCCCCAAACCACCACTGGCTAACTGCTTGACTACAGTCAGTTTTTTAGACATTTCCAAAAACAAAGGATGACGATGTTAAGCCACTCTGAGTCACAAAGACCTTTTTCAAGAACTTATATTGATGCACTCTGTGGTAATTTCTTCAGTCCATGCTTTTATTTTAATCTCTCATAGGCTTTATGGAATGGGAGTTGAAGAGGTGTCCTAAGAAGACTCATACATTTGGCTGTTAGTTGAAATAGCTGGAATTATGAATTCTATCTTGAAAAACATTTTGAGATGTTAACACTTATTTTAGTCACACTGATGACCAAAAGGCTGTTGAAATTTTTCAGGGGGAAAAAAAAAAACCAACAGGGAAAAGAGAAGAAGTGTTTATTAAGGCAGTGATGCATTTACTCACCTGGTGAGGGGAATCAAACTCAGGTGATGCTCAGTCTTGTGCATCAAGACTATCAGTCTGATGATCAGTCTCTTTCTCCATCTTAATCAGAAATACAACTCTGAACCCCAAGACATTACTAACAAATGTTAGTAAAACTACTGTTATATTTCCTTGAATAGTTTTGGTTTCAATGAAACAGCATTTTTTGGTGCAAAACATTTAATTGAAAAGTTCCCATCCAGCTCTTGTGTTTACATCCTCTTCAAGCACTATAGGCTTCTGGGCAGTCAATTGGATAAAAAACAATGCTAGCAATAATTTTATTTTGTCTTTGATTTTATTCAAGTTACAAAAACCAGTTACATATGACGGTAATTATATATTTTATATATTTGGTCTCCTTCTGCACAAGCCATAGGTTGGTTATTTAAATTGTTTTTTTCTAAAAAACTTGCTTCGTCTCAGCTTTTAGTGAGCAAAAATGTACTTTGCTTTCCTTTTTCTGCACTTTAAATCAATGAAAACAAAACCAAACCGAAAATACTCTGAGAAGCACTGTGATGAAATAAAATAGAAGAAGTTGCTGTTAATGCAGGGTATTTGTGTGCAACAGTGGAGGAGGCATTCCTGCCTGTGTCGCTTCATGTAGAGGGTACAAGTGCCAGGTGCTGTGACTCACATGGGCAACATCTCCCTGGACATTTTGATGTGCCACCAGGCACTGCCTGGCTCAGCACTGCAGAGGGAGGAGCGACACTGCCCCACAGCCTCACTCTTCCCTGTGCTCACCTGCTGTGCTGGCACTGTGGGTTACTTGTACCAGCGTGGGTTGTGGGTGCTGAGACTTCCCCACTTCATCCATCTGCAGGGACTGAGCTTGCTGGCACTGCTGGCTCACGAGTCACAATCCACTTATTGCCTGAGAAGCTACAGGAGGTGCCGGCAGCACATCCTTGGAAGCATTTTTACATGCAGGTTTTAATAAGATTGTCAGGCAAATAAAGAGGTATTATAGTGAAGCTGCATGGTGGTTGCCAAAAACCTGGAGATTTGATGGTTGTCCATTGATCCATCACTTTTATAAATGTATTAAAAAGATTGTAACTTGACTCAAA
Organism: Rhadina sibilatrix; assembly: GCA_013400275.1. Classification (NCBI taxonomy): domain Eukaryota; kingdom Metazoa; phylum Chordata; class Aves; order Passeriformes; family Phylloscopidae; genus Rhadina; species Rhadina sibilatrix. The sequence goes on from VWYO01027901.1 coordinate 140,180, forward strand.
CTCACCAATCCTATTCATGTTTACACCCACTCACTAGTGCTGGAGTTTTACCTAGCATTTAGCTGGAATCTTTCAGGAATGCAATTATTCAACAGCTTCCTCACTCTAAATTGGTCATTTCCTTATATTCTTGACCTCTTAATTTTCTTCTAAAATATTCTCACTGCAACACCTTTTTCCTAATATTTCATTGAATGAAACAGTGTGACTAAGCAGAGTAAGAGAAGAGGAGAGCCCAAGAATTATACCTTTCTTCTGAGGAGCCCTGAGCAGATCCTCCTACTGTGGTTTCTTCTTTGTCTTGGGAAATTCCCCTTTGGGGGGGATGCTGGGTGTAGACATTTTCAGAAAATGCTGTCAGCACAACTCCTGCAGAGCTGCAGGAGGAAGGGAGGGGACCGGGGGAGTGTGGTAGGGGCCCAAGCATTTTTGGTAAAACAGTCAAAGCATAGAGGTGCAGTATCAGCAGCGAGATGATTGTCAACTACAGGAAAAATGTTTCCATTTCCTACCAAAGGTCACAGCACTTAATAGCATCATCAATATGAACACCACTAAAGACCAAATAAGTCGAGTATGCAAGGCTAGTCTGGGGTCATCTACAACAAACCCCACTCAGCTGGACCAGCAGAAAGGCCCTGAACTCCATGGGCAAGATTTTTGAACAGAACAAAAGAGGAAGAGCTTCCCTATTGAACAGAAAGGACGCAGTGACAAAAATGCTGAGCTGCAGGCTGAGTGTAGTGCCGTGGGGGAAGGCTCTCCCACCACACACCAGTATGGGGAGGTGCAGCAAAGTCTTGTTGTGAAGATTGGCTGTGTCACCTGCCACACAGCTGCCTTATGTAAGATTCAGCTCAGGACTGGAGTACCTACAGTGAAGTGTTTGCAAGGAGATGTCAACACCTGAGCTCAAAGGATGATTCAATTGCCTCCACAGAGACTTCTCATGTTGCTGGAGATGCTACAGGAAATCTGAGACATCTACAAGGAGGTGGCAGATGCAACATAGGACCTCCCAGTACAGGACATCAAGACCTGAAATAACATCCTGAAGCATCCAGTTTGGCACTCAGTGTTGTCAGCTACCAGGCCATGTCCAAGGTTATTTAACTTCCCAATACAGTCAAGGGATTCTAGGAAATAATTTGGTCTGCCAAGAACTAGATTCCTAATGTCATGACCAGGCTAACTGTACAGATAACTTCTCCATTATGGGGCCCAAGGTACCCAGCTCACATGAAGATGTACTAAATGTAGATATTCTAGTCTTCTGGTCCTCAATCAAGAAAAGAAAAAACACAAAATCTGTGCATGTCAAAAGCACACTGCCACCTCAAGCTAAGCTGTTGCTAGTAGCGTGCTCCACAGCAGCAAGGCCAAAAATATCCTGAAGTTAACTATGGTTGCTGTTGACTCCATTGTGTCTCACAGGCAGGCTGTTACCAGGGTATTTAAAAGTCAAATCAAAGGATAATCAAGGGAAATTAATCTCTGTAAACAATAGACGTGGGCTGGTGTTCTTAAATGTGCTGAATTAGTCTTTTTTCAGTATACCCCAAGCACTGCCTGAGGAGTTTAATAAAAGAGATTCATTTTGAGTGGCTGTAGACCTCCTCCAGCAGGACCAGGTTCCAGTGAGCCACCTGAGTGTGTCACAAAGGGGCTCGGTACTGCTCCTAATCCACTTCTTGTGCTGATTGAAGAAAGCACCTGATTGTCTAGGACCCTATCCATGCCTTGTTGGCCAGAGCACGTCTCCCTTCAGATGTGTTTTGTGCACACCAAGCCTACCACTTAGGTATTTTCTGAAGGACTACTCCCTCCTCTTAGCCTATGATATCTGGACATGATGACTTCCTTTCACCTTAGGAACTAGATTGTATTCTTCTGCTACCCTCATTTTTGCTCAGCTACTTCTCACCTTTTCTCCTGCACATGCTTGCCCAGGAGCTGCAGTCTGAACCAGCACAGTGTTTTCAAAACAAGTCTCTGTTCTGGAAGTAGAAGAGAGGATGAAGTACAAGCTGTTCCAGGAAGCACAGGCTTGGTTTGAGTCTGCAATGGCAAAAAGCTAGCACCCTGTGAAGCAATGAAAGGGTATTTTAAAGAAGCTTGTCTTGGCTGGACTGTAAGCTGATTTATGAAGGCCAGTGTCAAGTGACTGCAAAACTGTTGGGAGCATAGCAAAGCAAATTTTATTGGTGCTTTTGTGTTTTTGTGTCTTTTTCTAAAAATCCCCAAACCAGTCTAAGTAGAAGTACTGTGCTAATAGGGAGTTTAAATGGATTTGAGGGAGTTCAGGACTTTTGTGTAATTCCAAGACATGACAAGCCAGAAGACTTGCCAGTTTTATATAATGACTCTGAGAGCCAGCATAAAGTTCAGCAAACAGTGAATGTGATCAGGAAAGGAGATGAAAAATCCATTGTTAAGCAGCTGCTGCACCTGCTGCAGTGATACGTTTTCCTTATAATGCTCTTATGTTGGCTGGGCCCATGACTTACACACATGGAGAGGGGTCATGGTGCCTCTTTCTAAATGTTTGCATGGGGTGATGGAGGTTTCTGTGACTCAGGCAGTGAAAACTGACTGTGTTATGTTTCCAAATGATGTCTGAGCCCCCTTCACCAAGGTGAAAACAGTTCTGCAAGGAGTAGGGCAACACAGCAACCAGACTTAATGTCAGCAATGCCACCTTGTTTATTTATCCAATATGGAGGTTGTTTGCAACATTTAATGCTACTATAGCGCACATGCTTTCCTATAGGTGCTCTGCATGTGTTGGGCATAAATATGATGCTTTTGCCACAGATTCTGCATGCCATGGATGTGTTGTTTACAGCCACATCTGTGCCCTTCCCCAGCCAGGACAGATGTGTGAGCCAGCTGCAGACAGGTAAAGCTGCTGTTAGTGCACATTGGGGTTGTTCCCTGTGAGGCTGTGTCATGCCAGGGGGGCCATCCAGTCCTGTGCTGGCAGGCAGAGACGCTCTGGCTGGCCTTGTACCCTGCCAGGTACATAACCTTGGGTGAGAAGGAATCCAGTCACACATGCTACCCCTCCTTTACAGATCCCTCCCAGTTTTGAATTCCCCATGAACCAGCATGAGAAAATCAAATCTAAAGTGCATTTTGAGAATGGAGAGCCCTTGGAGGGGAGCTGTACAGGCAGCTGACAGTCTTTGTTCCGCACACATGGAGTGCAGAGAGGTCTGCAAGGAAACACTGCCCAGTGCAGGGTAGCTCAGCCTGCCTGCTTGCGTAGGGGGAATGAGGTGAGGGGATGTGGGGTTTGGTGAGCTGACTTGCTGTAGGAGGACATTTCTGGCCTTGCTGCCATCCTGCTCTGCAGCTAGAGGTTCTATCCACCGCTGTGTTGGGAGGTAAAACTGGTAACTTGTGACTTGGCAGAAATATTTCTTAAAGAGGGCAGTTGCTCCTGCCTTAGTAAAACTCATCCTACCTTTCCATTGGTCCTTTCAAAAAGACATTTGTAAGATAAGGCTATCAGCTATATAAGCTGCTGGACTACTTGCAAAATAATAAAGCTTTACTTTTTCCTCAGCCCAAACATAAGCTTTTCCCACAACCTCTCCCTGCCCTACAAACCATCAGACACTCCTGCATTTTTTTCATCAAGTCTGCAGCCTGCTTTTTAGATGTACAAGTTCAGCATCACTGGCATGAACATTCAGAAATAAACCAGGCAGGTGTTTGGTGTACAACAATCACAGCTGCAAAATTTCTGGCCCCGTGGCAGTGGAATGATCTCAATCCTCAAATCCTCACTGTGTTCTGATTGCAGCATTAAATGTGCTTTTTTTTCTTTATGCAATAAAGAGTCTTTTTCAAAGGCATGACTTCATTATAAATAATAAATATATAAATTTAAATATTGCGTGCATGCCTGAAAACCGTAGCACAGAGCACTGAGAGGAAATATTCTGGGTTGGAAAATCTTTTGCTGCACGAGTCAGCTATCCAGATAATGGATCCTTATAAGTATGTAGGACAAATAGCTCTATGAACCATCTGGGACTCACTCAGCAGTGGGAAAAAGGCTGTTAGGCTTGCAAGATCAGCACGCAAGAGTGATTGCTGATCAGTCACTGCTGCTTTGCAGAGAAAACAAAGGCGTTAGCATTTAAGCTATTAATAGTTTTTACCTAGTCCAAGTGTTCCAAGATGCATTAATTTCCCCAGACCAAAAATTCAGAATTTGTTAGTTACTTTTCCAGAATCTGGTTTCACAAAAGACCTAATTTTTATTCACTTGTTCCCATGTTTTTCATGTGCCAGCATTAAGTTCTGTGAAGTGCCTGGCTGAGCCACATCTGGTTAAAAACTAACCAGGTATAAAACACAGCAAAACTCCTCTTCAGATCATAATTTCCTGACTCAACTCATCCCACAGCTAAAGGGACACTGAAGCAGGAACAAAAGGGCACAAGGGGCTGGAATCAGGTTTTTTGGTATCAACATCCATTAAGGCCATTTAATGCTGATTGTGGGAGCTTAATCTAATTGGGCTGTATGCTTTTCTTCAATTTCATATTACAGTGGAATGAAAGAATAGTTAAAAAATGTTTTTATTTTTATCAATTACCAATATGCTATTTCAGTCTAAATCTAGTTTGTGATTGTTTTTAAAAGGAAAAATGCCTATTACTTCCAGAGAAAAAACAAAGATGACAAAGAACTATAAAATAGTTAATGATTTCATAACCAGGCAGGTGAGCTTTTGTACATTGCCCCCATAAGGTTGCAATTTTCAATTATGTACTGATATATTTGACAATGGCTAACTAAATGGCTAACTAGATGTCTAAAGGCACAGCCCCTTGCAGAGCCTCTTTTGTCCTGTGCTAATTTGGCTCAATCTGAGAAGCAGACCAAAGGCATTGTTTGGAAACACTTAATAAACTCGCCTCTGGTAACCTGGGAGTGGAATTCAACTCCAAATAAAGGAACCTGCTTGTGGGTGTATGTAGGAGTCTGTCTGAGCACTGTGTGTCCAGGCTGTCTTCCTACCTAGCAGAGATGGATGGTTTGGTTGCAGGAAGCAGTTATCTGGAATACATAGGGGGTGCAGTGACCTCCCAACGGGACCAGTGGCTCTGACAGAGGACCTTCAGGATCTGTGCCCTCTGCCATGTGGGGACTGGGGTTTATACAGCAGAACTAGAAACCTCTGCTCATATATCTAAATCCTTCCACCAGCACAAAGTTAGCCTGGTTCAGATGGCTGCCCACCAGAAGCAGGTTCAGCTGCCTGTACACGAGTACCTAGTGCTATTCAAGGCACTTTCCAGAGCCTAGAACACTGCATGGGGTTGGCAGATGTGACATAGGACTTCTAGGAAACCTCTCTCTACCCTTGGGGTAGCAATGTGAGGGTAGCTGAGGTTTCACAAGGAGCTGAATGCCTGTTTTGAGGCAGTAAAGGCAACTCCCAGAACTGGCTTTCCCTCCATTCACAAGCTGTGATGAGAATACTGTCATTCTAGACTGGGTTTTGTCATTGCAGTTCGAATTCAAGGGCTTCTGGAAATGCTTCTGTGGTGTAAGTTGCTTCTTGATGCCAGCCAGGGCATCACAATCAATTTGCTAGGAAATGGGGATGTTAATGACATGGTAATGATCAGCATATAAATTAGTTGTTGTTTTGTCAGGGTTCAAAATAGCAGGCCTTGCTAGGCTCTGATTCTGCTGTCCTGAACGCCAGTGTAGTGCCTGGACTTGAGCAGGATCGAGATTGAGTGATGAGGTTCAATGAGAGATGTCACAGAATTCACCTCCTAGCAGCCTTCTGGCTGGGAGGGCCCCGTCCTTGAGCCAAACCACCCTCTTCCTGCAGAGGTCAGCGTCTATCCCCAGTGACACACAGTTTTATCTTGAGTGATGCTCCTTCCAAAAACATTTCAGCAGCTGGAAAAGCTGACCTTTTGGCCATGAAATCTGTCCTTCTGGAAGCAGTAAAGATGGAGCAAAAGTAATATGAGTGCTCTGCTCTCTTTAATGAGTTGGGCTTTCCAAATGATTGAACCTGTTACTTGACATCTTCATTTTAGATTGAGGTGGTTCCCACTCAGGCCTACTCATGTAAGACACTAAAACACAGAGAAAATCTTACAGATGTCAAATTTACAAATGCAAATGGACAGCACTAACGCAGTGGTGAAAATGCTGTGCAGTGTGTGCCATGAAGTATAATCCACTGTGCTCTGAACTGCTCTCTCTGGGTCATGACACAAAAACTCAGGTCACCTTTGGCAGGAGATGTAATTAGAAGTGCATGGTATTGAAAAAATGGAGAGGGAATAGTTAGCAGAAATACACCTTTTGCAGAGAAGGGTAGTGATTAGCCCACAAATGATCCAAAGCATGTGCAAGTCAACCATGAACCATAAAAGTAAGATGAAAGCACCAAGGAGAGAAATAGGCTGAGCAGAACTGATCAGCATGTTGGAGTAAGATGGGCTTACAAGCCTTGGAAATCTCTAACAAAGCAAACCCCAACACTATAGAAATTTATTTAACACAGTCTTATGGTGCTTTCTGCCCTTTGCAAAGTGCCTTAAAGACCAATCATGGGATATTCACTTCACCTTTATATAAAAGGAAAATGTTTCTTCAGACCCTCTTTTCATGGAGTTGAAGCAGAAAGAAAGGGAAAGAATTATATTGGTGCACAACACAGGAGCAGGGAGAGTAACCAGGGGGTCCTGGGCAGGGATACTCAATATAGGAGCATGATATCTGTGCATCACACACCCACTCAGCAGTAAAGACACAAGGGAGCACTTAAGCAGCAGCCTCATGAGGAACCTGAGAATCTGTAACCACCCCAGACACAACTCCAAAGGAGCAGAACTGACTGTGTTGAAAGCAACCCCAGTTATTGTGAACCACAGTGACAAAGGCCATTTATTTGAGTGTATCATTATTAACATGACATGGGAGGCTCCAGCCAAGACCAGGGGACTGGGCTGCCACAGTGTCAACCACAGCGAGAGCTGCATCTTGTCTTTCTTCATTGACTTTTAATTGCAGGTGGGTTTTTTTGGGCAGTAGCAGAATTAACAGTGATTCCAATATTGCACTTAAATCCTGAATAATTCACTCCTCCTGGTGTTTTGGTTGTTTTTTGTTTGTTTGTTTGTTTGTTTTTGTTTTTGTTTTTGTTTTTGTTTTTGTTTCTCATTCAACACACACACATTGCTTTTCTCCAAAATTAGGGACTTTGGAATCCAGAGTCTTTTTTTCCCATGAAATTATTTTACATATTTCTTTGGCTTTTTTTCTTTTTTTCTTTTTTTGCTGCGCTACCCCTGGTCTGTAGAAGACATGCATGCATAGTTTGCTCAAGACGGTCCAGACAGATTATTTTATTCTGGGGAAAAAAGGGTAAGCTTAGTATACCAGGAAGAGAAAATGACCTTCATACCAAATGCTCTAGGAATTGGAACTCAACTGATTTGAGTTTATAAACACACTTTTCCCAGCTGCTCCAGTTTGATGGCTGCAGACTGACCTCTGCTTGTTCTTGTAGTGTTGAAGCTAATGGGTAATACAATGCATCACATAGTATGCTATGAATCCAGGTTTCTGAATTCTCTCATGATAGTGGGACACTGTCACTGTCAGATTTACTGAACCATAAAGAACAGGGAGACAAGTGTCAGCCCAGGTACTCTTTGATGGAAAACAGTGCTGGAGCAATGCTGGTGAACATAAAGACCTGGCTGTGATGCTTTGTTTTAGTACAGCCTGGCACACACTCAGTCTTGAGCATGCCCACTTGGAACTACATTAAAAGCCCTGATTTGGTTTTCATATTTTTCTGAGTTTGAAATTCCTGTTTTTCCCTTGGTGTTGGAAGTAAGATGCAAACCAACACAAATAGTACCTAAGCAGTCAAGGGAAGTACAAAGCCACTCAAACACAGGCAGGACAGTCTGAAGTGCCTCTCTCAGGCTGTGCTTCCTCACAAGGGAAGGAGAGGCTTATCCTGCTACCAGGATATCTTGTCCTGCCTCCAGCTCCAGTAAGTTCAGCAGTAAAGCTGAGATGCTCTTGGTAAGAATTGAATTGTGCTTAGTTGGGAATGATTGTTTCTCTGGTGGAGCATGAAAGGAAAGAAGAGGGATTTATATCTGATATTACCTTGGACTGATTCAGTTCCTCTCCAGAACTGGCTCAGTGCTTCTTGTTACTACTCAGTATTTGTACTGTGTGAGGAGATTCATAGTAACTCTGTGCTTTCCTTCCTGTGACTGGGTAACAAACTGTCTTGGGTAGTGGAGCCAGGGGTGTGTATTCTATTTTCATTTGTCAAAAGCAGTTGGGGAAATTTTTTTTTGTTTTCTCTTTATCTCTTGTAACTCAAGGGGAAAGAGGGCTGGATGCCTTCTGATAATGGGCCATTAACACCTCCCTCAGACTATACCCTCCCCAGAGCGGTGCATCTGCATTTCCATCATCCTATTGTGAGATGCATCACATGCCCCCTGGCAGTGCCCCCCCACAGGCCCAGGCATTCCTACCTGGATAAAACTGAGACACAGGAACACGAAAGCTGCTAGCTTCACCCGATTTTCTGGGAGAAAGACTGGACCCTTCTCACCCACTGGACCCTTCCCACCCACTGGACCCTTCTCACCCACTGGACCCTTTTCACCATCACTGGACCCGTTTTCTACAGGATCATCTCTACTTCACCAGAACCACATCTGCCACTCCAGGAGGACTCACTTTTGGACTGCTTCCAACACCCTGACCAACAGGGTGTCAGGTTGTAGCTCTGACTCTGTCAGGGTTCTCCAAAATTGTTGTTTGTCTGTTTGTTTGCTTGTTTGGTTGGGTGGTTTTGTTTCCTACTACATTTGTATTGTTAATATTCTTAGTAAAGAACTGTTATTCCTATTCCCAAATCTTTAATCTTTGCCTGAAAGCCCTTGATTGCAAAATTATAATTTGGCAGGGGTGAGGGGTTTACATTCTCCATTCTAAGGGAAATCCCAGTTTCCCTGGCAGATACCTGTCTTTCCAAACCAAGACACAAATATTTATTGGAAGATAATAACAAATGGTCAATCATTTCATTTCAGGCATGAATTCTTAGATGAATGATGATTCGTGCTAAAATTAGTAATGGTCACAGGGGCAAAGCAAATGTGCAAGGATTGTCCAAATAGTTTCCAATAAGAAATATAATGAATTGGAATAGCTAAACTTTGCACTTTTATTGGTTAAAAATTTATATTGGGTAATATTTTTTATGTCATGCAACATTACCCTAAAATGATTTACATACTAACTGATATATATTTCCCTCCTTCTTACAAAAATGATTTATGGTTTATATAGCAACAGCAGTACTATTCCAGGTATTAAAATGTGGGAGCCAGCCTACATGTGCTTTTGATATGGAATTCATAAATAGAATTTATTGCATCTAGGATAGCAGAATTACATTGTTCCAAAATCATCAGCACATTATATCAGGTAGGACAGTCTGGTAGTTCCTGGAGGCAATTCTTTGCTCCAGGCTGGCTCTGTTATGCATGCCCCCATTATTTTCAGTGGAGTGGCAGATAAAGAATACCATGCAGCATGTCCCAAGACCATATGAGGGTCATCACAGCACTAAAGTGGTTAAGTATTCATTTACAGCCTCCTTAGAATGTAAGTATTCCCAGTCCAGACATATATCATTTTTAGCAGGATACTGTATTCCTCTCCACAGTTATTCTCTTTTGCTTTTAAATACCTTAGCCTGCATTTTCAGACAGGATCAAATGATTCTGTAAAACTGTGAGGATGTGAATACACTTACATCCATCTCTTTTAACACCCACAGAAACACACATTCACACATTTTTTCTTGTGTGTGTGGGATGATATTTGCAAATAAGATCAACACTGAGTGGGTCTGCTCTCTCCTTGTCACAGAGGGACCCAAGGCAGGTGTTGCTGCTGTGTCAGGTACCTCAGCCAACTGCCTGAAGATACCAGGAGTTTAGTCTTCAAATTACATAAAAATAACTTACACATAGCGTGCTGTGAATTTGGATTCTTGCAGAACAAGCACTTAGGTGGAACACCTTTGTAGGCTGCTGTGCAGAGGAGATAGAAGAGCTAGCTGTGGTTTTATTAATCACAAATTCTCCTCCTAGATGTTTGACCACTATGAAATACATCTGCGTGTTTATCCGCAGGGTGTACAATTGCTGGGGGAAAATTCACTGGCACCCACTGCCATTTAAAGATAAAAAGGCTGTCCTGGATTTGGAAATGTATATGTGTGTAGATCATCCTGCTGGAGAACCAAAGAACCAAAGCTGCAGCATGTGCAACCTGATTCCTCTTGGCAAAGGGCCTGACAGATTTTTGTAGCTCGAGAAGACCATACATTCAGATATGGTATTTTAAGAGTCAGTCTTTCCTAGGAACTGCGCTGACATTAACCTCTTGCCTACAGACAACTCACCCAATCTTGTAGCTGAATTTAGACCAGTGGCTTGCTCATTCTGACATACTTGTCTCTATATTAACACTAGGAACCTGCCTGAATTAAAATATGCCTGCTTCTGTGTGACAGCCCATTTAATTAAAGTGATCCACAAAAAATACCTTACCAAGGAAGGTCTGGTCAAAGTGTATATGAGAGAGACAGACTTTTTTGCTTCAGCTGAAATTTCAACCTCTACTATGATCTGATAGAGGTAGCTCTTCCTTAGAGCATGCCTATATCTACAAATCCCAAAAATTCACAGATTAAATCCAGCAGTTCTTTGGCCTCAGGTTCAAGGTATAAGTTATGAAGACTTCTTTGCAAACTCTTGTGCAGCTTCATTTGCACAGTCCTGCCTGCAGTTACAGAGCTCTTCACTCCCTTCTGCAAAAGCTGGTAGAGTTCCCAGGTCATGTAAGGCTGGAAGGGATGTCCTGACACCACACAGGTTCAACTCTGCACTGAGCTTCTCTGCAGAGGAAATATCTCTGGCCAAGGCCAAATAGAAGTGGGAAGCTAAAGTCTCTGGCCAAATGGGAGAAAGGGATGGTAAAAGTAAAAGCAGTAATGCTTACTTTGGCTAAAAGTATGTTTTATCTGACACTGATGGTACCTTTTCTCTGGCTGGGACACTGTATAAAGGATGGGATTACAGCCTAGGTAAAACTGAAACACCCCAATTTGCATGTCAAGCCTGCAAAAAGGAGGCTCTTTGAGTGCCTGCTCCACCATGATGCCTCACTTTGGGAAAAACATCAAGGCCGTACTCTTGTTGCAAACCCTCTTCTGGTTTTCTTGCATGGTCTCTCTGAATTACCATTTCATTTAATCTGTCCATTTTATATTTACTGGATATTGTGAACAGCAGAGACAGGCAGAAGATAAATTGTAAAGATGGAACAAGACTTCTTCTGGTGCCCAGTTTCCTCAGATAACTCTGCTGAATCATTTGCTCAGGATTTTTTCAAAGCAACATAGTCTACTCAAAATAAATTAGACCTCATAAGCCCTTTTGCCCTTTGTATCTCTGGAAGGCTTTCACATGTTACTCATTTGATTTTTCTGCTTTCAGTTTCAGCGTAATTTATAATCACGAGGAACATACAAATGGGTTCACAGTGGTCAGCAGGTTAATTAAAGGCTGTTAAGATCTGCACTTCACTTTACTGTGCTACTGTGCATTAAGAACTTCTTGCTAAGAGGCAGAGCACACAACATCTCCTGTGTCATCTAAGGTAGAATAGGGAGCTTAAACTCAGAAAAATCCATCTGACTATGGCAGAGTGTACACTCACAATGGTATTTTTATGGCAGGGATGCTTACAGCCTTTCATGAGAGCTTTACTTCCAAATTGCCTCTCCACCTGGAAAAGTTGCATGGGACATAAACATCCTACAGTTTGGGATTTTGTTAATTTACTTTTGAGGCTGGAAAATATTCAGGCAAGTCTTCTTGTTCCTCCAAGAAGAAATGTGAGTGAGTTTAATTTTAAGCACAGAGCAATTGCCACGGGATGTCAATGATAAAAGTACTTAGATGAAGTTGAAGAAAGGAGTTCATCAAGGTCACAATAAACTCAACGAGACTGGCTGAAGCTACTGGTGACAGAGAGGTGATGGCAGAGGAGACTGTACTCCTCTCCTCTTGCATTGCTGGCATGCTTCCTTACGGAGCCCTAACTGGTCACTACTGGAGTCAGCATTGCAGTTGTGGGGAGCTTTTTCTTTTGTGCTGCCATGCTTTTCCCATGGGTTTTAGTCAGTGTGAAGGCAGAGGAAAAAGGAGGTAGGAAGAAAAACCGGAGTGATGAGAGGAAAATGTTCCCAAGAAAAGCTCTGTGTTCCTGCACAGGCAGAACTGGTGCTTGTGACTTGCAGACATGAGGCAGGACAAACAAGCTGTCATCCCAGGACCACACACAAATGAGCCTATGGCTCTTATTCCCTTGCAGATTTTTGAGGTTTTTCACAATACACTTTTTTGTTAGATTTCTAATAACTACCAAGGAGGAGTGAGAATTATATGACAGAGGAAATTACATTAGATGAAGAAAACACACCTGAATTAGAGATTTTTTGATTAAATTTGGGGTGTACTCAATATTTTTTTTTAATTATTTGGTCATGAGAACTCAGCCTGTTTCAAGCAATTGAATGTGAGTTTATCATAATTTTGTATCAAAACTATGAATGTTTCTTCATCAGCACACAAAATCACTAATTGATTAGTTGTCTCACAGAAACTGAAAACATGTTTTGGTAAAAGATGTCTTCATCTTTCATTTTTCTGAGGTTCCTACTTGTCCTTAAAACATTGAATACCTTGCAAATAATGTGAGTTTGCTGATATATTTCTCTTTTCTTCCATATAACAAAAAAGATTGCTACATAATTTATCTTTGCTTTTCATGCCTGTTTCCTAGAGCCTTCTTCCCAGATGGATTGAAGAGCATGAGGTTTGGCCCAGCATCACTTCAAACCTTTCTTGAAGTGACCTGTTCTGTGGAGTGTTCTGAACTCAACTTCATGACCAACTTTGTTTCTTCTTTTCCATTTATTATATTACTTAGGTCTGACCAATGTTGTTTATGTTTACATTTTCACAGGGTTTAGTGCACAAAACATGGTACTCCTAAAGCATTGTAAGTCTGTAAGTTGTGTTTTGAAGGCATATACACAAGCACACACTTGTACATGCATGTACAAGGCCAATAATAATAATATCATCCTTAATTATGGCCGTAAGTGAGGCAAACTTCTCAAAGCTGGCCACTGTATTTTTTTTCTTCATCAAATATTAAATAGCTTAATTTTGAAGAGGAGGGATCACATTCAAACTTTGCCTTCTAGAACTGACTCAATAAAATTTTTATAAGCTGTAGTTTTTTTATGAGAACAGACTCCAAAGATGGGTGTGAATTGCATTTGTGTTTTTCCTGGGTCTGTTTTTTCTGCCAAGTGCAGGTGTCCAGCATTCACTTTCTATTTTGCTTTTATCTGTGTTTTGTGCTCATTATCAAAATACACCTTGGAGTCTTTCCAAATTTCTTTAAAGCCCCATCGCTTGGGTGTACCTGCCAAGCCCTCCTCACTCTCTAATTTAGCTATTTATGTTGGTGTTCAGCTTGAAATGCAAGTAAATAAATTCTGGGCACAGCTCCTATTTGGCATTGGAGAAGACTCATAGGGCAAACACACACTGGAAATCTCCCAGCTGCCACAAGCTGGGGATTGCACCCCAGCAAATTGAAGTATTCCTTCTGAAAAACACATACACGCACACACACATATTCATATATGCCTTTTAACCTTCTAATGAAATTTTTATATGTTTAATAACTTGGAGATGGTTTATTAATGTGCAAGACTTAAAAAAAAAATTATGGATAATTCCTGGTTAGTTCTGAGAGGAATAATTTATTTTCTATATTAGATGTTTCATGCATATTATAGTTGATCAACATTTTAAAGAAAAAATGCAAATAAACCATTCTTATTTTGTTAGTCAAATTTTTATAGAATTTTCATGTTGTCTCTGTGTATTGGAAAACACTATGCTATGTAAAGTAGGGTGTTTTATTCCATGTAAAACAGCAGCTGATTATAATAATTTTTAAATAACTGAAGTCAGCAGTAAATTATTCAGATATTTAGACTTAGTTATTACATTATAATAGAATATTGAATTATGCAGTAGTAATTCTGATATCAATAAATAATATAGAAATAGCAATATAAAGTCTTACATTTGGCTGGAATATGAGAAGCCACAATAACCTAAAAATAGTTTGAACTTAAATTTCTATTTTTTTTTCTTTAAATATATTTTTTCATTTAAAAACCAAATTCTTTCAGGGAGTATCTTTCAAGACTGGTATGATTTTGTGAATAAAACAATAAACAACATTTTTGTCAAACGGCCTTTTTTCCAGAAAGCAGCAATATTGGCAGAACCAGTCAATCAGGTTTCCCCTGAGGTGCCCAGGAGGGCTGGAGCACCATCAGGCTCAGCTGGTGGTCTTGGCCAGTGGAAGCTGCCAAGAAGCAGTCCCATTACTCATCACCTCCATTAAAACCCATATGAGCCTCACAGTGCACAGAAATGCCCCCTGAGGCAGGAACTTCTTTTGTAAAGATGGTTACAGACAATGGGTGGACAGTCCAGAACCTGTCAGAATATCATAAATTTGGGGAGAGAAGTGGAAAGGTGAACAGATATTTGTGGGTTTCAGCTACACTAAAAGTAAGACATAATATAGGGATATTAAAGCTGACACGGGTCAGTCATCCCCCTCTGCCAGAGACAGGCAAAACTGAGTCATTTACCAGTGTGTGCATTAAAGTCAAGGAATTTATTTCAGATGGGCACGTTTCCACCTGTGCTGAGTGCCTGACACTGCACCACCACACACCATGGTGCCCAGTGACCTATTGTGGGCTTGTGCTGGCCAGGCAGATGTCCACCGTGGAGCTCATGAACCACAGGCCCTACATAACATTCATCCTTCAGTGCCCACCTTCAGAAAAGGTGCAAGGAGGGTAGCACTCAAAACCCGAGAGGCTGGGTTTATAAGATCCATGCTCCCGAGCTGCAGTGATGCTGCTGCCATGGCCATGCTTGTGTTCCTAGATGTTGAAAGTCCTAACTAACATTTGCCAGGCTTTAGATGGCTCCCATGGCACACTGACAGTGTGCTTTGGCTCCAGCCCTGCTGGCACAGCCAAAGTCATCCTTCCAAAACAGACCCTAGAGATGGCAGGCACAAGCTGGAGATAGCCACAGGTAATTTTTAATCCAAGGATCAGATCAGTCTGAGTTCTGGCAACGTGAGGTGAACTGAGAGCCTCCTCCTCCCATCTTTGGACTTGGGTGAACTGCAGCTCAGCAAAGACAAACCCCAGGAGCATGACTGACAGGGTGCACCAGTGGCTGATACTTACAGATGCACATTCCTTCCCAGTATGAACAGCTTTCAAAGTGTTTTTGCTAGCTGTGAGAACACAGGCACTGAGCACACTGGGTTAGAGAACTCTGCTGAGCAGTACACTGTCAGCACAGGATTTATTTCACATTTCTGTCTCCAATACACCCATACTGTACATTGTTAACACTCCTTTCCACAGACATTTGTGCTTATCAGAAGCTAAAAGCTCTTCCTAACTTTTACTATTCTAAAGTTTTTCGTTTTCATTAATAATTCAGTTCACTGCAAAAAAAAGTTTATTTTCCTTATCTCTTATTTCTTGAAATAACAGGACCATAGAGCTAATATCTGGACTTGCTATATTTTTAACTTGGTAGACATTGAGAAAGGGAAGACTGTAGGTCTCATTTCTATCATAGAATTTTTTCTAATTTTGAAGAACTGTGAAATAAAGCCTGACAATGTCATGTCTCTTATAAAAACACATGTCCAGCAAGACAGACATTTAATCTAAGGTCACTATTCATTTACTCTGCAGCATCCATGGTATAAAAGTAGCATCAGAGAAGATGTGATACAGGGTCCTCACCTCAATGAGCTATGCAATGGTTGTCCATGACTAGTGGTAAGCCTGTTCTCAGACCTATCTGAGATGCTGTTTGGACAGCTCTCCTCCTGGACATCCTCCCAGACATCTCTCCTAGAGGTGATGACACAGCAGGGAGGAGAAGAGTAGGAGCACCCCTGGCTCCTATCCCCCAACATCACTGGGAGAAGGGGACAGCAGAGAGAGCTACTATAACTGGACCCTAAGAAATAAGACCATTTTGAAAGCACTGATAGCTAGCTAATCGCAATCAGGAGGGAAACATATATTTAGCAGGCAGAATATCAGCAGTCCACTCAAGGCAGCCAACACTTCCAGTCTCATGGACATTTGTAGCCAGTCTGTAATTTTCTTTTCTGTTGCAGTCAGTGGTGAAGGAAAATACAAAACACAAATATTCCTCTGCAAGTGATGTGTTCAATTCTCATTGGACTGAGAAGAATAATGTACAACCTGTGGACATTCATGACTGCAGGGATTTAATTAACCCCCGTGATTAACTGGTTTGCTTTGACACCTAGGCTGCTTTTCTTTGCTACAGTCATCCAGCGTAACATGTAAAATTTTTAAGGTCTGCTTAGAAATGCTCTTTTTGCTACAATCAAAAGAGGAAGGATGCTTTCTGACACTTTGCCAAGCAAAAGAGTTTTCAGAGACTTTCATCTGCAGCACTGGAAATGCCAGACCTCTCCATTTCCCTCCCAGCTGCATTAACTGTCCATTTCTTCTCAATTAGGGAGAAGGAATCAGTTGGCATTGTCTGTTCACTGTGCAATGGAGTGCGAAATATCACATTATTTATTCTGTACTAGCCAAATGAAGCTGGAAAGATTCATTTCTTCTCAGTCTGCTTTGACAATGTAATTTGTTACATGGCATTTAATTCTACAAGCTAGAATTAAGGGCATCAGAAACTGTCTGCAAGAGAGTTCGGTGCCCGAGAAGGACTGGGTGCCACGGAGCAGCAAGGCTGGCACAACGGGGTGTGAGCTGTGTCTCCTTCTGTGACTGGACAGGCCTTACTCCTACATGATAATTTAATGGGTCTCTCTGTGGTTGTTGTCACTTGTAGCACCAGCTAGCAGAGATTTGAGTGGTGCAGGCACCTACACACCAAGTGTGCACTGAATTCAAGGACAGCCTATGCTTCCATTAGGCCAAAGCAATCCATCAGTGAGTGAAGCAATACACAAAAGGTCTGGAGGCCTGGCTAATGTTTTGGGCCCTGCCCTCAGGCAGGTTCATTTTCATGCATATCAGTTTATCCCTATCTTCTGCATCAACTGTAATAGGTATGGGGCAGGATTATCCCTAGGAAGGGTCTGTACAGCACCTGGAACAGTCTTCTCCTCTCCGCAATCTGTTGTGAAAGCGTTTGTCCTTCCACCATGAAAAATGAAAGCAGTGCTTTATCTATTTTAGGTACAGCAGAGGAGAAAATGTGGTCTTTTTTTTATCTCTGACTTTACTTGCCCAATCTATTTTTATGGTATAGAATTGATCCAGAAAAGTCAAGTTCAAGACAGGTAACTGCCCTTTACATAACCTTACTTCAATAATTTCCTAATTCCTTCATGTTTTACTGGAATATATTGAACAAAACTGTTTTATCTGTTTTTCTTTCTCTATACTTGGATTTCCTGTTTGCTGTTACAGTTGGAGCTAATCCATGCTAAATGCTTTGGGCCAAATTTTGTGTGAGTTTACATGGCAGAACACAAGTCACTTTCAAATGGTGCAAGAAACACTTCACTGTCTCTTAAAATTTGCTCTATTTAGGCAATATTACTAGGTGTACTCAAAGAGATTGACTGCAGTTGCTAGGATAAGACTCAGCTCAAGCAAGCACCAAACTCTGCATACTGTTTTTCCATTTCCTTTGGTTTTTTCCATACAAAAATACCTTCTTACTGAAAAGAAGAACCTGTGCAGGATGATGGTACATCACCGAGACATCCCTGAAGGCCCCAATCAACTCACCTTTGCATAAAACATTGCTGACACATGCTCATCTGACTTTGCACTTCTTATAGGACTGCTTCCTACTTTTCCAGGCCATTTCTCCCATTTCCCATGCTCGTATTAAAGTCCAAGGCTTGCCTTCAAATTGCTTGCAGCTCCTCCTGGTCTGTACCAGCTACCTCTTTGTAACCTTCACCTTTTTATAGCCTCTCAAACCAGGCACTTGACCATGGACAGACCTCTGGGCCCTTATGTGATCTGTTTTTCTGGCTTGATATGAAACCTTTGCCAATTATTTCTCAAGAATGGATTTTCAAAAATTCGAGCAGCAACCTTCCAGTTTCTCTAAGAACATGTTACTACAGTCTGCTTTTAAAAATACCAGGGGAAACACAGGGTCAAACTCCCTACCACACTCATGGTATCAGACATCTTTTGCTTTTATCCTTTTCATCAGGCTTTTGATACTGTCTCAGAAAAAATACAGTCACTTAGGTTTTAATTCTTGAAAAATATAAATTCATTGTGACTTCTTTGTGCTTATAGGTAGTTTGTTTCTCCTTTTGCTCTAGAAGGTAAATCTAGACTGGTAGATCTACAGTTTTTGCAGATTTTCTTCTCTCTTTGTGAATTCTAAGTATATAGAATAATTCTTCTGTTTTCCAGTTTCAGCAACCAATTCTGTCCACCACAACTTTTTAAGGATAATGCGTATTCTTCTGAAACCACCCTGTGCTTTATTGTGTCAGGTTTGACAGAAAGTGGTGTGAGAAATTTCTGCCTCCTACCACCACTGCACCTAATGCCTTCCTTACCTCTCTCCATCCTGCCTTTTCGTCACTTTTCTTAGTCCTGAAACCACCACTTGCCCCTGATCCCTATTTAAGTAAAATTTTACTGTAATTTTGTCAGTTAGAAAATAATGCTTTCCCTTCTCATCTTTGAAGGATTATTTCAGCCCAAGGTGCATCATCAGTCTGGTTTGTATCATACCTAAGGGAAGGCTGTACAGGGGGCAGAAGTGAGGATGAGTATGCAAGAGATTCTGCCACTGGGCCTCTTCAAAGCTGTACTAAGGTGCTGTGGAAATGCAGCCTCCTCCAAGCACTCTGAGGCTCTGGAGGTGAACATTGTCAGGACAACAAAATCTCAAAGAAGCTAATCATGCAAATCTTTTTAAATCCAAGTGCTTCCTCTTTTTTTCTGATGATTTTAGTTGTCCTCAAATCATGGTTAGTAAAGACTGGATATTTTAATTATTTGCTCCATTCTTGGTCCATTCTGCTGCAGACTATCTGCTTGTTGGGTGATGAACCCAATTTTCTCCTAAATGCCCTCTTGCTACCAAACAGCTTACAGATTGTTCTATTATTATCTTCTGTTTCTCTTGCAAGCTGAATTTTGGCACTTGATGTTTCTTGTTGTTTCTTGTCTTAATCTTTCTTAACTTGACAGAGTTTCTCTTTTCTGTGCAACTTCCCTGCCAAATATTGCCAGGGATGCTCTGAAGGGGACCTAGGAAAAGCAGTGTAGAGAAAAACATTCTCTACATAATATTTCAAGAGATTAGGGTCAGAGTGTTGTCCTGGCTGCCCTGGATAAATGAACTTGGTGTACCCCTCTGCTCACCTGCTGAAGGACTGCAAAGGAGTCCAAACTTACCAGTTAACCTATGTCCAAGTTTGCAACCCTACCTGTAACTAAAAGCATTTTTAGTAGGAAGAGTAGGTTGTCTTTTAGATGAAAAATAGGTTTTAGTGCTGGGAGGGAAACATGTCAAGGAGAGAAAGGAGTTGTCTCATCCTCCAATCCTGGTCCCCTGTCCAGAAGAGCACCTTGATATCTAGCAAAGGCTGGCAGCTGGGAGGACAAGCACTGCGCCACTATTACCTCTCTGTGAGGCCATTAAAAAACAACTGTGTGGGGAAAGATAAACCTGTAATGCTGCCAAGTTAAGCAAGACCAATGGCATGATAAATTTCCTGACCACTTATTTATAAATCATTTTAAAGCTGTCTGTGACATGACAAGCTTTGCTCTCTTTTCTGGTATAGTGAGCCATTACTGATGATAATATGAATAACCAGCCCTTCTTTCATGCCCTTTCTTTCTTTCTAGACCTGGTGAAAATGTACTGAAGGTCTTGTGACATTGAGGCACTGTGCTAGTCCCTCTTTGGTGCAAACTGTTGCTATGTGAGCTGGTGTCAAATGTGCTGCCTCAGTTTACAGCAGCTGTCAGCTCTGCACTCTCCAGTGTCTGGGGATGGCACATCTCCTGCAGTGGGAGACAGGAGTGAGCCTGGCCCCCAGGGAGCCACAGTCCAGCACGGATGGCAGGGAGCCAGTAACCCTGGCAGATACAGACTGCTTCCAGCAGCCATGCTGGAGTGTCTCCATACAACAGACCCAACAGAGAGAGCTCTGGCCTGGCTCACTTACTGAGGTGCAGAACCACACTGAGAACCCCCACTGCACTGTGCTGTACCTGGGCTGGCAACTCTCCTCGAGGCTGATGTGCAGAAGAAGACAGCAATAACTAGCTTGGAACACACAGAGCCAAGGCAGAGTGACAATGAACTTGATCTTCCTTCCAGACCCGAGCTGACTCCATGCAAAATCAATGTAGAGAGCACAGTGGAATTACTGTGCAGAGATACATCCACTGGTGATGCAAAGAGCTGCTTTAAGTCAGCTGAATGTATTAATCTGGACTAACAAGATTCCAGATAAGTCAAATATCAAACTGATCAGGCAAATATCCACACTGCTGGAACTATATCCAGTGTAGGTAGCTCATCCACAGTAGACTGTAATCTGATTTCTGAGAAATCTGAATTAACAGGACCTTTAAAAATCAAAAGAAAAAATTCCCTTAAGTATTTGATCTTGTGAAAAGCACAAATATTAGTTTGCTCATTTTAGCTGCATTTTACTTGCAAGATAATCTCTTGCTCCTTAAGTCAGAACTCAATTTTAAAAAGGGGATGAATAATGCATATTTTAGATTGATGGAACATATTCCATTGGGAATCTCAAAATATTTTGCAAATGCTAAAGGATAAATCATTCCAATAGACCTCAGAAAGACATAATTATAAAATCATAGACATTTTATAGATGGCAAACCAGAGGGACCAGTTTTGTTATAGGACCCACAGGACAATCTGCACAAAGCTGAAAATGCATACAAGGCTCCTCAGATTTCTAGCATTTTCTGCCTTGCTTCAGGTTGACACACTACTTCTCTGACATATTTACATTGCCATATAGTACTTGGTTTTTCCAGATGATAAAAAGCTAATTCTCATTTAAACAAATGACTTTTTCTATAAATCAGGAAGCAGGCAGCATTTCCTCCAGCTGTCATTCAGCAATTACACCATTTGGAAATGGTACCCAGTGATTTGTGATAGTGTAATCCCCTTGGAGTATGAAAGCAGCTCCAGAGTCAGGCTTGATTAGAAATGCCCAGTTGACTGCCAGGGACACATTTCAAACAGGCTTATGCTGGATTGCTGCTATAGTTGTAAGCATGAATCAAACAGTGAAACAGTCAAACATACAAACGACCCAATCTGCATTTGCAAAACTAAACTGTGCAGCTCTAAACCCATTTTCTGGCCGAAAGAGTGCTACATGTCAAGTACATAACCGGAAAAACAGTTCCTCATGTGCTCTCTGAACAGTGAGCAATATTAATCTGTGGAGCTCATCTGTATTTGCAGACTGTCAGCTCTAAACTCTGGGCATTATTGTACCAGGAGCACACCCCAAACATTTTGAAACTTACAGACATGAAGTGTTTTGCATACCCACAACATAAACTCATTCAGAGGACAAAACTAGTATTCAAAACCTGTGCCAGAGCACTTCAAATTCTCTCCACTGACTTGAAATCAGGCTTTGAACTACAGAGCTTTTTTCTACCCTTGTTTAACACGAGACAAAAGCCAACCAGACCGAGAAAGTGACAACAGGAGAACCACCTTGTGTTACCACTCAAAATCTTATTTGTTATATAGTCATTTTCTTCTTAGAGGGAGAAACCTGAGAGGTATTTTTAAGACTGAGATCAAAATTGTTGCACATGTGAGCAAATGAGAAATGAAGCAGATTCCTAGTCAGACAATTAGCCTGGGGACACTGAACCTGGTGAGTGTGATTTCTCTCCTGAGCTGAACTCTACTTTCCCAGGTGCTCTCCAGCAGAAAATCACATCAGGTGCCTTCCAAAAATCTGTGTGCAGCTGATGTAAAACCCTCTAGCCAGACACTAAAGAACACAGCTTGCCAAAAATAAACCGATTATAAGCTGCTGCTCTCTCCTGGCCAGCAGATACACTAGATACCCCTCTGCAGAGCTATAAAATTGATTGGATGCATTTGGAAAGCTGGAGCAAGAGAACAGTAAACTTCACCACAATCTCATCGAAAGAACATGAGGGAGAGAGGGATATAGGAGTATGAATACAAAAAGTAATACAATTTAGAAATATGTGTTTATTGATTTTACTTGTGCAGACATTACCTTTCTAGCTCCATTAGAGCTAGACAGTGTGACTGTGGAGCACAGGAGAAAGGAATGCTGGATGTCTGGGTCATATATGAAGCATGGTTCTGTGCTGTCCAGCAGTGATGCTGAGCCAAGGACCCTGAGCAGACTGTGCCAGTACCAAAGCTCATCTTGATGCCCAGTGTGAGCCCTTCTGCACAGGAAAGCAGCAAATTTCAAATAACTCTATGACAGTGCACAGATACCCACAGGCCCTTTGGCTATGGCACAGCTGTTGCTGCCTGTGCTCTCAGATGACCAGGAAGGGCTGTGACCCCAGGGCCTCAATAGCTATGTTTTGGTGACAAGAAATGCCTTTTAAAAGCAGTGCAGCTCTGCAGGTCTTATAGCAAACTCAGTGGGGGAAAAAAAGGAAGGATTTTGTTCCATGTCATATGATAAGAAGTGCAATGCATTACTACTAATAATAATGTCTTGATCACATTGAATTATTACCTTACGCCTGGCTCTAATTTCCATTTCAAGTTTTCATTTATTTTTCACTTCACTAAGTCTACAAAATTAATATGGCATCAGACACATCAATTAGAAAACAAATTCTGACTCTGAGGGGAAGTGTGACAGGACTTTTGGGAGGGGCAGGTTGAATATCCTTAACCTTGGTCTACAGGTATGTGAGTACCCTGTCAACTTCACTTTCAACAGCATTATATGCCTGATGAGCATCACTCTTGGAAATTGCCCCAGCTATCACACTGCTGCTCACACTCACTCATTTAGAGTAATTTCTTTGGAGAGCTGACTTCTGAGTTGGCAGATATTTCAAAGGGCTGCTTTGATTCAGTCCTCCCTCTTAAAAGCTGTGTTATTTTTGTTTAATCATTCCTGGAGGTAGGAGGCAAAGGCAGGTTTTGCCCCTTGAAGGGTGTGTTGCATGTCTGATAGAGCAACACAAGGGTTCTGGGTTGAGTTATTCCAGGGTGAGTCAGGTTAATCAAAAAAGAAATTTCCATTGTGGAGGTGAAAGAGACATTTTTATTCCATTAGGCTGCTAGTTATGATTACTATATGAAACAGGTAATCTTTTCTGACAGAGCTTCAAACAATGTGCCGGGCAGCCCAGACCTTAGTCTTGGTAAAGCTGGATGTATCTCTTCACATGTGAATAAATTTTGTTTCTCTTTTGATGAAGCTCCTCGTATTTTCATCTCAATCCCTTTTCAGAGGTGCAATTATTCAGAACCTTGTTTACCAGGTTCCTTACCTGAAAGAAGCAGCAGCTTTGGCAAGAGCATTCTCCCTCTTGCCTCCACATCAGGGGGATCTGGTCTTTCCCTGCTGAGCCACAGCAAGTTTTCCAGGGGCTTTTCATGGAAGGTGGCACCAGTCCAACCCCAAGGGCATTTCTGTTGAAAATGTGTATTATGTACAACATGAAAGTCACTCATCTTTGAAGAATCCAGCCCAACCCAGCTTCCTCTCAGGCTGCTATTTAGTGATGAACAAAAGTGAAGCTCAGACTTCCCTGCCCCACAGTGAGCAGTTCAGGACCACATACCGCTTCCAGTCCTGCTCAGGCTTGAAACTTGGAGCTGAATGCATCATTTGCACATGTCCCGAAACCATAACAGATAAACATCTTCCTGATACTGCATAGCAGAGGCACTACATCAGGGGGGCCTTGAAACCTCTCAAACTGAAAAAGGGAGAGTGTATTTACTCAGATTTCATGCATAGACAGTGTCTGCCCTTTTGCCCATTCCAGCTACAAACACATCTCAACTTGGACCTGCCACCGGATGGAGAGGGATCGCAGCTGCAGGACTGAGCTCACATCTCTCCTTGCAAACAAGAGATGTAATTCTGCTTTTATACTACTGCTAAAATTCACAGCCCAAAGAGATCACCTTCTGAGAACCCTTACACTTGGACTGAAGTGAGCACAGATGAAATAAAGAAAGGAATTTTGCTTGTATGGCAAGTAGTATTTTGTTCTGGCTTGCTTTTTTATTTATCTACTTATTCCTGCATTTTCATTCCCTTTCTTTCCTTTTCCATGTGTTTCCCCTCACTCTTCCTTATCACTTTGGTAGCAGTCCCTTTTCTGATAGATTTTCAGGTTAAATTTCATCCCTTAAACACAAACACCATGGATTCCTCCTGGTTTTGATACTACTTGAAGGGTAGGCAGGAGCTGCTGCTTGTTGCTTCCTTCTGCTTTGCTTGAGCAGGATGTTGATGAGGAAGAGAAGAACCAGCAGGAGCTGATGGTACTGCTGTGGTCACAGCACACTGCTGAAGCTATGTTGAAGCAGGGTCAAGATAGGAACACTTTTTGGCATGTGCTTCAAGGTGTTTCTAGTTGTCACGTTCAATTTATCTAGCTTTATTTATTCTTATTGCTCATTTTGTCTACGATATATTCTGATAAACTAATGAAATGACATGGGCAGACAAAATTACATCCCTAAATTAAACACAGTTGATCTTCCTACATACACAAAGTCACTTTCCCACCTTGCCCTGGTCTTGCTGAATATGGGCAGTAGCAATCCAAGGGAAAAGAGATGAGCAGACCTCTCACAACTAAAACCTCTTTCTCCTATACCCTGGGGAGGGGACTGTAGAGCCACAGATAACTGATCATTTCACAGCACAGTGGTTTCCAGAGACTTGGTAGCAGTGAGCAAAAGGTTCAGGTACCAAGCACTTAGCTGGTATTCAGAGCTAGAAAAACCTCCTTTCCCTGTAACTCTGTTCCCAATGCCTAGCCCTCCAGTAAGAGCAAAGTGCCACAGGTACACTGGGATGTGTCAGCATGAGGAAAAGGAGATGCAGAGGAAAAATACTAGCTCAGACACAATTTGCTTCAGGGCACATGCAACCAAACAGGAGCACTGGAGGGGACTGCAGAACCCAGTCTGCCCTAGGGCTTCACCCCTGCCTGCCTACCCTTGCTGGTCCTGTACAGCTTCTAAAAGAGCTACAAGAATAAGATGCTGGTGATGCTCGGGTAATTTAACCCCTAGCATGGCACTTGAGATGTCAGAGCAACAGATGACTGGTGTAGCCCATAGGTGTGAAGCGTGGCAACACCTGCTCTCCTGCCAGCATACCACCCCTGTGCCAGAGCAGACACCTCTCCCCCTCTCTGCTGGCAGGCAGCAGGGCACTGCAGTGCAGCCTGCCATCAGCACTCAGGCACAGCTGAAACCATTCTTGTTTCAGTTTACACACCTCACACCCCCAGAAATCTACTTGCCAGTTGGTATAGACTGTCTTTACAGCTTCAAAACCTCAAACTGCAACTGCTCCAAACCTATTGGCTTCAAAGGGTTACCTGATGTCATGTCAGAACCATGTGAAAGTGCTGAACTTTGTCAGATCCCTCCAAAAAAAATAAAACAATAATAAACACCAAACAAAACAAACAAAAAACCAAAAAGCAAACAAACAAAAAACCAAACACAAAATGAAACAAAAAAGCATAACCCAAATTTCTGATTCATGACTGAAGACAGTTTCAACCAAAGTTAATAAGTTTTATTGTGAAACTTGAAACCAGTTGACTTTTGCATGGGTTCATTCAAAAATATCTGTACAGCACCAATTATTTGTAGCTGTTCTGTAAAGCACATCTTTATATTTTGGATTTATCCACTGCTGAGTGAAGGGTATGTGAAATAAAAATGTACTGTAAGGCTAGCTTTTTAAATATCTTCTTAGAAATTTAGCTACTCATTATGGATTTTTGGACAAAAAAGGAAGAGCAACAACAGCAAAAGAGGCAGCTGGCAGCTGCCTGGGGAGGAGCTGCAAAGCTGGGAAGAGCCTTAATGAAATTCGGGGCAAAAAATGAAGGGCCCGACTTTACCAGGAGAAGACATGGGAAGATGAAAATACAGGATGGTGCTACACAGTAGCCTTTGACCAGAGAAAAGCCAAAACTCTCCTGCATCTAGCAAAAAAGACAGGAAGATTTCCTTTCTTCACTTCTAATGAAATCAGTCACATGTGAAATCAGTGATTCCTTCATTCAATTGAAAGAAAAGAGACAGCAGGATAAAGAGTGTAAATGAAATGTTATGCTGCAGAACCTCAGCAGCTTCATTATTCATGCTTTACACCCTGCTTTCCATGGAAAACATAGCCAGTGGCTCAATTTTTATTGAAACAACCCTGCAAATGGAGGTCAGCATAAGGAGAGAAATCTCCTGGTGGAACCAGAAGCATTTTAGATGACAGCATCTTCCTTCAATTTGAGTGAGAGGCATTGTAAAGTAGTGGACACTTTCCTCTTGTTCACATAACACTTGGTGTTCCTGCAGTGGAGGGTATCTTGTGCATCACCAAAGGGTTCTATTCAGAGACACAACAGAAATATTTTTGGCAAAAGCAGCAAGTAATTCATGGTGCCTGCTCATTTTCCTGGGCTGACTGTGTGCCTCATTGTGCCATGCTCAAGCTGCCTGGCAGAGAGGCTGCTGTACAGCAAGGAACAAGGGAGGAGAGGGTGAGGAGACATGAGGGTGATGTGGAGACTTGCTTTCCAGGTGGCAGAGCTGGAGCCTGGAGGCAGGGATCAAAACCGTGTCCCCACAGGGAAGTACACTGTGCCACCTGGTTACACTGGCATGAAA
This sequence comes from Rhadina sibilatrix, assembly GCA_013400275.1. Taxonomy (NCBI): domain Eukaryota; kingdom Metazoa; phylum Chordata; class Aves; order Passeriformes; family Phylloscopidae; genus Rhadina; species Rhadina sibilatrix. The sequence goes on from VWYO01027901.1 coordinate 167,347, forward strand.
GGAGCCATGCCACTGTGTGCAGTTCCCTCTGTGGAGGCAACCCATGAGATTTCCCTCATGTGAGAAGAGGCAGCAGTTTCACCTCAGCAGGCACAGCCCTGTATGTATTTCTGAGGCCTGAGGGCTGTGCCAGGCTCTCAGCTGCTTTTCCATGCCTTCACAGCCAGCTCCAGCCAGCAGCTCCATTTGCCCAGGTGGCATGTGCCGTGCCACAGCCCTGCTAGCCAGATGTTGGCTTTTAGGAGGTGTCCTGGAAAACAGCCATGCTCTGTCTTGCATGCAGTGGAGGGATCCACACGCCTTTCTACAAGTGTGTACAGGGAGTGTGATTTTACACATCTGTGCCCCCTGCCAGCTTGCTGTCTGCCAGCAGTGCTGTGCCATGGCCTCCTCCACTCAGCCTCCAGGGAAAGGCAGGAGACAGGAGAAACTCCCAGAGGTTGGGCACAGAAATGCAGGCTCCTTTATGGCTTTATGATGGCACTGACTGTCAGAGGCCACAAGCAAGACAGAGTGCTGTGCTGTGCAAAGAGTCCTAGAGGCAGGGTGAAGGCAACTCCCAAATGCCAGGCAGTGAAGCAGCTGAATTTTGGCAATGGTTTCCTGTATAAACTTGTGTTTCATCTCAGACACAGCCAGCAGATAAAGGAGCACAATGGCAAGTGTGTCTAACCCAAGAGGCATGCTCCTCATTTGAGACCTTACACAGACAGACCCACGCTGACCTGTAGCCCCTGCTCCTCTGCCAGCATGGCTCCTGCCACCACAGGCACAGTGTATCTGCTGGGCCACTGCTAAGCACTCGAAATGTTCTTACATGCACACTCTACATCCATGCCACAGGTGTAGAAACCTCCCTTCACCCTACTCCCAGCTCCTGGAGAGAAAAAAAATCTTGTGAACATGCAGAATCTGGCTCAGTATGTGCCAGGAAATGCAAGGCATCTCTGTTGGCCCCGTGTTCACACCAGAATTCCCCACCAAGGTGGCTGGATCAGTTCTGAGATGCACTGTCAGTGCTCTCAAGCACATTCATGTTTGCTGGATACAGGGTCTTGGGACATTGCCACCTAGGCAGCAGCAGGCATCCATTAGGTTTCCTTTTGGAGGCAAAGGATCTCTGTCTCATTTACAGATGCTGTCCTGAACCCGCATTTGTTCAACAGTTGAACCAGGCTCTTCATTTGGCTACAAACAAATGCTCTCTGACCCTGTTTCCCTGATCTCCACTTCTTCTCTTAACTAGCATCTCGCAAGTGTAAGGTACTTCTTATCCTCCTGAACCCGCATTTCTTACTCTTTACACCTTCTTACATTGCAGAGGACATGAGGAAAACATTTGTCACCTGTTCTCTGCCTGACTTGCTATGCCCAGGTCTCCTTTGGAAGGACACTCAGCATGGCTTGCCTACCCTCATTAGCCCTGCTCAGAGTGACATCTGTGCCACTTGGCAGTGTACAGGCAATTCAGCCCATACCGAGGCACAGCAGGCAGTGCTGCTCCACTACTTCAGCCTCCATGCAAGAGGGTTGAAGACAGGGAGGTTTCCCAAATCATTGTGGCCAACTTTGACACAGAGGCATAGCATCATAGAACGGTTTGAGTTGGAAAGGACTTTAAAGATAATCTACTTTCAGACCCCCTGCCATGGACAGACACACTTCCCACTGGACCAGGTTGCACACTCTTCTTACTGGCCTCCTGCACAACTACCATCCATGGCATTTGGGAAATGCAGTAACAAGACTCATCTGGAATAACCTGTTAAGTCTTTATATGGTTCAGCTGCTCCAAAAATAGAATCTTTCTGGAATAAGCCGCTGCCTGAACTTGATTGGCCGTATTGGAGCCCTTCTAAGTCATTAGCACTGAGCCGATTATGTGCTGAAGGATAAGCTTTAGCCACACAAGCCAGCATTCAAACTCACTGATTTCCACATGGAAACATCGAAGCTTTATGGCCTCTAATTGATGAGTGGGAGTTCGTGGAGGATGTCAAGAGTTACCTTTGTTTTACTGTGAGTCACTATCAGTGTTGGCAAGCATAACAAAAGCAGAGTATTAGGCGCCAAATGTTGTAGTAAAAGTAATCACTGGGATTGAGATGTTACACTGCCTGTGCAGACTGGTGCCCTGGAAATTTGATCACTTCACTGCTAAGTGCTGTATCTCATATGTCTCACTTGGTCATGCTTTTTGGGGGCAATATTCAGTATTACAAGAGAATCACACTGATTTTTCCACTTGCCTCCAGATGAGGATAGTAAAGCCATATACATAAATTTTGAAGTTTTTATGTGATCATAGAACCTCTCTCCTCTACAGTGAGCAAACTGTAGTGGTTTCCTTATTAGAACAGAAAGCCATTCAAGGAACTTACCTTCCTAAAATGGATCACACGACTAAATACGATCCTTTTGCTACAGCAGTGTTTTAGTCTATGACATAACTGGATTGGTGGTCTCTGGAGGGATGTATAAGGCTTATGCCAAGCTCTCACCTGTGTTCAATATGACTCTAGCCATGCACAGCTGAACTAGCAAAACTTCTGCAAGTACAAGCCCTGGGCTCATTAGATGTCCTGATGACTGGGGTGGGGGGTTAAATCCATATAACCACAAACAGCATTTCCTCCAAATATCTTTTTTTTTTTTTTCCTCTGTGAGCTGAATTTGCCAGACACCTATTGATTCCCAAAAAAGACTCCTTTGTGTTCCTTTGCAAATCCTGCTTACAATTAATGTTCTTCTGCCAGGAAGCTTGACCCAATTGTCTTCCTCTGAATAGTCAGTGCTCATGCAAAAGGACTAATCAGTGATTCTGTGGGTGTTTTCCACTGAGTGTCAAAAGTCCTGAACAGCTGATTGAGTGGGTTCTGCTTCTAATAAATTTTTTCCTCATCTAATAAGTAATAAAGCACTGAAGATAAATCATCTTCAGCCAGAACATTAATATTTAAGTTAAGCTTTTCTTTTAAAAAGGCAGTGGAAGTAAGCTAGAGGTCTGATGTTTTAAAACTGTTCATTTTTAAAGAAAGAGGAAGTTGCACTCAGAAAAAGAGGTGTTTTGATCAGATCATAGTCAGCTGTCGGGGGCACTTAGGGACATACAGAAGAGTTGAGGTTTGTTTTTTACATAAGCTACAAAGATTTGACATGAATGAATGAGTTGATTAAAATCCCCATGCTCTCTTTGCACACACTGGTGCTGAGTTGCCAGCACAGTGATAGTAGTTAATCCCCAGTTACATCTATTTTAAAAGTCAATTTTAAACATATGTTCAGTGCTGATATATTTCTCTGTAGGTGGCTTTCTTTTAGCACAGTCTGTAGTTTACAGCATTTCAGCCAATTTCCCTCTGGGATATCAGTTTTCAAGCTTCTTATCTTGGTTGGGAAATTAAAACTCAAACGAATAAGCTGACATTCAGAAAACATGTCTGGATCATTTTTAGTACAACACGAGCCCACGTGAAAGCATGATCTAGACAAGGAAAAATCAGGTGCAGCTGTATCCTACCTAGTTATAAATACCAGGAAAAAATTACTTCTATTCCAAATAAGTGAAAATAAGTCTGTCCCTTAAGCCACATATCAGAAGCCATATTTTTTGCAGATCTGGGATCCTTTGTAGTAGTAAATCTCTTTCTGGACACAAGTAACACTAACACACCTGCTTGGGGAAAGATGGGAGCTAGCAGCCAGCGGTCTTTGTCCCCTCCCCATCTTCCCTCCTCTCCCTGCACCCAATTCCCAGACATTCTGGCATTTGTGTGAGGGTAAGAAGGGGCAAGTTCTGGGCACAGCTCAAGTACAAGGGTTGGAGTAGGGGATTAACACAGTAGTGTGGGAGTAGATGGAGCTGGCTGAGAAATGGCAAGGAGCTCTTCTCCTCTCATGAACTGCTGAATTTGCCAAGGCAAAAAAGAACTGTGATTACCAAATTGCAAAAAGGACTTTGGAGGAGCTTAGGGGGCTGGGAGTGGGACATATGTGCCCATGAAAGGGCAACAAAGTGTTAAAACTGAAAGTGCCAAAACCAGTGTAGTATTTCTTGAGAACCACCACCCTCATGGAATCTCCTGTAGAATGAGAGCTGCAGACACCACAGAGAAAGTAAATATTTTGAACCTCTGTTTTCTGGCACTTAATCCAGACAGCAAGAAGCAGAACATTAAGCAAGTTCTTAAGTTCTGGATATCCATAAAGATAGTGATATCAAGACCTTGATTTTATCTTGAGTATTTCTTAAGCAACTTTTTATCAAGGCAGCTCAGCATCCAGCCCAACTGAGCTGTGAACTACTGTTACCTAAAATAATCTTACCACCCATTTTCTGTGGGTGTTACGGTTTCTACCACGCCTCTTCATTTTTACACCTTGCCTGATTGTGTTTTATCCAGCACAACAGTTTTAGGCTGCAGCCATCTCTCTGATTAGGTTTTCATTCACATTATGTTTTGCCTAAGCAGAAGTGTGATTTAACCTCCCATATATACAAGTAAATTAAATTAAAAGGAGGGAATAAATAAGACATCAATTGCAGATGATAAATCATGAATGATTCATGTTCTCAACTGTGCTCTTTCAGAAAGCCATCACAGAAGTTGTCTCGTACTTTCAAGTGAATCTACTCCAAAGCAGTAAACTGCTTTCCCATTAAAACACATTCATTATAAATTGAAGTCTGGTGCATGAATGCTTTTCTTCACAATAATTAATTGTGAAGAATTATTATTATCCTTTTAAGGAACAGGAATTATATTTTATACAACCCACACCAAGATAGGGAGACAAGACTGGATGACTTTTTGCTCTTACTCAGATACTTTTGAGGATTTCCATTTTCCATTTTGATGCCTGAAATACTGTACTACAATCCATGACTAGTAGTGGTTACAGCCTCCATTGTCCAGGACTACTTTAAAATAAATTTTTAAAAATGTAAATTTCCTTTTTTTTTTTTTTTTTTTTTTTTTGGGTGGGGGCAGTGGGTGGTGAGGCAGGGTGGTATTTTAAAAGAAGTCAGATGAAGACAAGATAGAAATGAAGAAGAAATGCTGGTAAACTGATTTTTTTTTTTTTTTTTTTTTACATAAAACTAGAAAAACAGGGAAGCACATAAAAATACTGGGCATGGCCCCAGAGTTGGGTCAGTGCACTTGCCCTGCAAAGCACTTGCCATGCTTGTGATGTTGAGCAAATCCTTCCCTGCCAGCATCACATTTCTTGTCTATTTATTCTGTACATACCCTAAACTGGGGCTCTCTTTTGTCATTTGTACATAGCAGGACATTTTTAAGTGTCAATAATTGCCTTTACTTTTGCTTGGATCTCCACCTGTGAAAGCCTCACGTCAGGTATAAATTTGCTGCCAAAATTTAAAGATAGGTTTTGATCATCTCATCTCAACCCATCCATCTATCTTCAGTGGGGAAAAGAGACATATTACTAAAGCTTCTCTAAACTGCTTTTTATCTTAGCTTTGCCAACAATTGTGGGTGTGACCTTTTCAGGGCTCCCTCCTGGTGTTAAGAGAGGGACATGGATTCTGCTGGGGGAGTTTATCAGGACACAGTAAAGGACCATGTAGGTGTTCTGTGCACTCCACTTTTACTGCCCCTCCTGGAATAAAATCAGAGGAGACAGACCCCACTTAACAGCTGTAGAACAACTTTTACCAATGAAACTGTTATCATTAATGGAATCCAAGCTACTATTTTTATTAGCAGGCATTTATTCAGGCAGTATGCTCAATTTTTACGCCCCTCAGGCTGGGGCCCAACACTTCACTCAGGAGTAGGCAATCATCCTGATGTGCCACAGCTTCTGGATGGGTGTTTGGGCAACCCCTCCAGGGCTGCCCACTCACATCAGGTATATATATGGTTTTTGCACCTTCATGGTGGTGTCCTGAGTGTGGGGTGGCCTTGGACACTGTCAGGCAACTCTGGATGTCCTGACTTTCTGAGCCCTCAGAGATTATGCAGGACCACCAGTGTGCAGGATGTTCACATCCACTTAAGCCCATATTTTTTCTCTCCTGGACCTGCTGTTTTCTGGTGACTATTTCCCCACACACTCCCACAGGTAGCTACATGTTCTCCTCACACAAGCTCAACAGAAGAGGTGTTTAGGATGCTTTATACTTCAGCTCTTCCCCAGTTCATCCAGCTGTTAAAAACTCTGAGGACCTCTAAAATAACTGACACACATTTTTATTTGAAGAAACACTTCTAATTTTAACTCCTTTTCTAGAAGTAGAACATATCCTGAGGTGGAATTTATAACATATTCATTATGGTATCTTTGCTTTACCTCCTTTGGGGAATGAGATTCTGCCTACAACAGGAAGATGGAGAGAAAAGAGGAACTCTTTTGCCATAGGAAACAAACAAAAGAAATATTATTATTTTCCCAGTCCTTCTGTAAAAAAAATGGGGTGAAATTTTATATACAGCAGAGAATATGTTGGATATTTTCACAAAAAAGATTATATATACTTTGCTTAGTCACTTGAAATAAATATTACCAAATGCGATCATATGAGTGTAATTTAAAAAAAAAAAAATTAAAAAATTTACCTTTTCCATTTAGAGTTTTTATTTCATTTCAATGAATCCAGTTGCTGAGTATCCTGGCAATCAGAACCCTGGAAAGGTGTATCTGTGTAAATTAAGGGTATGTGATTATAATGACCCACCAGTTTACCTGTTCATGAAGAGATAAACTGGTAAATGTGCCATTACAATCACATACCCTTGATTTACACAGATTACAGTTACCTGTTCATGATTTTTGATCTTCCCTGGACTCTCTAGTTTACTTGCCCTGGTCCACTCTTTCCCCATCTTGGGCTCCTGGGCTGCTCCTGGAGGGCAGGGCTGTAATCTCTGCCCTGCACCTACAAGCCCTGGGCTTATTTAGGAAAGTACCAAGGCAACCAAGACACATCTTTTCTGAAGAACAGGTGGAACTGCAAAGCTCTAGATAATAAGGCTACATGCATGGAGCCAATGCCAGCAACACACACACTCACAATCCATCTGTGCTAGGAAGAGAAGATACCCACACTGTCTTGATGTCACAGTGAGAGACCTCCACAGCACTGCTTAGTTCCCAGGTCTCTCCTTTCCTCTCTGCTTTTTCATTCCTCTACTTTGGCCCTTCTCAGAAGAGCCTCTGTCCACAGCCACACAGGAAAGAATAAAGGGGATTGCAAAAAAGTATTTGTTTCAGCCATTCTGACTCTTGTGTTTCATCAGAGGCTTGTTATTCCAAAATGAGGAATGACTAGGAGTAGTGTCGCATAGGAGTGATCACAAGAAGAATAGACAAAAAAAAAAAGGCAATTCTCATAGGTGGACATCTCTTATGGTGGCGACTTCACAATGGGCACTTTTTTCCCTTCAGACCTAGTCATGGGGAAAAGAGATATGCTAGCAATAATAGGGAATTTATTTGTATCAGATTAATTTAGGAAATCATCAGTGACTTGAAAGTGTGACTCATAATGATGCCCAGGAACTACTGTCAACAGAAGACCATCATCTTCTAAAACAACTAGGTCACAAATATACTCATTTTTGCTGGGCAATTTCCCTCAGGCTTTCCCATCTGAAATTTTGAAGTATAAAACTTTCTACTAAATAATTGAAGAGCATATGAAACTATATATGCTTATACAGAAAGAGAGAATATGTTACAATGAAAGGAAGAAAAAGGCTACCTACATTCTCCTAAAAGCTGAAACAGGACTGTAAATTCAAGTGTTTGTTGAGTGTCAACAAAATAATTCATTAGGCTCACAAATTAGCAATAATTAGTGCATGGGGACATCATGGTGCAGAGGCCTTGGTTTCATAAAACTCTTGCTTACATTTAAGAGATAAAGACTATGTACAGAAAGTATAAATTAGAAAATATAGAAAATGTAAAGGAATTCTGCCAAGATGACTCTTAATACTCAGATGTTTATGGAGCTTTCCAGTAGCATCATGTAACTGAAGTTATTAATTTGCTTGAACTTAAGCACATTAAATTCCTTGCCAAATGGAGACCTAAATAGCATTGACTCAATATTGCCAGGAGGATAAAAACCCTAGTCTATGTGGAACAAATTCCTGCACTTCTTTTCCCTTTTCTCTTCTTGTAACCAGTGTTGGCTATAGCGAGCCCTGAGTCTGAAAACCCATTGGCTGACCACAATAAATAGGCTGTATGCATGCACCGGGTCTCTGCAGGTTTTTATTCATCCTCAGAAAGAGCTTTGCAGCTCAATTGCCATTTTCTCTCCTGGACCTGCTGTTTTCTGGTGACTATTTCCCCACACACTCCCACAGGTAGCTACAGGTTCTCCTCACACAAGCTCATTGATAAGAAATCACCAAACTCACTGATAAATGGGAGGTGGATAGCCACTACAAAGCATTACAGTACATAATATTTCTATAAGCCATTATTTCATTTTTAATGACTTGCTCAATGTTTTATCACAATGAAAAGGTTCACCACTCAACAATAATAAGATCTAACTAACTCTTGTTACTAGTGTGGCATAAACTACAAATATTATGCGACATCTTCTAGACAACAAGCAGATTTAGAGATTTGAGCTGGATGAAATACTGTTTCTACCTCTGATTGCATTAGTTTAAAGTCCTGGAAGATGTATTCCAGATGTGCTATGTTAATAGGATTATTTTATAAAAGTGCAGACAGATATTAGGAGCAACACCCTGACTAAGCAGCTTGCAGTCTCCATTAAGCATTTTTAAAAAAACTTCCATCTAAATTAATGGTTCCTTGGTCTTACATTAATTTCATCCAGTTGTCATAAATCACAAGAGAGTTGTCATTTACTGACAAGTGGTCATTTACTCTTGTAGATTTCCAGGCCTCCTTATGCTGATTCAATGGGAACATGATAAATTCTTTAGGTGGAATCTTGGTACATTCAGTGAGGATTATTTATAAATTAACATGTCAAAAGTGCCCAATGCAGTTTGCAACTCCCAATTTTAATATACATGTGTACACATATATACAAATAGTACATTTTTATATATTTGTGACTTATGTGTGCATCCATTTTTCTCAACTGTAAAGAACAGGCTAATATTAAAGATTCAGAATTAACTTGAACAGTGTAAAGGCTGACATTTCTTCTTTATACTTCACTTTAAAGCTGATGGCTGGATGAGCATGATTTTTCCCTTTAGTTTGCATTTATCCCCAAAGCATATTAAAAGAGCCTTCATTTCTACTTTGAGTGTATCTGGTGCCCTCAAGTGAAACCACTGACTCATGCTCCTTCAAAAGCCCCCTGGTGATCATTAATTCAGGAAACTAGACATAAGAGAAAATACTTGGCTTTGCTGTCTTGGAGAAAGTTAATATAAAAATTTTCAGCCATAGGACTGTCTTACAAGGACTGACTTTCTTTATTGGTTGGCCTGTAACATGTTGTAGACCTTTCCCTAGTCTACTTTGTGGAATTACGACAAAGCTGCTGTTTCTTGCACATCATGTCAAACACAACTCAGTGGTGGCTGCTGCAAAGCATTTCTGCAGTGAAGCCAGACAGACCATGTCTTCCAAGTCATACTTGTCTTTCATAATCCAAGATTATTCTAGGAAAAAAAAGACAGGAAATGAAAGTCATAGAATCATAGAACATGCGGAATTAGAAGAGACCCATCAGGATCATTGAGTCCAACCCCTGGCCCTACACATGGCACCCTAAGAGTCACATCAGGTGCCTGAGAACATTGTCCAAATGCCTTTTGGCCTCTGTCAGGCTTGGGGCTGTGACCACTTCCCTGGGGAGCCTGTTCCTGGGCCTGACCACCCTCTGGGTGAAGAACCTTTTACCGATGTTCAACCTAAACCTCCCCTGACAGTTTCATACTGTTTCTTTGAATTCTGTCCCTGGTCACAAGATTGAAGAGATTGGTACTTGCCTCTCTGCTTTCCCTTATGAGAATGTTGAAGATACAATGAGGTCTCCCCTCAGTCTCCTCCAGGATGAAAAGACCAAGTGATCTCAGTGGCTCCTCATACAGCTTCTCCTTAAGGCCCTTCACAATCCTCACGGCCCTCCTTTGGACACTCTCCAATAGCTTTTTGTCTTTTTGATATTGTGGCTCCCAAAACTGCCCCCAGGACTCGGGGTGAGGCTGCCCCAATGCAGACCAGAGCAGGACAATCTTTGACCAACTGCTAGTGCACATTGTAGACTCATATGAAAGTACAATGAAAATAATTTATTAATTAATATGTTTAATTTTAATTCTTAATTTTAATTCTTAATTTTAATTTTAATCTTATTTTTATACTAGTTGCAATCACATAGGAGTTTAAGTGTTGCAGTGGCTCTCACAGAGACCTGTGGTTTTCAGTTTGTCTTGTCTTTCTGTATAGGAAAAAAAGAGATTAACAAGGAGCAACCAAGAATTATCCTTCAAAGCTTTTGCCCATCATTTTCACGAAAGACTTCACTTAGTGCCAGAACCAGAATTAGAAGAAGCTTTCCCACATAAATTCTGCACCACCTACCACTTACTGGTGACAGAAGCACCTTATCCTCTCCTGCTTAGGCTAGTAACATAAAAGTGGCAATTCAGAATTCACCCCCTGAAACTAAAATCCCTGATTATCCTATCCTATGTATTATCACATGAAAGTTTGCTAAAAACCCAGAACAGCCTGGATAAAAAAGTTTAAAATTCTTTTTTTTTCCTTCCATCCCCCCTTTTTTGTTTTATTGTGTGTATTTGTTGAACTTCAGTACCTAGACAATTATGTATATGTTGGCTGATCCTTCAGGGAGAGCTGATAGAAAACAGCATTTTAGCTCATTATTTTTAATTCAATTAATACAAACCAGACATCAGGCTTGAATTATCCCTTCTGTCCTTCATCACGAAAACAAGTGGCTAAAACAGAGTGAGGCTGCATATTCTCTATGCATAGACCAGAATGTCAAAATATACCTTGAATAGAGAATCATCATTGGAAAGCCTTATTTCTTTCAGGCTATGTTTTTGTGGTGGTTTTTGTTTGTTTGTTTTGTTGGGGTTTGTTTTTTTTTTTTTTGTTTTTTTTTGTTTTGGTTTGGTTTTTTGTGGGTTTTTTGTTTGTTTGTTTTTGGTTTTGGGTTTTTTTTTTTTTTAATTGGATAACAATAAATTCTGTAGAGCTTAATAAACAAGAAGTCTCTGTAGAGTAGCTTGCTGGAATAAAATATACACAGTCCATAAGCCCTAAAACAAGACCAATAAAAATGAACCTCTGTTGGTTGTCAGTGCATAGACATGGCAATATGCAGCAAAGGCCTCAAAAACCTACACCTTAAATATTTAAGACATAGGATTTCAGAGAGTGTAAGTAGAATAACCAGCACATGGCAACGATGCTAATTTCAAAAATTTTTATGCATTTACTCTTTTTACTCAAATAATATTCCAGTTTTCCTTCCTTTATTCCCTCCCTCATGACTGAGCCCTGAGAAAACCTAAGGTTTTGTCTTAAAACATTGTGTGAGTGGGACTTACGTTGCTTGATGTTCAGACACTGATAATCAAGACGTGAACAGCTGACCTTCTCAACCCGGCTCCTTCATGCTCCAGTGACAGAAAAAGGCACATTTTAGGGAGCTATTATTAGCCCTATTTTAAGCATTTGCTTTAGGGTAGGTGAATCAAATATTCACATGGGTGGCAGTTTTTCTCCAGAGGGAACCTAAATGGCAAACTCTGATGGAAATGTCTATGCTAGATGCAGTTATTTCTCTCTGTTGGCATCTTCTGCTGTGAAAATCCCCAGTCTTGGGTCAGGTCCCCTTTAGTCTTATGCAGAAGGGACATTCCTATCTTTTGGGTACCTTCTGGGCAGAGAGCTCAAGCATGGACTCATGACAGAGACACAGCATGTGCTACTTGATCCATTTTCTGCTAACCAGAAAAATGGTTTGGGTGGAGAGAGGATCAGCTGAAATGAGAGGCAAGGGAGGTGGTGAGTGAAGGAAAAACAAGCTGGTGGTGTCTACCTGATGTTTTTCCCTAGAAATTCAGATGTATCATGTTTGTCTCCCTAGGCTGCCTGGATTGTTGGAGAAGAGATTACAAAATAAATAGTGAAACAACTAGAACTATCCATGAAACAGCTGCAATGACAACAGTAGGTTAATTCCCAAGGGCTGCTTGGGAAATGCAAAGGAAAACCTTGCATTGCACTGCCAAATCTAGGAGAATACTTCTGTGAGACTGAAGCCATGATAGCTCACCCTGGTCATATAATCACATCCTTCCCTTCACTTACTCTTATTACACTAGGTATGGATTTGATTATTCTGTCAGCAAATACCCTATATCCTTGAAATGGATGAGTATGACATGTTTGAAAATATGGAGAACCAATAGGTTAAACATAATTCACATAAAGCTAATAAAAAACCAAAAATAATTTACATATTAATCACAGAGTTCCAATCTTCCAGAAGACAGTTAGAAAATTGATCTCTCACAAATATAGACTGAGAAAGTGGGTTGAAGAGGGAATTAAGCTTAAAGGCAGGACATGGCATGACTTTCATCACAGGGAGCCTGAATTTAAAAGCTATCAGTTTGGTAGGGAGAAATCAATTATCCACAGTGCAGGAGCTCGTGCCGAGCACATGGGCATTCCGTCGTTGCTCTGAAGAAATTCACATTGATGGGACAAAGGGCTGGTTATACCCTGGGAAACACGAGAAATCCCATATAACCCTAGTAAGACAGACACACACTATGGGCATTTTAAAAACTACTAGATAAATAAAAATTACTAGATAAATAAAAATTACTAGAGAAGTTAAAGAGTAGCTCAGAAATACCTGCTGATCTTGTTCCTGGGCTTAATGGTTATTGTGTTCTGCTCAAAACAGTTGTCAATTCAGACACACAGTTCTGGCAATTGAATATTGTTTGTGTATGTGTGTTTACACATGTGTACATACACTGGAAAAGAGATGAGCTGAAATTACTAGCTTTGCTTCTGAAATGAAGACTCCAGGAAGGCTAATTATAGCATATCATTGCTAGTAAGAAGGTACAACACAGACACGTGTACACAGAAGCATAGTTAATACACCAACACAAACTGATAAGTTCAGTGAATGGCTCTGCAGATTATTTAGGCTTGATTGTGGAGAGTTTCTGTCTACCAGCAGAATATTAATTGTACCATCACTTCAAGAAAAAAGCGTAATCCTTGATTTACAAAAGACTGGAATTGGCTGTGGAATCTGCCCCACACTAATCCCCCTAATGCCAACAAGTGTCCAGCAATTTGTCCTCTAAAATCTTAACTATTTCATCAAATCCCGCCCTTGAAAACTCATTTTTGTATTATTCGACTATGTGCTGTTACTAGTTTATGAACCTCACCTGGGTTTTTAGCTGAAATTTTCCATGTAGGTTTCCATGTGTATCAAACCACACAGTCTCTTGTTTTATAACATCTATAGAGAACAGTCTGGCTGTTTTTGAGAGGAGTGGTTAAAACAGGGATCTTTGCTTATTTCAGAGGGGAAGAAAAAAGATTAGGATGACTTTTTTATGGTGGTCCATCCCTTGTATAAGACGGTGAAATTTAGCAAGGTGACACTTCCCCCCCCCACCCCCCTCCCCAGATTTAAACATAAGTAATTTTAAAACTTAGGGGCTTTGTATGGTTACCACTAAGATTTTTTTTTTTTTTTTGACAGAAGTATGATTCCAGCCTATCACCGAAATTAAAATATTGAAATAAAATAAGGCAACAGTCAGCCAAGGAACAATTAATCTACCTTTGTTTTCATTTCTCCAAGCATGCACTGCACAAACAAGTGGTCTCTGGGTAGGAGCAGTCAGTACATCAGGAAGCAAGAAAGATGCTGAAAAGAGGCAAACCCTACCTCAAATCCAATACACTTAGAATACATGTAGAAACTCTGGTATAAGCAATGTACAAAGGTAGAAATTAGAGCTTTTATTTTGCATTGACTAATATAGCCAAGTATTTTTTTCAGCCGCCTCAAAGACTTGAGCTGCCCAGAGAGCTGGCCTTTTCATCTGAAGGCCAACCATTCACAATCACAACCTATGTATGATACATGCAATGCACATTTTCATTTTTAGCAGATTTTTGAGGCACATCTGCCATTGTTCCAGGTCTAGCCATAGTAACAAAGAGGCACTTAAAAATCATTTTAAAAGCCAATCCTGATGATTCTTTCCTGGTATTTCTTCACCTGATCAAATAACAATGAAGGGGAGAAGGCAGCCTGGAAGGTTCTAATTATCACATAGAGGAGTAGGCTGGGACCCCTCACATTAGGAAAGTGGGTTTTAGAAGGTCTACAGACATTTACAAGTACAGATGGGGGTTAGAAAACAACATGTATTTCTTTTGTTGCTTGCACAATGCCTAAGTAAATACATGTATTGGCAGAGATCAAAGGAGGCTATTACAGATCCACTTGCTCTAATGGGATGTATTTTACAGGAAGAAGTTCAGTTACACCTCTCTGGATTTATTCAGGCTTCCTCATGCTGAAGAGTGTCACACTGGCAGGTTTTAGACCTATAATACAAGATAAGCCATGGTACTTCTAGTTACCATATTGAAAATAAGAGTTCCTTCAAGCACTGTTGACAGAGATAACTGTGGGGCAGCATGAGCTTTATTTAGTCAAATTAGGTCTTCCTGATGCTGCATAAAATCCCATTGAGACAGTTTATTCAGTATAAGCCAGTGACTTTGGCTAAACATGCATAAGGAAGGTAACAACAGAAAAGATCAAAGTGCGTCAAAATCCAGAGGCTACATCCAGGACTGGTTGTTTGTGGATATTTAGAAAAGAGTTTAAAAACCAGCTAGGCCAAGGTGATGATTTCCCTAAAATATCTTTCAGCCTAAGCAGTCAGCCACTTCTTGAGCGAATATGAGGCTTGAAATTGCAAAACCAAACTTCGCAACATTGCACTGTATTTGAGATGTGTAAGAGATCAATGTTCTTCTAAGAAGGTGGACACAATTCTGCAGATATGGAATTACCTACATTTCACTACAATTTACTTACTTTAACGCATATCAGGGAGGGGGCAACCATAGGATTTTATGTTACTCCCAAATAAAGCCCCTGAAGTAAATTTTGTTACCACTTAGATCAATTAAAAAGACATGGTCAAATACTTCCTAACTCTGTGGTCCCAGTCTCTCAGAAGACCTGAAGATAGGAAGAATTGTGGCTGACTCTAGGAAATATTTTATCTCCGAAAATGTAGACAAACAGTTTGTGTCAATGCTTATGCAGCCTAGAAAGGGATGAGGACAGTCTTTTGGTGCCTGTAGAGCACAAAAAGTGGAGTGTGAGGCTATTTAGCATCAAAGGGACAAATGGTCCAGCTCTTTAGGAGATGTCTTGATTTCAACACATCTCCAAGGCTAAGTACTTGTGGTAGTTTGACATGGGGAAGTGATTTTTTCCAGGAAGTTATAGCAAAAACAAATTGGAGACTGGTTTTGAAGTGGACAACTTGACTTACCAATTAGAGAGTGATACGTCTCTGTGAACACACAGAGGAATCGGAGGAATCTTGGGAAACTTCCCTTTTCCTCCCTGCCCTGGAGAGAGGTGACGGGAGCGGCCGGCCGGGCTCTGCTGTGGGAGTAGAGGGGCCGAGCCGGGGAGGGGAAAGCCATGGCTACTAACATCTAGCTGACTTTAGAGCTTCTGCCACCGGCCAGGCCCACCCCATAAGAGCAGGGTATCCATGGGAGGCATCCGCGATCCTGGCTGCCGAGATGCCTGGTGCTGTTTCCCCAGGCCACTCCAAACTCGAGTGAGTTCTCCTCCTCCCCGACCCCCAGCAGCGCAGCTTTGACATCTGACACCGTGAGCCACAGCCGGAGAGAGAGAGAAGAACCTGGGCAAGATATTCACTCTTACCTTGCACAGATGAAACTTCCAAAGCACCAACCCTTCTCTAGGTGAGAGGAAAGGCCAAACGGGGGGACAATATGGAGATACCAAAGTCAGTGAAGGAAGAGTGACCTCTTAAGTGGAAGAGATGAGAAGATGCCTTGGTATTTTAGGCTGAAAGTCTTCTGTGAGCCGTGGTAACACTTTGACGTGCTAGAATGTTTCTTTAAACCATGGAAATATGAATTGGGGAGATAGATTGAGTCTGTAATTGACTGAGTGATCCATCAAGATGTTTGAACAGAGATAAGAAGCCCTCTGCACCAGTGAAGAAATGAAAAGAGATCTCTGTTCCATTAGAGGAAGAAATCCTTTGCCTTTGGAGTTGCTTATCTTTAAAATGATACCCCAGTATGCATGAGTCCACAGCCCATATGTAGCCACAGGAAATACTACATGATAGGGGAGGTTCATAACTGGAGATTTATCCCTGGGGGGCTGCTTTTGTGAAAGTTAAAAGCCACAAGCAGACTGTTCTTTCTTGTGGAAAGTTACCACAACAAATGAGGAGAGACTTCTCTCTCTAAATGGACTGATGGGGGATTATTTTGTAAGTGGTACTGACCTAGAGTTCCAAGTTTTGTCTTTACACATTGTCTGTGAGAAAGAGAAGAAGCTGGGGGGGGGGGGGGGGGGGGGCGGTGTNGGAAGAAGAGTGTTTTGAAAGTTTCATTTTGATTCTCATTTTCTTATTTTAGTGTGTGTTAATAAATCAATCTTTATATCTTTAAGTTTGGGCCTGCTTTGCTTTTCTCCTGATCCTATCTCAAGACAAGAAAAGACTCTCAAACCACTACACAAATTGGTGCATTGTCCAGGAAACCAAATTGGCAAACATGAAACCATTACACACTGCAAACTTGACTCTTCTGTCAGTCAGCAAGATGGCCAGTGAAAGCCATCAGGTCTCTGAAACTGCCTGAGGAACAGAGAGATTGCTCCAACTGAAGAAAGCTTGATGGTGTTTGTGTTATTCCAAAGGAAGAAAGTTCCATGGTGTTTGTGTTGACTGTGGGATCTAGTTACTCAGCCCTAGTGACATTGGTGTTGAGTCTAGAAGGGCTAGTGGTGAGAAGACAGGAAGATGAATGGACACACTTGACATTTCTCTTGAAAGAGCTGAACTAGAAAGAGCCTTGGACCCATATCTTATCATAAGCAATCCTGTATCTTTTTATGCCATCTCTCTGACCATTTGGCCTATAAACCAATGCAGCCCTCAGGCAGGGTCAGCCAAGGCAGGTTCTGTTTCTGGAAATGAGAAAGGCATGCTTTGCTTCTCCAAAGACTTCTCTACAGCTGTTACTCATGGTGGACAGAAGGAGCTGACATGCACCAGGCACCAGAGATTTTTTGAATAGTTTTTGTAGTGTCAACAGCTGTTGGTTTCTGTTCACAGTCAGGCTGCTGGAGCTGGTCTATTTCAGGACTATATTTGCCCCTAGTCTGACTCCAGTGGACTCACTAACAGGGAGTTCAGTTCTGCTCCCATGTCTTTGAAGTCAGGAGAAGCATATTACCAAACCAACCAGGAAATGGAGCAAGTAGTCAAGCAGAATAATCTTCCATGTGCATCCCTCATCCCTGAAAACCTGAAGGTTCTCCAGGGACATCTCTACGCCCTGTCCTGTTTTCAGGACCTGTACTTGGAGCTTGTTTGTTCATGTCTGACAAGTTCGGCAGAATTCAAGTGTTACAAATTTCACCTCAATGGGTAAAACAGAAACAAGACTTGACCGAACTTTTCCCTTCCTTTCCACCCTGGTTTGCAGGTGAAGGTTACTCCCTCCCTGTGATTTTATGTTGGCTTTAGCTGCCAGTAATGATACTGAGAAGACTCAGAGAAGAGATGTGGAAGGAGTAGCGCTGCAGTATACTCTGCATTATAAAATAATAAGATTTTGTAGTGAGGTCACTTCTCCATGGGAGAAGTTTGGAAAACCTTTCTCCAGCCTCATACAATCATATAACTATGCTACCTTTGCAAGAACAAGAGACTTTTGAGTTTTGGACACCCAGAGACACACACCAAACAGAAAAGTCATGCCCCAGTACAGCCCATATGCTGTCACGCTATGGGAAAGCAGGGTTGATACTCAGTTCTGAAAAAACAAGAACTATTCTGACATTTCTGAAAAAGATAAAGCATATTACTGAGTAATTTTAAACTTGTTTAGCTGGAGATCTGTCTATTTGAAGTCTGGTCTTGTTCTTTCAGCTCCATGTTTTGAACTCTTGTACCTTTAACAAGCCCTTGTACAGGCAGGAATGAAGTCCAAGCCTGCAGTTTGCTTGGAATTACACAGCAGACAGCTGCAGCTTGGTTTGGCTGCATGAGTGCCTTAAAATCTGAGAGGGGAACATGAAATTAGTCTCAGGCAGTATACACAATTGTTCCAGTCTAAACTGGGGTGATTCGTTTCCAGAGAGGAACAGGTTTGATTTAATTTGACAAGGCTCTTTTCAACACCAGTGGCTTTATCTTTCTAAACTTAACAGAATGAAACTGACAATGCCTGAACTAAGGTTTTCTGAGAACATCTGGGCCTTTATTTCTATCGTGCTTCCTTGCCAAACAAGAAGTTTTGTTCTGGAAATAAATACAGGAGCTCTAGCCAAGGGGATACCAGGTGGGGAGTGGTCAAACCTCAGCCCAGCCTTGTGGAGCTGCAGAGAAGCCAGATTTCAGCTCTAGCCAGCCTCTCCACGTGCCAGGAGCATCTAGAGCTGTGGGAGATGATGGGATCTGCAGGACAAAGGTCCTGTTCCTCTCTCTCGACTTCCATGGGGCCCTCAGGTAATGCAGACCACGGCCATACTGGGGGCACAGACTCTCAGGTGACCCCTCCTGTCCTGTTCTGAGCAGGACTCAGCCACAGGCAGATGCTGGGCTTTGGCCCCAGGGACTGGCATGTGTGATATGGTATCAATTACATGTAAGATGTTTTAAGAAAGGCAGTCCCCTATAGGAAGCTTTTCCCTTAGGGTGGGAACACTTCTGATTTTGTGTCTGTTTGAGTCACACCATGATACCTGTGTATTATACAGGGTATAAGGCTATGGGGCACAATGGTTCCCATCTGCTCTCTATTCCTGAGCCTAAAAGCTTTCTCTCTGACCCTCATATCTCAAGAGTGGATGCAGCTATGACAGCATTGCTGTGGTGTCTGAGCTCCTCCTCCGAATCTGACAACAGATAGACAGAGGCATGCAGGCAAGGGGCTTAGGAAGGTGGTAAAATGGCTGGTGTCTGCCAACTCTGCTAGCCTTTTTCTGTCTCCCTTTTGCTTGGACAGCTTAGATGGCATTGAATCACTTATTTGTTACTTTACAGTTTTCCTGGCTATCAGTACCAAAGAACTGACCCATGTCATGCTTTGCCAGGACTTCTGGGGAAGCACACATCTGAAGATGGGACTTTAAGAAATGTAGGTAGGGGCTGCCATTGATATTTCTAATCCACTCCTACATAATATTATGTAGAAAATTATATTTATTATTCTACAAAGACAGTGAGACAATTCCATCTTTGTGGCCCCGGAAGACTTGTCAGGTAGGGATGCAGAAGAGGCAAGAAGCTCCAGCCCCAGATGAGCACCTGTCAGGAAAGAGGTGTAGGAGTAACTGGAAATGGGATTGCCTTCTTTTGGTAGCCTAGGAGGCCCAAGAATTGAGTTCAGCTGTTACCTTCTGTTGATAAGAGGTTGCAGGAAGCTGCTGGCCCTTCTCCAGCTAACCTAAGCAAGGCCCTTGTACTAGGGTGCAGTTTTAAAACCAAATCATTCTGTTCAAGGCCATGGTCAAACAAAAAATGTGCAAGACCTGGCAACATTGTGTACATGTTTCTTAAAAAACTCAAATAAAATCCCCAAAAGATCATCTGAGAAACCTGTCTGGTACTTCAAAACAGCATATCTGAGTACTTATGGCTGTGGGTCATCCTGCAGAAGCTCCCCTCCTGGCAACATCCCACCTTGGGGCAGAAGGCAGAGCAGCACCACTTGCCATGTCCTCTGAGCGAGGCAGTGGTGTGGACAGGCAGCCATCCTCCTCCTCATCTGTTGCTAAGGGAACATGGGGAGATGAGCTATAATTATACCAATGAAGCATGAGAGACAGAGAGGAGATGTGAAATAGGCATTTGTGATGGTTCCCTCTTTAGTTTTATTTCATTTATGGCTTTGTAAATCACCAACAGAAGGCATGCAAAACAAGTCATATATCAGCAAATGACTGAAATTTAAGTGAGGCCTTTTGACCAGTGTTGTCAGCATCTTATTAAACACAATGGGATGAGCAAAAGTGGTAAACTGCAAAATTTAATCCAGTCACAAGCACCTCCCCAGCTGAAATTGGCAAAATCTGAGCATTTAATAATAAGGAGGGAAGGTGTGGAAAGTTCATGGAGTATGACATTATTTAAGGCTAAGCTGCATTTTGGGGAGGGGAAGTCCCCTGCTCTGAATGTCAGCTTGTGCAGCTTTGCAATGGGAATCACCCTTTTTCAGACAGGGGTTTCCTAGGGAGAAAAACTCTCAGAACAGCAAGGCAGCCTGGAGCTGCTGTGGCAATTCCCACCCCTCTGTGACAGTCCACTGTTCCATGAAGGCAACCCATCCTGCCCTGGCTACAGGAGCCTGGGACAATCTCACACTGGTGCTTAGGCTTTAGGGGAATGAGAGCAATTGCATCACAACATAGTGCCTCAGCCTGTTGCCAGGGAGTCCAGCACAGCCTTCCACTTCACTGAATAAACAATTAATTTCCCGATGGTTTTAATCACTATTCAACAGTCTTTACAATAGCATGCTTATCCTTTGACCTAAAACACACGCTTTCTGGAAGAATACAGACTGTTACTGTAAGCCTAACCCTTCTGAACCACTTAATGCAAGTTACAGGGAGATGCTCAATCCAGGAGCAAACTGAGTGGGAAGGTGCCCAGATTAGTTGGANAAGGAAATTACAGATATTTAACAATTAGCAGGTTCAGTAGAAGCCACTGACTCAGAAAGCATTTCACCTCACAGAAGTGATGGTGTGATCTGCACATTAGGAGGGACAAGGAAGCACTTGCAGGGTTTTAAAGCAAGCACAATCCCCTGCTGTATTTGTAACTTCAAAGAAGGTTAGAGACCACCACAATGTTTATTCCCTGTACTCAGAAGTGGGATAAGAGCAAGTTAATGCCACTCACATGACCTGAGATCTGCTCCAGCCCTGACTGTGTACAAAGACAGCCTGGAACAGCCAGTCTTCTCTGTGCAGCTAAGGGCAATGCCCACAGTCCATCAAAACTGTTGGTGGGCATGCACTTTTTTGCATAAATTTTGTTTGGTTTGCATTGGTAAAATGGATATACTTTATCAGTACCATTCTGATGCTACTAGGGAGAGGGCGACATCAGGGTACAGTTACAGTTTGGAAAAAAAATTTAAGAAGTATATACACATGCTCGTGTTAATCTGAAACATCTATTGAATATCTGGCCAGATCAAATCTCAGATCAGCAGACTTGATGCCACTGCTGATTTCACCCAAACTGTAGATAGCTGCACAACATTGCAGTATGGCACTGTGCTCAGCATAAGCATATATGTCTGCCATCATTATAGGAGCCAAAAAAGGGCAGCTCTGCCCTAACTCTGCCAAAACAGGCAGCACTGCAGGGAGGAATTTGGCCCTACATGGCCACACACCCCTGGGAGCCAGGGTGCTTGCTACCATCCATTTCTCATGCTGTCTTATATGTGTTAGTGCACACACATTA
Organism: Rhadina sibilatrix; assembly: GCA_013400275.1. Classification (NCBI taxonomy): domain Eukaryota; kingdom Metazoa; phylum Chordata; class Aves; order Passeriformes; family Phylloscopidae; genus Rhadina; species Rhadina sibilatrix. Next base: position 189,123 of record VWYO01027901.1, read on the forward strand.
CTTAATTACTGACCTTAATGTAATGTGTCAGTACAATGCAGTTCTCTCAAATTCCTTTTAACTCACCCATGCTGAATGCTTGAGGTGCAGCTATTCTAAACAGTTTGCATAATTTCATATGTGCCATTCCCAAGAAACACTATGCATTTTAAACAATATGAACGGGCCACAGCACTAATGAAGTTAAATGAGGCTGGCAAATTATAGTGAACTGGACATGATTTAGCAAATACGTCCTGAAAGGACAATATTTATGAAGGCAAAAATCTAAGTCTGTGCTGAGGGGAAGTGTTCTGCAAACAGATGACTGTGATTTAGGATTTCAGCCATCAATCATGCTTCTCAAAAAAAAAGACCTTTCCCCCTGAATGATTTCTCTACACCTTCAATCCTAAAATTTTCCATCTAAACATGCAGGATATTGAAGGCTCTCAGTGAAAACTTATGCAACCTCCACAAGAAACAACAAAACTTTTAGCCTCATTTGTCATTTCTGAGACTGAACAGTTCATATCCTCTCAAGTGTGCGACACAAAATCACCTTTTTTCTCTGGAAGGTCCTGCTTCTCTCCCCCTTGTCCTGAACCTCCTTTTTTTTTTTTTTTTTTTTTTTTTTTTTTTTTTTTTTTTTTTTTTTTTTCCAGATCACTAGTTTCTCAAAGCCCTTAATTTTGTTTGGGAATCCAGATCCCACCTTAATACTCACCAGTTTGAATTTTCCATACCAATTTGACTTTTCAACATGTTGCTGCTCAAAGCAAGACAAGCAGCCCACGGCTGAACAAATGAAAACCAGCCTGGAGCCAGACCAGGTTCTGGGTGAGGCAGTTTTTTTGGCAGTTGGAGAAAACCTTTGCTGTGGTGGTTTTGTGAGCAGGTGCCTGTTCTGCACACCCCTGTTCAGCAAGGGGGGCAGTGGGATCATTGCTCTCAATGAAAGCCCATGGGAGGCTGTCAAAGAGATTATTTAACTTGACAGGAGACAAACACAGAAGAGCTATTGAGTGTTTCTCATACTTTCACATGCAAAACTTGTGAGCCGGCTTAATTTAAATGCAGTAGGGGAAACAATGGAGTCGCTGGCTGCCTAAGGAGATGTCTGTGGACTGCAGGCCTCAGGCCTGGCCTGGAAACCCTGGAACAGCTGGAATAGGACTGCAAGCAAAGAAGACTCTGTCAGGGTGCCAAGGCATGGTTAAATGCCAGGAGCAATGACTGCATAAGTGCAGTATCAATCCAGGCATGAGGAAGACTGATGTAGAGGGGGATTAAGGTGAGGAGATGCCTCCCTGCCACCTAGAGAAGGGTGATTGTTTAGGAAAGGAGAACCCTACATAGGAAAAAAGAACCAAATGTTTTTAGTGTTTTATCTAGACCTAAAGACTTCTTGTGCCTGCTAGAGCAGCTGGGTTTATTTGCTTTACTTTATTCACTCTCTCTGGAACTGATTATCAGAGGCATCATTCATCAATGAAACTAGGGATGATAAACCTTGAGTGCCTTCTTAGTTGCTGATAGAAGGCATGTTTATTGTATCTTTCAGCTCAGAGCAGTTCTGGATATAGAGGGTGAAACTCCCACGTTTTCCAATATGAAACTTACAGCTATATCTGAAGCCCACTGGAAATAATAAATTTCTCTTGATCTCACAGTTTTTCTAAAATAAATGGCCAAGAATAGTATCTCAAAGGCTCCTATTTTCTCAGCAAGTATTTCCATTATCTATCTTCCCAGTCACAAATACAGAGTAAGACCTACTAAATGAAGGCTGGTGTAAAGGATCCTGAGACATTTTGAGCAAAGTAAGACTAATATAAATTGAGAAAAGTCATAGAGGAGAATGATCAGTGACGTACAATTCTCTCAGAGTTAAAAAGCATTCCTGCCTGAAGTGGAAGAGAGCGTTGTTCAGGATGGCCCTTTCCAACAGTTCTTCCAGTGACAGTCATCAGACAAGAGAAATTTTAGATTATACTTTCTTGGGAGAGAAGTTGTTATTGTGTTTGTTCATTTACCAGTATGAATAATATCAATGGAAGTGGTACAGGAACCCAGACAGATACAGATGGAGATCAGAAGAACAGCTGGATACCTGACACAAATAAATGCCTCTGAACAGTGCAATTTCTGATCTTTGAAGTCCATACTCTGAGGAAAAGGACAGCTGAACTGTGACAAAGGAAGGAAACATTTCTAACACGACAGAAACATCCCTCCCTGATTTTCATACCCCACTGATCAAGACTTCCGAATTAGTAAATCACCCTGTGCCAACTTAAGGGTTTTCCTGCTCAGGAAATTGTTATGCCTCTGTTCAGTTGTATCAGGTAGATTGTTATGTTCAGTCAGGTAGATCAACACAGTTCTTTTGAAAGTCAGCTTAACATGATGGTTAGACTTTCCAGACTGCTAGAAGTGTTCATCATTCCATCTGTTTGTGTTTCCAGTTACAGGCAATCAACAGATATGGGACATCAACAATGAGCTAAGCAGAATGACCCAGTCACAGGAAAACAGAAAGATGCTTATCCACAGTGATTTCCTTCACAAAGTGATTTGCTCCTTGCTTGTAGGTTATTTTAAGTGTTTGTTCATATAGTGCATAACAGCTGCAGTCAGACACTGTTTTAAAATCACCTGCAGTACAGAGGAGGTGAAGAGAAGGGGCTGCACCTTTATATCTGCCTTTCACTACACTGAATATAGCTGCAATAATCCTCTATGTGGCACTGTGCTCTGCCAGAGCTGGCTTACTCAGGATTCATCCATCTCCCCAGATCTGTTGACTCCAAAGGGTGAACCCCCAATGTGGGGAGGAGGCTCTCGAGCAGCCGTGAACCCTGCCACAGAGTGTGCAAGTGCATCTCTGTGATACACACCCATGGGCGAGAGCAACTAATTATTGCTGGACCTCAAAGACCCAGGATGTATGCTGGTGGCATGACTAACCCTCTGCATCCACCCACTTCCTACCCCTGCCGTGCATTCATTACAGAGGTCTGGTTGTTAACAACTCTATTTGATATTTGCTAAATTACCATAAGCCAAAGATAAACACCTGCTTGCCTACCATGACTCACGTGTTGGAGACCTGTGGATGGAGAGGGCAGCATTTACTGAGTGCTTTAGTGCATCACAGCCTCTATTTTGAGGCAGGACAATCCAGAATCCCCAGATTCCCCATGTCACTCAATGCTGTTCATATTCCAGACAGAGACAAACTTGTTTGGCAACAGTGTGAAAAATTTCAGGACACTCTCTGGGTATATATTGCATATTTACAAACTGTACTAATGATTGTTTATCTATACACACAACATGCGTCCGGTTATTCACAGAGTGTTGTGTGATTTGAAAAACAACCCCTAATTAATGGGAAAAACCATAATTTTCTTTGCTGTATTCCTCAGCAGCAACTCAGACAGGAAGAAAGTGGATGACTTCTCATAAGGAAAATGAAACATTAACAAAACTCCTTAGATACTGACTTACACCAAGTCAAAGACCAGCAATTGAGGTAACTCCCTTTGAGGCTGTGGTGTCTCTTCATTGGTTTGCTGTACTTACCTTCTGGTTTTTAGAAAAACTCCATGCTGATATAGCAGCACACATATGAAATGTTGGGCAAATAGTGGAGGAAACCAGAGAAAGGAATTTACGTTGGAAAAAAAACAGTTTTCCATGATAAAGCTGAAGCATCTGTTGTAAGTAAAGGGACAAGGAGAGTCCAATAAAAAAGTAGAAACTTCTCCTGTGGTGGTTCTGGACCCAGGAGTTAATCATTGCGCTTCCAAGAGTGGATGGGAAGTACCATAATTTCCAGTCATTTCCAAATTACTGTAATTCTTTATGCTCAGGAGAAGGTGGGTTTTCATGCATTACCTAACCTGGGCTGTACATTTCTGCCTGCAGGAGGCTGAGCAGGAGTGCTTCTTGGCATTGCAGGCTTGGGTCACAATGTCATTATGGAAATACTGCTCAGACAATACTGATATCAAATCATATGCTCATTAAGAGTCTTTTTTTTAATGAAGAAAACATAAAAACAGGCAAATCTTATCAAAGATCACTAGTGGCTATAAAGGAAGTACATATGTGGATGTGTGTGTGTACCTTCAAAATATAAAAACATATCTCTGTGTATCCACCAAGTATCTCGCATACCTGGAGCAGCTAGATAGCACTAGACAAATGCTAATCAAAGGCAGATGGGGTTTTTTTGGAGAAAGAGTGTCCACTCATATTCATGTGCAGAGATAAGCTAACCAGTCCCAGAAGAAAAAAAAGGAATATTATCTGCCTTGAGCTGGATCAGGTTTTCTAGGCTCTGCCATTCTCACTGCCTACAGGGCTGGAGGGTGAAGCTGTGGCAGAATGGCTGTAACACTGCAGTGCTGCAGAGAGCCAGGGCAATGGGTTCAGGAATTCAAAATCAATAACAGGGTCGCAGAGCTCCAACACTCTCCTTTTTAACTAACTAAAAAACTATTAAAAATAAAATAAAATTTTAAAAAATCAACCCCTCCATGGGTCATTTAGTGCCAAACTTCTACCTTTCCCTGGATGCACTGAGGAAATTAATTTCTGCAAGGGGATTTAACTGAATTTCCTCCCTCAGCCTTCCTGATGGTGATTTGGCCCCACAAGATTTTCCTAGAGATTATGTAGATGAGTGACCTGTGGATGTGTGGGAAGTAGGGGAATCCTGGTTCCATGTTCAGCTGCTGACTCAGTATCAGATCATAGAGGAGTCGTTTTACCTTCACAAGACAGCACTCAGCCTAGGAAGACAAAGGAAAGAAAACCACAAAACATTGCTCTTTGCTGAAAACCTAGAAACCTGCTTTTTTGGATGAAGAATAGCTGTACATTTCTATTAAAGTGTGGTTCATCAGATGCATCAGACTGCTACCACACTAAATCCTTTATTAATTTAATAATTTAGGAGGTCTCTCTTGTTCTGTGGTCACTAGATATAAGGGGGGTCATTTGTTTACAGTGAGGGAAGTGTGGTAATTGAAAATTAAAATCTTCCTGCTCCTAACAGTACTATCTCACTTTCCTATTTGGGCATTTCAAACACAAGGTGCATCTTTTGCTCATCTTCATGATTACATGAAATTAAGGAAAAAGAAAAAATAACCACCACAACTACGTTGCTCACATTATAATGGCTGCCATAATTGCATTTAAATGTAATACACTTATTGCTGATTAGTTTGCATGCGACTGAAACAAGAGGGTAAATAAACATTTAACAAGGGCTTTGTTTTGCTCTGCTGTAATTGGTGTTCATCAGAACTATTGTGGTGGAGGTATATGGCAGCTAAATTTCTTTTCTTTTTATAAAAAAAAGAAAAATAGGGAAATGTAACTTATTTCTGTACAAGACCTCTAAAGATAGCACAGTCTGAGAGTTTCCATCAAGAGTCAAGTGGATTCAAACACATTTCGGCATTCCAGCAGCCCCCTCCCACATTTAAGCTGCTATTCCCATGTGTCTGTTACTAAATATAGCAGCAGCTCTTCAGATTGACAGGAGAGTTTCTGATCCAGGCTCCTGGGCTTTGCTCCATACACTCCTAATATGGTAGAGCGCTGCAGCCAAGTGAATGCTCAGGAAGGACTCAAGAGAGTAAACTGGGACCACAGGATCATCCCTCCCCATGCCATGGGAAACTGAGCAGCAGCAGGCACAGAGAAGCTGTGACTTAACCTTTTGGTGTCTTGGCTCCAGATCAGCTGTCAGCAAAGCCAACTGACTTCTCACGAAAGGGCACGGCCGTGCAATAGCGAGTGACGCCAACTCCAGTTGACACCAGCCGAGAATTCCCACTTGGCCCCTCCATCTCTCACAGCAGCCAACCAGGTTACAGAAACATCTGGCTAGGGCAAGAAGGGACAAAATGCAGACAATGTTCATTGTGAATATGTTTTAGGCTCATAAATGGACCTGCAAAGCAACACAGGAGTCATTTTAGTCATGCTTCCCACCCTAGTTTTATGAGCAAGATAATGTTCGTACACTGTGCTGGCAGGTACATCTCTGCAGGGCATTGAGCTGTGGAGGCCATGGGGATAGACCCCGAGAGATTATTACAGAGAGCAATAGTTGATTTCATCTACAACTATTTGCCAATGTTTGTATTACTAATTTAAAAACCTTTCCTGCATGATTGTATGTGTTTCGCAGGAGTCTCTGAAAACACAGATCCTGAAAACCAACCAGCAGAACTACAGGGAAGAAACTTGCCTCCCTGCAGAATGTCAGCAGGTTTGCATGAAAAGAAGCTATAGGGCACAGGCCCTTTTCTGTTCCTCAACCTCACAATGACTATTTTTGCTCCAGAGTCTCAAGCATCTCTATCTTATTAAACATCTCTGCTCCTTTCACTGTCATTCTGTAAACACTAGGATGCTCTGAGAATACACCATTTGGGACTTCGAGCTGCAGGCTGAGGTTTTCCAAACCATAAAAGCACCCTCTGGGCATGAAACAGAAATGTTCATTTAGACACCTCCAGCTCTTTGGAGGTCTATAAGGAAATATACATTATAAATCAGTGTTGCACAAAGGCCAGATGAAACAGAATTCATTATGGAAAAGGCATGGTGAAGGAAACTTTAAAGCAGCAACAAAGTGTAAGCAGTGTAACCAGTACAAAAGTGCAGAAGAGAAGAAGGAAAAATTTCTTTGACACAAAATGTACTATTTATAGTACATTGCATCCATTCTTAAATGGTCATGAAAACCACTCCTTACTTTTTACTGGTGGGAGGGAGAGGAAACAATGCACAGAAAATCAAAATAATTTATTAAGATTGCTGCTGTGGGTGGATAAGCTCCTGTAACCCAGTAGGTAAAGGCAGATGGAAAATCCCTGCAGGAACTTCTTGCAATATGTTAAAGCTCCACTGAAGCCTGTAGGAGAGTTTTCATCTTTTTTTTTTTTTTTTTTTTTTTTTTTTTTTTTTTTTTTTTCTGTGTTTCATTTCCACTTTCAGTGATGCATGAAGGAAGCTAAAACTGCAAATAAATAGAGGTTCCTGTTGCTCAGGTTCCCTCAGTACTGAAAGTGACAACTACATATTATTTATAGTGAGAACAAGCTGGTAGCTACTGTGTGTTTCTAGCACTATAAATTGAATAAATAGATTGTCCTATACCACCTTGTTAAGCCCCAATGCAGCAAACTCCTCTTCATACATTGATCTAGCCTATCAGCTAGTGTTCATCAACAATAAATCAAAAGTGTGATCTAAAATACCTGTCTTCATAAGCTAAACAGTAGTGGGCCACCAGAAAAAAGGTACAGATTGGAGGTATTCCTCTGAAATGAAATACTCTACCAGTGGCTTTTGAAAGCGCTCATTAAGGGAAGGATAATCATCTCATCTTCAATATACTTTAGGTATGCATTTAGGCAATTCAGAGCGCAAGAGTATGAACATACTCTCACAGTGACTGTGTTTGTTAATCGCCATCTCAGCTGACTTGTGCTGTATGTCATTAATCTTTTGATTCAAATGCCTATTTACTCAGGAAAACCTTAATTCTGTATATCTATCGAAATTGTATATATAATACATGATTTCATCTCAAAAAACCAGTTTGTTGGGTTTTGAATGTTTGTCTTCTTCAGATAAGATTTCCACAAACACAATAATCAATGCAACATATTTTGCAATATTTAAGCAGAAACTCTGATTTTCCAAGCATTTCTTTTCCTTCTTTCTTCCCCAAAACAAAAGTCAGGCAATTATATTACAAAAGGGGGGAAGAAAAAAAAANGAGAGCAGGGGCAAAAAATACTCAAACCTAAACAAACAAAAATGAGGAAATAAGGTGGCGGTGCCAAATCCAAGCTTTCTGTAGAAAAGTAAAAAGTCTGCTATGATTGTTTCCATGTCCCAGACTTAGGTTGATAAGCACTTCAGATTGTAACTGGGAGCTGCCCAAATGCCATAACAAACTTGATGAGTAGACTGGGTAGAATGGATTCCAGAAGCAGCCAGAAATAAATGAGATATTGCAGATGCCCTCATCATGGACAGGCAGCCCATAGATTCTCTCCTAGAGGAGGCCTCACCAGGTTTGTCACAGGCAGCTGCCAAGGAAGCACCTTGCAATACTCTAACATGAAAATGAGACCAAGAAAAATCAACGTCCCTCCTGTTGCTTGAGAGGTTGTGTAGGAAAATAATGCTTGGAATGTTCATTATCTGGGGATCCAAAAGCCAGCAGATTCTGTTAAATACTAAAAAATGGCCAAACTGATTGGCAAAGGTGGTCACAGTTGGGTTATGATGGTACAGTCACAATTTGCAACTGCAACTTGGGTTGCTCATCTTGCCCATCTCCTCACACCTTGCACCTCACACTTCCTCCTGCCAGCTTGTCTCCCAGCTGATTCTCATCCTGACATCTGTCTTGGCCAGGTTCAGGGAAAAAAGGGAAATGATACCATCTGGATCTGCTTAAAAAGAGTCACAGAGCAGAATGTCACCAGCATACTGATGGCACAGCAGCCAAACCACAGCTGCCACGTGAGCACTCAGCAGGAGCTGTGACACAGTCTGGTGGGACGCACCTCTAAGTTTACTGACATGGGAAAAACTGAGCTAATGATCAATTCTTGCCAGATCCTGTCAGCAGAGGAATTGTAACTCTCTGATCAGCTTCATTCAAAGTTGTTGGCAGATGAAGCAAAGTTAGCAATGCCCTTTTGACTTAATCTATCAACTGTAGCAAGAAGCAGTAACACCTCTAAATCCTTAATGTGACTGGGGGAGTACAGAAGCAGCTGAGCCCTGAGCAGTGCTCTGGTTTCACAGCCTCTCTCGAGCAGGAAGCCTTGTGCCCCAGCAAGAGGGCAATTAGAGACTGATCAAGATATTTTAAGTAGAGATCAAGATGGGGTTTGCTCAAGCATACTTCTGTAGACATCTGCAGTTCTCACCCACAGCAGACCAAGGGGTTCGCAGTTATCTCGTTCTCTCTAATGTACTCACCTACAGCCCTCCCATTCCCCTCACACCTCATATATCCAACATAAAGCAGATCTTGGCCCCAGCATAGGCAGAGAAGCACACAGCTTGGCACAACCTAGGCACCTGATATTTTACCCACCTTCCCAAGCTCTTCAGCCTGCTACCTCAAGATTGGGCTGGGAAGCTCTCCATGAGGCCATTGTATGAAAGATAAGCACTGAGCTGTTGTTTGTGAGACTGATGAATATTTTGACCTTTTAATTCGATTTCATCTCTACATCTGAAACAAAAAAAGCATCCTGCAGAGGAGTACCTAGTGGAGAGAATAATTGAATACATAAACTCCTGCATTTGTGTATCTGAATGTAGTGGCTAGCTTTTTCTACACCAGAGACATGCTGTCCTTGAAAACTATGGTGTTTCATCACAACTCAATTACACAAAGCCATTTTAAACACACTCATTTGCCCTGCATCATACACACTTGAAATCACATTATTATTTCTCAAAACATAGAGTGCCCCTTGGTTCTTGCTGGCCTCCTGGCTTACCTCCTAGAAATCTTATGCTTTCTATACTATGTGAATAGAGTATTTCTCTTCTAAACCCTGAACCTTCTATTACAGCAATATAATCTAAATTTTAAAAAATATATATTTGAATGGACTTTCTTATACTGACACAGAAAGCAAGCCTTGGTCAGTCTTGGATGTAAGAAAGAGTCCTGCTACAAGAGCTTGGCAAATAACTTTTATACATCAGAGACTTACAGAGAGTGTAAGGGCAAATAGCCACATTGGATATAATGTCATCTGTGGTTTCAGACAAGAAGGATTTGATCATTATCAGCCTGTATAATCTCCCTGTATATTAGGATGTATATATGTAATATATATATTATATGTAATATATATATCCTAATATGTATATATTAGGATGCCTTAGCTCTTCAGTCATTCCAAGTCTGGAAGATTTTCAATTTTGTTTAAAAAAATGCTTCCCTTTAATATTACCTGAGACTTCTTACAACCATAAAAAGGCATATCAGTACTGGAATAAAATTCCTCAATTTTTTTCCATGAGGCAGGATACTGTGCTTCTCATCATCTCAGTTCTGTGCTGCCTGGAGGACCATGGAGCACAAAGAAGGCTGTGGAACTTGCCCAAGGTAGTGTCCAAGTTTCTTCCATGGCAGCTGTTGCAAGACACTCCCTCTCAGGGCATGAGGCACATCTGAACATGTGTGATGAGACCTCACACCAGTGCTGACAATGCAGTGGAGAGGGATGGGTGCTTGGAGGCTCACTGGGAAGGTGGCACTAAGGCCCTCCAGTAAGAGCCAGGCTTTGCTGCTCTCACGTGGAGAATGTTTCTTATTAGGCAGAGATGACATCTTGTTCTCTCTAGAGCTGCCTCCCAAGATTTGCCTTCCTGAAATATAAAGGTGAGGCATATTTTTGAACAAAGGGGACAATTACACCAAATAAAGGAAATGCACATGCTGCCAGATGGCTCAAACATTGTGCAAACAAAGTGTGAAGCTTGTCAATGCATTATTTATAATCTGCAGACTATAATGAGAGGTTGCTCAGTCTGGCCAGTGAAAGGCATGGAGAAATCCAGTTAGAGTCCTGAAAAGATGAGTTCAGGTGAATATTCATGAGGCAGCAAGAAAAGAGAAAGGAGATTGCATGGTGCCTAAGGAAGCTTTAGGCTGCAGTTTCAGTTACGTGATGGCTGAGAGAGGAAAGGAAGTCCTTCAACCAGTTCTCAGCACTATTCCAACACAGGTTTTACTTCCTTCCCCAAAACTATTTGGACCAAAATGAACTTTCTATTAACTACAACATCTCTTGTTCCTTCCACTCTCAGATCCCTGAAGTTCATTGACAGCCATGAATGTCACTTTGATCATACCTCCATTTCTGAGCAATGCCTACCCTTGAATACATGTGTTCTAGTGACTTTAGTTGCTCCACCATATCTCTGCCCTCCCTGTAGTATCTGGTTTCACATCCTGCACAAGCAGATCAGGTTCCTTTGTTTTGTTTCCAAGGTGCCTGGTGTTTATGTGTGCAAATATTTCCGTTGGGTTTTTTTTGATCAGCACTGAATTTGGGCAACGAAAACTCAGTTGACACGGAAAACTGTTAATTTAATTTTCAAGTATGAGATGTGGTTGATGAGGATAGATAATCCTTCAAGAAAAACAAACAAACAAACAAACAAACAAAAACAGTGCCAGTTTGTCTTGTTACCATCTTAGGGATAAATACTTCCCTACACTTAGAGCTGGTGGTTGGCAGTCTCAATTCTGGATTTCACAAATGTACAGAAATGTATTTACTTCAAGGCTCAGCTGGGGGACGCCGGGCTGACAAGCACAAAAGCTTATATCCAATTACTCCAATTTCAGGCTTCAGGGCCACGAATGGAGTCATTTGGGGAGTTGTATATGAAGTACACGTGTGAAGAACTGACCTGTGAGTGCATGTCCATGCTTAGTGCTGTATCTCCACTCTGTTAAGATCTTGCAAACCTTCCAGAGGTTGAAGTCTGCCAATTTACGCCTAGCTAAACAGAAATGGCAGCCTAAGCAGGCCGATTCTGGTCTGTCTTTATAGATAACAACAAAATTAAACCCTTCCCTCTTTTACTATCACTAGTAAAACTCCACAAACATCAGGCTATTTTTTATGCATGTGCTCATTTTACAGCTGTATGACATTTTTATGAGAGGACTCAGGGACACTCTGATTGTTGATCCAGGGTAGGGAAAGCATGGCACCAAGAAGTGCACATTTTCTTTCCCATGCCTGCCAACAGGTTTCATTTTTGTAACAGAAAAACCAGCATGGAAGCCAGGAGGCAACAACCTGACCTGCTCAGACTTTCACCCTCTGGACTCTAGCCCAAACTGTAAGACATTCATTACTGAGCTGGGGCAGGTCCCCTTCCCCCACACTCACAGTGCCATCCATTCAAAGCCTTCCTGGTGGTGAAACCTATTGCAGCAGCTGGCTGGACAAAGCACCTTCCACACTTATAGTGACATAATGTCATTTTTGTGGCAAAAAGCAGCAGATCAGGTTTGTCTCTCTCATGGATTTTGAAGCACACTGTCTTCAAATGGATCCTGCCTTTTTATTAAAAGGAGTGCAGAATTATATTCTTTTTTCTGTTGGTACTCCTTTCTTCATTCCTGTGGTTAGAGGGAACACAGGTAGCAGCTGTTGTGTATGGCTGATATGATGCACGGTTATTTACATAAGGAGCTGAGACTCAGGGAGTTTACTTACCGTCTGTTTGAGGATAGGAAAGGTGATTTAAAGTTGCTCCCCTTTTGTAATCAAGCCAGTCACCTTTGACATCAAAAATTAAAATAGGAGCTTGCTGCAAAATTTGTATACATACATTGCTTAAACCCAATCCCAGTGAAAACCTGTCATCTTGGTATGTTACATACAAACTTAAAGACTTAACCAGTTTGCCTCAGCCCCACAAGCAAAAAGCTCCTCCCTCTCAGCTGGTTTAACATGTTCTTTACAAACAAGATATCAAAGGACTCCTCCAGTGAAGCCCACCTGTGCTGGCCCTGTCAGGGCAGCAAGGATGCTCTTCCTGGCTGAGAGGCTGGAAAGGCAGCTCAGCACTGGGAGCCCTGCAAATGGCTCTCTGATTTCCTCTGCAAAGCGAAGGGCTGCTCCTCAAATCCCGGACCGAGCACGTGCAAAGCCTTGTGCAAACAGCACTCGAAGGGCAGCTCAGTACACAGCCAGGGGCTGCCTCGGAGAGAGGGCAAGGACAAGCTGGCCTGGCCTCAGCTGCTGCCTGGGGCTGTGAACCCAGCTGACTCCACTCCCTCTTGGCACAGGCAAAGGCCCAGGAAACCAGCACCACACTGCGCTCCTGCTGGGGCTGCCAGAAAAGCAAAGAAACCTCTGTCCTTGGCAATTCTGGGAAAACCTGGAAATGTGCACCCTGGGGACTCATACCCAACAACAAAAACCCTTCAGTCATCTGTAGAGTATTGCTGCATTGCATTCATAATAGTGCAGCAGAGGGAAAAAAATAAGAGGTGGAAGATGAAAAAAGCAGTGGCTGGAAAGATCTTTCTAACAAAGAAAGACAAGGACAAATGTTTTTCTTACTTATGGCAAGCTTTCCTGTGTGAATTTTAATTTTCAGACTTTTTAAAGTCCCCTTCAAAAGTAAAGCTTATCATAGCTGTTGATATATATAAAAAATGATAAATATATAAAATTTTGGCTTATGCTCCCAGACCTATACAACTTTCATGACCATCACAACTAACTTTTGCTTCAGAAGGAGAGTAAATAATGCGAGTGACATTTATTAGGGTGAGCTTGAAAGTGACTTTAATAAAAGTGACTTTGAGATAAGCTTAAGGCATTGGTATAAATGCCAGTGAAGCAACTAAATGGAAAATAAAGCAATTTGGGATTTTTGCTTATTTTATTCTTCTCCCTGAAAAGAACTTGTATGAATACAGAGCTCTTCAATACCAAGATACAGACATGATATTTATCAGATGCAACAATAATTACCTCTTACCATAAATAAAAATCTCAAGAGAACTAAGGCTCTAAGAACGTTATTTTTAATCTGTGTTTTAATAGATGAATTAGTGTAAGTACATAGCAGCTAGGGTAAATTGTTTCTTTAAGTAGCAAAGGTAAATTGTTTCTTAAACCAGAAATTTTAGCTTTATTTGGTTCCATTTTAAATGTACATCCTCTTGTGTTTTTCACAAACCTATTAAAACTGCCCACAGACTATACTTTGTTAGATATAAACCCATTCAAATTGTTCTCCACAGACTACGTAATCTGTCCATTTTACACAAAAAAAAGGGCAAAAGCAATTTATATTGCTACTATGTCCACTCTCTGCCAGAATAAAAAAATAAATTGAGTTGTTCAATGAAGCTTGTCTCAGGAGGTGACAGGTAGGGTAGAAAAACTGTATTGCAGGAGGCATCTTCTAGATGGAAAAAGGTCAAACTTAAATTAAAACTTAGTTAAACATAAACCAGAGTCCAGGATCAAATAGGAGACAAAAAAAGGAGAGTATTGGTCTAGAAGGTTTTAACTATATTTTAGCCAGGCCAAGATGACATGAAGGTGAAAATGCAATGACTGATTGAAGAGATGGATAACTGTGATAACTGTGGATATGAGGTAGTATAAAACTAGGAATAGCCAGTGAAGGATAATAGTATTCAAATATCCTTGAGAATGTCACACAAACAGCTGGAACATGTGTCATACCTTTGGCCAGGACATCTGATAGGTCCCCCACTAACCACTCAGTCCCAGACTTCATGTGGGCCTCAGGTTCCTCAAGCCAGTGAGTCACACAAGTCTTTGGGGAATGAGGATATGGATTCACATGTACAAAAAGGATCCTTCTGTAAGTAAAATTCTCTTCCAGGTTTCATAAACAGCATTTTAGGTGCTGATAGATACATCTGAAACCCCAGTAAAGTGAGCACATAGACAAAGTGCTTTGAACCAGTTCGTTTTCTTGGACCAGTCCTTCACTTCTTGGACACCCTGTTTCCCTAAAAAAAAACTAAAAAAGAGGGAAATAAACTTTCCTCTCCTCTTTTGCAGGTTTATCCTTTCAACAAACTGTTCTGGGGCACAAGACTTAAGATAAAGCAACATGTATTGAAGATGCACACACACACCCTAGCACTTTAAATCCAAACTTTTAAGGTTTGGGTTTCCTTCTGATAGCAACAGCCCAGAAGAAAATAGTGCTTTGTTTGGTAAGTAGCAAATACTAGCACAAGGGTAGAGAGCTCTAGGGGAAAACTCCCAAACCATTCAATTTTTGAATATTGTTATAGGACAATTTGAACATGCAGTAATTTTGAAGTATCATTTTTCTCTTTGTGAGAATGACTTCTAACACAGAGAGTCTTGTGCAGACAGTCCTCGAAAATATTTGTCTGTCTAGATGCTTTTGTATCAGAGAAAAGGGAAAACCATGAAGAGAAGCTTCTAAATACCTAAGGCATTTAGAGACAGCTTCCTCCTACCTGCCTTCCCCCATGCACCAAGCACTGCCAGCAGGGCTAACCTATTTTACTTACAGGGTTGTACATGACAATTAAAATGATCTCTCCCTGCACATGGTCTGGAAGCCTGCTTGCCCTGCAGACTTGTTTTGCCCAGAGCCATCTTCTCCCAGTGTCCCTCCACAATCCCCTGCCAGAAGAAGGGCAGATAAATTTGGTGCATCAAGAGGAGCTCACTGAGCAGGGAGGGGAAGGAATGCTCCTGAGCACAGAGGCACAGCTGGCACTGTGGAGAGCCCAAAAAGCAAAAGTCAGGTCACCCACAGTGCTCAGGGCTTGGCTTCTCATCACTTTGGTTTTTAAATCTCAGGGCAAAACTTGTGACTCCTGTCCCTTGTTAATGGATACATTACACTGGAAATATGGTATTCCATCTTCCTGCTTCCCCTACACAAACTAAGCAGATTTAAAACAATTTAAAAGGAAATCACATTTGTAAAACAAGAAATAATTGATCTGTTCCTCTATACAGCCTGGGTTAACATGACTGAAAGGACATTTGGACACAGCTCTGTGTCCAAATACTTTCTAGGATGTCAAAAAAGAATAGCCCAAAGTGGCAAGTGTTTGGTAGTTTTTGTTTTGCTTTGTTTTGTTTTTCCAAAGGGCTCCCCTTACAATGAAAATGGTTTGAAAGAAAATCTGCAATTCCCTCACTCAACTTTTCAATTCTTGTCAGCTTTGTTGCATATAACACAACTACTTTTTGTTGTTCATGTTCAGTAATTTTGGCTAACAAAGGTAGGCTCTAAAGTGAAGCAAGCTCAGATCAGCTACCTGCAGACAGCACAATCATGTCTTCAGCAATTTCCACCTTGAAATGGATTTTTAGGCTTAAGGACTCACTTCAGATTTATTTCAGTCAGCCTTTAGCAAGATGCAGTTTTTAGCTGGTGTAGTGCTTACTTTCCAAAGCACGCAATTGTAAAAGCCTCAGTACAACTGAACTGGTAGTTCTTGCTCCCTAGAAACTTTTTTGTGGCAGCATGCAAGTCACTTCAAAAATATCCAAAGCAGCAAAATAATCAGCAGGATATTCACACTTGTGTTTTTCTCGTCACTGATCCTCAGCACCTAAACTGGCCCCCACTCATTTTTTTTACCACTATTTCTACTCTGTTGCAGGCTAGTGCATTTGAGGATTTCTCATCCTGGCCCACGTATGTCCTTCTTTTCCTTCTCCTGTCTCCATACTCTTCTGGTCTGTATCAGAAATGGTGATGCCCCCTTCACAAACCCATTTTCCCCTTCCCTTTGCTCTCTTTGATGCCCCTCTGAAGGGTGTTGCACTCACAACTGACAGGATTGGGAGATGTTTAGACACATGATCTTTCATAGAATCATTGAGTCATAGAATGGCTTGGATTGGAAGTCTCTTTAAAGATTATTTAGTTCCAGTTCCACTGTCATGGAAACCCATGGAGGGGTATCCTCCTGCAACATCCCAAAAAGAAAGGCTTCAGAAATAGGAATCACTCCCATTTCCTCCTCTCACACCTTCCTGCACAGAACTATCATGAAAGAATCGAGAACAAGCCACTAGCACCTCTACCTATGCTTGCACTGGTATAGCTTGTTTGGTGGCTGGCTTTTACGCCAGTATCTGCACTTCACTGAGTTCACGCGCGTTCAATGATTTGTGGCAAACTTCAGGTTAAGAGTATAAACGCAAGATGAGACACCAGTCACCCTTTTAATGGGTAACAAATCACACTGTATTCATTTTTTGTCCCGTTATCCCTTAACCCAAGATTAGTAGTAAAACAACACTGAGAAAGGCATTTAGTTGGGTGGCTTTATTTTACAGCTCACAGGAGACGAACAACCACTAAACAAAAAGTTTGTGTCACTACTCAGTGACAGCTGTCAGAAAGGAGGGGAAAACCCTTGAGACTCTTCCCCTGCAAGTTGCTATTTGTAGCCCACTCTCTGTATGGTCTTGCAAGCCTGTGATAAAATGTTGTGAAACACAGGCAGTGCTAAGCAACGAGGAGGACAACACACAGGGAGCCAGCCCTCAGGTTGGAACTGACTTTGAGCTGTGAACTCAACATTTCCAGCTTTCGAGGAGCTTTGAATTTTCTCACAGAAAGATTAGTAACCAAGCATGCTTCTTAAAATGGCTTAAAGCTAGCAAGGCTGAATCATGAAGATCTTTGATGCCTAAACAGAGCCTTCCTTCCCATCCGCAGCTGTGCATGCAGAAGATGATAAATTAAATTAGCTATTGTTTCTCCAACTGTTTGCCCTGACTAAGAGTATGACTTTGGAAAAAAAAATCAAACCAAAACAACTCTGGAATTTAACAATTAAACAAAACTAGTCCAATTTTTATATTTGTATACATAAACTGAAAAGAAGAATTCCCTTCCAATTATTCATTGTTCACTCCCTACTCCCATAACAATTGATGAATATACATGAACTAGTTGAATGCTCTGTTGTCCAAGATTTTGGATTTTTGGCTCAGTGCTGATATACTTGGCATGAATCACACTAATTTAGAAGTTATTTGGATGTTCTAGCTTGCCATTATTCCATTATTTTTTAAAGTGAAATACCAAAAAATTATTAATGCTCCAAGGAGAGGCTCACTTGCAAACAGTGAGACTGCCACATTTTGAAGAGAATAGCTCACAATGCCCTTGCCCAGAAAAAACATGCAGATTGAAGCTGGATGGCTTCCTTGCCAGATTCCTGGGCTACCACTGAAAGTACAAAGAAGGAAGCATCAGCTTTGTTATTTCAAACTAAGTAGCCCCTGAATCCCAGTAAATTACTACTACAAGTCAAAGGGCTCTCCTGGGAGACAGATGTACAGCAGGAAAATCAAAATGCAAAGGTTCCTTAGTGAGGACAAACAGCAAGGTAGCCAAGGCTGCAGAAGACAGGTGCTGATGGGTTCAGTGTTCACCATTTCAGCAAAAAACCTCTGCAGAAGAAGGGCTGCAAAGCAGATGAAGGCTCCTCTGAATTGTGAGAGGGTGGAGGACAGTCCCTTCCCCAAGGGGCTGGCCATAGAGCTACAATCCCCCACCCTTTTCCAGGAGGATTTTACACCTTAGATACATCTCCCAGTCCAGTTTGCTTTTGCTGGGATACAAGCAGTCCTTCACTGGTATTCTTGGTAGGAAGGCTTGCTTCATCAACAAGTGTTTAAAAAGAAGCAGCAGATGTTCTCCTTCGGCACACAACAAAAGCAAATAGCATTATCAGGGGCTGATTACAAGAGTGATTTCCACTGTAAGACATAGAGCAGGTAATGGCATGTACTGCACAACATGTGCCATAGCTCGTGTGCTGATCATGCCATGCCATAAACTCCTGCAAGGCAAAGCTTTTTCAACAGCATTTCTCATTTCTGAAAGGCTGTGAGAGACAAAATAATGTCCTTATTTTGCCTACAACAAAATCCAAGTTCTGAAAACACATAATCCACGGTCCACAGGCAAAGGAGATCAGGAAAGCAAGAGGACCAGTCAAACTTGTAGGATCCATTGTGAAAATGTCAGCAACCACACAGTCTGTTGCAATGGCAACAAGCTCAAACAGGGTATTTAAACATAGTGATATAATCACCCAAATGATAACCCTCATTATAGTGTGTAAACTGCGTTACAAGTTAAGCTGTGCTAGGAGCAGAAAGGGTATCACAAAAGGAAGACAGCCAAAGCTGTCCTTTAAATACTGTTCTGAGTGAAGAAATGTGAAAGACAAGGAGCAGTTTCTATGGGAAGTATCTAAGGTTGCTGAATAGAAATGAGTAATTAAATAATAAACAAAATATAACCTGAGCATAAAACATTTCTGGTGCAATGAATCAAACAGGGGCAAGGAGACACAACGTTTTTGAAGCTTATCAAGCCACAACAGCCAGCTCACTCCCTGGAGTGCCACCAGCATGCCCAGCACCACCTAGCAGAGGGACCTGCATGAAATGCATGGGATCTGCTTTAAGAAACAGAAATTCATTGCTTGCAACCTGGAAGGGAAGCTGAGGGATGGTAACTTCACTGTGGAAGTTGAAAGGTAAGCAAAAATAAATGCTACTTAGAAAGAAAAGCTTTGAGGTCTTGTTGTATTCTTAAACAATACAACATTTCGATAGTTTGGGGCCCATTACACTGAAATTTAGCTTAATTTCAGCTTCTACCACACCAGACTTTTTGTCCTACCTCTCAAACTCCCTTGGATACAATTCCTGTCTTGTCATCATATTTAAAGGTTAGTGTCACTCCATCACCAGGAGCATCCTTGGTCACCTGAATCTCCACTTGTCCCATAAGCCCATGTTTGCCCTCTCCACTTCTCCCCTTACCATCAGAAAAACCTCTTTCATCATTCATGAAAGCTGCTTTCACTCACCCACCTCAAAGCATGCTTTCCCCACAAACTATCCAGAATAAACAATCTGAGGAAGGATGGTCATGCAGCAAGACGGTGCTTCCACTCCCACAAGAGGAAAAGGGGTTTCACACTGCCCCTCTTCCTGTTTCCTTTTGTTTTGCACATCATATGTCCTTGAAGACCGAGGCTATGACTTTCTACACGTAACACTGCACGGGACCTCTGCCATGACTGCCTTAACTAAGTGCCACTGAATGAAAATACTAGTAGCAGTACATTTCTAATAATGAGACTTACGAAAAACTCCCCTTGCCTTTTACAATCACCTTACTACCCGGATCTAAATTATATTAAGAATTAATATTTTCATTCCCTAGAGTTTGTGAAAAACTTCAGATTTTGGAATCACAATGAACACTGCTATGTGTTCATGATGTGTGTATGCTTCTGTACATACACAAAAAGACCCTCAATATTTAGGCTTACAGATCCTCTTATTAAAAATTAAGACCAGTTTTTAATAAAGATTTCTCATCAGAATTCACCAATATCAAGCATCAATTTTAATATTTATTTAGAACAACTGTGACCTTTCAGAGGCTCACTGAAGAGCTTATTACATTTTTTTAACCAAAATGAAATTTCTTTAATTTTAAGGCTTTATTGTTGTTACAAAGATGAGGAATGGCAGTGTACAGTCAACTGCAGTATGGCAGAATGCAATAAATATGGTTTAGTGTAGAGGCTGACTGAAGTGACCCATGATACACAACATTGAATGAAAGCAAGCATTTTCAAATGGAAAGGATAACTAGCAAAGGTCTTCCAGCAAGTGAAAGAACCAGGGAAGGTGCACTCTGAGTATTGAACTTGCCTCTATCACCTTCCAAAAGCAAAGAAGGAAGGGGAAGGGCAAAAGTTTTTGTCTAAGGATCTGCTGTGGAAGCAGTTCAAGACGATGCACATGCCATCAGTTTGAGCAAGTTTTATGGACACCCTGGTATCAGCATGTCCCAGGTAGGTTTGTGTCAGCATTACTCAATTAGTGTACACAATGAGGTTTTTCATTCAATGCTTTTTAAAAATTCAATTTTATTTCTTCTTTCTTTCAAAATGCAAGATCCTAGGAGATCTGAGGCAGCCTGGCAGAAAGGCTGCCAGCTTTCTGGCTGTGTTTTGGCAGAGGTTTGCTGACATATTTATGCAAAACCTTTTCATTTTCCTGCAACATTGCTGGGTGGCTCTAGCAAACAAATCCAGCTCCTTGCTTTCCATGCTACTATCCAGTGATATGCAGATTTCTATGGAAATAAAGAGGGAACATACAGTTATTTGAGAGCATATATTCTGGATACTTTTAAAGGAATCTTTTCTGGGGGAAAAGGCTTTTGTCCCTGGAGAAGACTTTGTTGTTGTGGGGAGCAGGCTGGCCCTAAGCAATACCTTGACCTCACCTCTGGCTCATTCTGTCAGTGCAGCAGCTGGAGCCTCCTTCAGCCAGAGGGAAGAGTTTCCCTCCAGGGCTGGAGAACTGCAAGCATATTTATTCACTGAATACGAATCATCTCCATGTGTTATGCAGTTTGACTATCAGTATTCACTCAGCACAGAAGGTAATGACTTCAAGAGACCCATCCCTGCCAAATCTAACAATCAAAAATTCACTTCCTCTTCCATATTACAAACTAAATCCTGTATTTTAAAAAGCTCATCTGTCTATCAGAATATTTACTACATTCTGTATTCATCCCATTGGCCACTGAGAAGTTATTTATCAAAGCATCTGTCTGTAAAGTGGTAAAAAAATATCCATTTAATTTTGATCTTTAAAGAAAAAGGGGAAATTCTTAAGTGGCAGACTGGGTTGCAAAAAGGACAGAGACTTCACCCTTTGGACTGCCATCCAAAATGAGTAGCTTGTGGAGGTATTTGGTGAGCTCAATCAAATCTGCAGCAGACAGCTGTCTGGACTGCATCAGTCAGATTGCTCTGAGGCCTGTGAGAGAGCTGCAATCCATCTCCCTGGCTCCTTCCTGGGGGTGGATTGCTCCAAACTGAGATGAGGCTGTTTGGCTTAGCTGGGCTGCATTTCTACTGTGAGGGGGCTGAGTGGATTCAGTGAGAAGCTGGAAGGTATCAGCCTCTGAAAAAATGCAGAGTTGGGGCTACTGTACTTACTTTCCAGAGTTCAGCCTAGGAGTCACAAAAGATCACAAAGAAAGCCTACGTGAAGTGACACAGTGAGAAGTTATTGCCAGAATTGTTATTGCCTTCTTCCATTTCAGAGCCTGAGACTTAATTTCCTCCTTACACCTCTGATATAATTTTTCAGTGTTCAGCACTCTGTGGGGACTGTTGATATATAAATAACTAATTAGATAAGGCTCCATTTATCCAAGAAAGCCACAGCCTTCTGAAGGCAGGCTTACATCAGAGCAGAGACTGCTCTGCTCTGCAGAGTTGTATAATGCACTCCTGGCTTTTGAAAGAAAGCCAGGCCAAGCCCTGTATTACTTTGTTGACTGAAGGCATACTTTTCCAAAAAAATCAAAGCTGAAGTTGGATTCCCGAGCCTGTGTTTGAGTTTCAGAAGTGCAGCTGGATTTTCAGCCTACCAATACCCTTCAAGTTAGCGTGTGTTCCAAGTATGCTGGAAGTCAGAGGAGTTATGTAGGAGCCAAGGTCTGGCAAGATGGCCAAGATGTCCAGAATGCTCTTCAGTGTTTCAGAGGTATGCAGGAAGACTTAGCTAAAAATCCCAGCCAAGACATGGGCAACCATGGTGTTTTTCTTGCCTTCTCTAACACATGAAGGATTTCCATGAAAACAGACTTCAGACTTTCTTGTGCCCTCGTTGCCCTGAGAACTCTCCGTCTCTGCTGGTGAATCACATAAAGGGTTTGGTCTCTGTTTCAGACTCCGTTATGTTTCAGACTCAGTCCTGGGACTTTAGGCACAGAGGGTGGGAAAGGGAAGAGATAAGAAAGCATTAGCTAAAGTAAAAAATTAGAAAAAAAACTCTGGCATCTACCAGGCTAGATTTGCCATATATTTCTCTGTCTGAGAAAGGATTTAAAAATAAATAAATAAAAACCCCCAAAAATCTAGAAAATCAGACTTGAGAAAGCCTGTCTCCAATTATATGTTCTCTCTGTTGCCAGAAAACATTACAGTGAGTAAGAGAAGAAAATTCCCTACCCCTAAAAAAGTATTTCTTACTGAAAAAAAAATTGCTCTGATCATTTTTAAGGATTGAAGGTTGACAAGGAAGCAGCACAGTCTTTCACAGATCTTTAAAGACAGGTCTATGACACAGGAATGTCTGAGATCAAGGACAATTTCTGTCTCTGTCTCAGCAATGAACACAAATCAAACGGTATTAGACTCAAACAATGTCTGCCCAGAGAGGTTTTTAAAAGGATCCAGAGGTGGGAGACTGTCTCCAGAAAATGTATGAACACCACCTTTAAGGGAAGTTTTGGGAAAGAAGGGACATGCTTCAGTTTGCAGAAGGCCCAGCAGCAGAGAAACATCCTGTGCCTTCCGTACAAAAACTCCTGTGCTGTCAGAGCTTGCCTGAAGCAGCTGCCCAGGATCAGGCCTTATTGGCTGAGAGCTTTATAGATGAGCAGATGAAGATCTTTCTGCTAACTCTCAGTTTATTCTGGTTAAGAAGCTTATCTCTGCTCTGGATATACTCTTTGCTGTATAGGCACTGGATATTTACTCAGCTATGATGTCCCCCTGTGCCTAGTGTCCTGCAGTGGCTCTTGGTGCACTGCCTTCTCATAACCCTTGAATATTTTCTACACTTTTTTTTTTCTTTTTTTTTTTTNNNTTTTTTTTTTTTTTTTTTTTTTACATAATGCTATGCTACCATAATGAAGATGTTTTCTGTTTTGTATCACTTATCATCGAGACAAAGAGCAAGGAAGTTAAAGGCCAAAGAAATGCAAACCAACTCTGCCATAGCAAAATAAAAATAAATTGTGTCTAGAGCTGGACACAGTTGGACTGCAGACTCTGAACCAGTAGCTGTCACAGGGGAATCTGTAGGGATCCCATGCGTCCAGTTGGTCGAGGAGAAAATACTGAAATAAAGTCTTCAACAAGAAGGCAGGTCCACTCTAAAATGATCTGCAAGATGAAGTATATGCAATAGTTAAAATGGGCCAAGATCTGATAGTATGTTCCTCCTGACACTCCTCAGAAGAGCAGATGAGAATACCCATTATTTGCAGAAGGTGGGCTGGTGAGTAGATGGGTTTCACACTGGGACTGCAACTGTTGTGTTCCCCTCCCTGCACAGAGGTGTGTGATGGGACAGAGGGTGTATGGCCAAGGTTGTGCTAGCTTAGGGCTAGCACTGGGCCTGATGCAAGAGACAGATGGGCTGGGAGAATGAGCCATGTCATGGAGCACCAGTTTGGCAGGAGTCACTGGAGCTTGGTGAGTGCAGAGAGATATCTTTTGGTGCTCACAGGAGGTGCTGCAATGATGGCCTGGCAAAAGGCACCCCTCTTCTGGGGCAGACATCAGCAAAGCACCAGTAGCTGCTGGCAAGTATCCTTTAAGCTGTTCTGAAAAGAGATCATTGGGCACAAAGAGGATGGTTTTATCTGTCCTTTCAGCCCTTATCTTCTTCATTCAGTCTGCTAGAAAAATTGACAAGCAGTTTAAATGAGTGACACAGGTGATACTTTTGGACTGAGACCAACAGCTGATTTCAAATAGTCCAAGTAGCCCTACAGTTAAAGAACTTCCAACTCCACTCCACAGAGCAGATGGAGCCTGGTGTCCCATTGCATGAAAGTCTTCCATCTAGCATGTTTGTCCAAACAATGGACATGAGTTGCAACAAAAGAAATTCTAACTAGACATTAGGGAAAAAAAATCACCACAGGATGAACACTAGAGTGGGTATCCAGAGGGGCTGTAGAGCCTCCATCCTTGAAGATAATCAAAACCCAACAAAACAAATGAGCAATGTGATCTAAGTTAAATGAGGTCCCAGCAGCAGGTTGGCACAATCTCCAAAGGTCCATCCAACATAAATTATTGTCATTCTTCTATAATTTCTTGAAGACTCATGATAAAATTACCTAGTCCTAAAGTAGACAGTTTGGAGATACTGGGACTTTCCTACAGGAAAGCATCTCTTGTGAGTCACAGCATTGGAGAGCACTTATGCTGTCCCAAGGCAGTTATATGACAAGAAGATCCTAGAAAGCTATTTTCTCCTGGAAGGTTGAAAGATTATGTCAGATAGAGTGAACTTTGGCACTTTTACATGAATGTTTTGCACAGACATGGTTGTTGTCAGAATCTATCCGGACAGGTTGCCCCCTTGTTGGTCTGTACAATGCGAGGGCAAATCATAGCCTGCAAGATGCACCACAAGTGATGCCAAACCAGCATGGCAAGTATTAAAACAATGCACATAAAATTATATACAGGACTCACAGAATTACAGTTACTAAATGCCTTAATTACAAAACACAGTATGAACAGCCCCTACATGACGAAATCCATTCCAGCAGATCTGTGCCAGAAGGCTGACTGGGACCTTGATCAGAGCTGTTAAAAGCAAATCACAACAGTGTTTTATTGCTCACACCACCCTCAAAAGATCCAGCTCAGTTGCTGAAATGATTACAGTGCTCAAAGGGTGAGAGAATTTTCTTTTCTTCTGCAATTAAGGAGTATAAAAAACAAAAGATGCTGTGTTGCAGTTGTTTCACTGCTACTGACATTGGATTCATGTTGTACTAGTCTACAGTGTATCCACCTATAAGAAAGCCTAAGGTTGGTTATAAACAACTTTGTCAGATATATTCTGGCATAAATTTCTACACTTTTATATATTTCAATTAGTCAGAGAGGGTTATTGCTTTATTGGTGCTGGCTGTCTAATATTTTAAAGCACTTCTTATGCAAAATGTAAAGGCAGGTTGCAAAAGTGAAGTTACATAGACTGTACAATTCATGGAAATAACTGTGCTGTATTTTACATACGATAGCAATGAGCAACTAGATATCAGAATGATAGAAGTCTCCCAAATTGCTTCTTGCCATTAGAGAATTATATTCCATATGATATTTTTTTTGTACGAGCCTTACCATCACAATATCTTTTAAAAGTGGTTAATGTTGCTTTCCCTTCTCTTACCCTCTCCTAAGTGAGAGAGGATTATATTCACTGCCTACTGCTATGTCCTAGCAATCATTACTTCTACTGTTATTTTACATCTTACATTTACATTAGAGAAGCCACAGTCACTTGGAGTGACCTGCAGCAGGGTCACCCAGTTGGGTTTGGAAGGACTCAGGGAAGCTGAAGGGACATGCTTGGGCTTGGAGGGGTGCAAGCAGAGCAAGTGGAGCCTGTCCAAGCTCCCGTGCTGTCTGTCACTCTGGGGCAGTGAACACCATGACTCCAATACTGGTGGCAGTACTACAGAGATGAAGAAGTAGGTAAGACTAATTGGATGTTACCCGTTTAAAGCTTCACATGAAGCACTTTCTTTTCACATAAAAAACAAGCACATGCTGAGCATGATATCTGTGGAGGTGTCTGATTTAATAGATAAATGCTTACAAACAGTTCAACATAAGACACAAGAGTAATGCTTCTATTATTCTGAAACACAATCCAAACCCTAAACCCTAGGCATCGGCTGCCTCCCAAGTACATATCAAACCAGTCTTGAAGGGAAGAAATATGTAATGGAATTATGCTATTGGGGGTGGGGGGTGTATGCCAGCCACACAAGCCAGTGTGCTGGCACTCTGCATGGCACTTCAAGAACCCAGTTTCTTCAAGGCACTCCAAGAACAGCATTCCATCACATTGCAATGTGGATTTTTATAGTAGCAGCCTTCAGGAGCAGCAGAAAGCAGAGAGAGAATCTGCAGTACAGTTAAACTGAGTTAAAACTACTCAGTATTTATTAGAGCACTTTACTAGAGCCTTCCTTAAGGGAGTCTTCTGTTAAACATTTGAAATATAATATATTGGTTTAGATAAATATGTAATACGAATTGGGAGTTATTAATGCATCATCAAAAATCTATTCCAGCAAAAGTGGTTACCTTATTAATTAGAAATAGCAATCCTGAAGATTCTGTTATTTATATGATTTTAATTTAGTTCCAATTCTAAAAGAAAGTTTAATTATAGTTGCACCTAATTCACCCAGAGAATGAAAGGGCCCATTTAACAAAGGACATTCTGCCTTCATTAAATGATTACAAAGGGAACTAGGAATTGATGATACTTTACTGTATTGTTCCAAATCACAGGGGACTTGCATTAGATATGCTCCATAACATTTAAGGTAATCCTTTCTGGAACCCCAGTAAATGAATCCATAAATTACACTTTAATATCTCAAAGTGCTGCCTTTCTCAGATGGAATTTGTCACTCCCAGGATCAATATGGAGAGTACAAGGTTAGACAAGCTTTATGGAGAGCAATTCTTGAGATTGCATCATTATACATATCAGCATGTCACGTTGCCTGCATATTCATATCTAAGTGAGCAGACATCCCATTCTTAAAGCAAAGTCTAGCTATAAAATTTTGCTACAGGTTAATCCTGTTTTCCAGAGGAAATAATGCAAATTATTAAAAAACAAAACAAAAACAAACAAACAAAAACCAAACAAAAACCCACCAAAAAACACAAAACAAACAAACAAACAAACAAAAAAACCAACAAAAACTTGACAAATGTGTGGAGAAAAGCTACACCCATAAAAATAATTGAAGCACTTAACACTGTAGATTGGCTGTTGTGGTCTCAGTGCAGAAAAATCAAAATGAACACCCCTATTTAGCACCAACTTAGTGAACAAATATCTCTCTCTGGAGAATTAGACTAGCAAAATTGCTCTCCAGTAATGTCCAGATAACATCAGCAAGTGAACAGCTTATTTAAACCACACAGAAGGAAAGGATTTGTGCCATCTATTTGTTTTACTGCCCAGCAGCAAGAGCAGAGCGCGTGAGGGATTTATTCATCAGGAGTATCAGGTTTGTGATAGGCACTCTTGTACTGGGACTGAAGTGCCTGACTTCAAAGGCATTCTGTGTGGGTAATGCTACAGTAGCTTTGGTGAGGACACTGGGACCTGCTGCACTGACACCAAAAGCCAGAGAGCTGAGAGCAAGGGAGACCTATATAGAAACATAAGATTAATCCTATGCTGCAGCTAGGAAGTGCCAGTACATATCCAGATGTCTGGCCCTGAAAAGGAAAAGCAGCATTTTATTTCCCCCTACAAGTAAAGGAAAGGAGTATCCAGGTAGAGAGGGAAAATGAGAAAAATCCTTGTTTCCTCTATTATAATTTGATAGTGGAATTCTCTCTGTTAGCAAGAGCCATGGCTCAGCAGTAACTTGTGGCTGCTGGGAATCCTTTACTTGCATTGTAAGCATTTGGGGATTTTTACTGTGGACTGTACATAGTCCATGTCCTCCAGGATTCTCTGCACATGAGTAGGGGGGTCCTGGTTGGAGGACCCCTGCCTCACACTGACCACAGGAACATCTTTCTGCCTGCCATTTCTCACTCTAGAGGGTCTCACACTGAGATCAGCCCATTTCCTCCTCCAGCTCATGCTCCTAGCTTATTTCTGCTTGTTTTGCTTTGAGTTATTTACAAGCAATGGTTCAGTGCCTGCTTGCCTGAGTGCTCCCTGGCCAAGCTGAGGAGCAAGAGAGCAATGTAGGTTGTGGTCAGTCCTATGGAATGGAACAGCTAGGGGGGACCTTGAGCCCTGCAGGATCCTGCCACCACCCTGTGTTCCACCAGGACTGCACTAACCCTCATCCCTTTTTCTTCAAAGGGAGTGTGAATTAATGGGGCAGACAGCAACAGACACCACTGAGCATCACAGCAAAAGCTGGCACTGTGCTCCCTCATGGTATAAGGGCTGAAAGTGTCTATTTTTTGTCTGCATATACATCTGCAAAACTGTCAATCAGTGCTGGGTTTATTGCACAAAAAGCCTTGAGAAAAGCTCACTGGTAGGTTCCCAGCAAGTGGCTTCGTGTACATGCTCTACGTCTCACACTCTGCTACTTACACAGTCAAGAAATCATGCTCCTCTTCATCAGCAGCACATCCCTTGCACAGGCCTCAGCTGCTTCTTGCTTTCTGAAAAATGGTGCAGCAGCTTTTCCTCCTTCTTTATTTTCTAGGCTATATTGCCAGGGAAGTGATGCTTGCTTTACCTAGTGGATTAAATTGAGTGATCTTGAAGAATTCAGAGTAAAAACAGTGACCTGGTTGCTCTCACTGTAGAAACAGCCTGGACAACAGCCTTTAGCCACAGACTGGTCCTAGCATGTCCTGCAGGCATTTATTTGTCATGTCATTGCTTCTCATCTGGCTCTGGCAATTGCATATAACTGACAGGAGAGGCAGGCTTTTTTGTCTTAAAGAAAAAACCCCTACAGAGTCCCTTGTGGTTTTCCAGCCTCTTTTAATGCTACCTGCACCCAGCATGAATCCAGGAACAAGACAGAGCATTAATCCTGTGATCACCACAATTCACCATAATACTCTTCTAATCTTCTGTTTATTTTTGGAAACTGGTACATTACGACATGCACATCCTTTTTCCCTAAATCACAGCAAAACCTCTGCAAGTAAGAGAGACAGATTTTAACTTGTTATCAGATCAGAAAAGAGAAATGCCTCCCTGTGAAAAGGTGCAAGGTGAAAAAGAGAAAGCAGCAAACTCCTGCCTTTGACAAAGTTAGCATACAAAAAAATGTAACATTTCAAGTGGTTTATTTTCTGATTCTCCTCCCCCATTTTGCTGAAAGGAGATTTTCTGAGTTCCTCAGCTAAATAATTGAAGTAGTTAAAGCATCTCTCCTTTTACTCTCATAGTTGCACTCTACATGTGATTATGAAGGAAAATAAAAGTATTTTGTTGTTTTATTTTGTTGGTTTTTTTTCTGGGTCTAGATAGGAAGGAAACCTTTGATCTAAGACAATATTAAAGTTTCCAAAAAAGAAAATTTCACAGATTTAGGGAACACAACTTACAGTGTGGAAAACATTTTGTATGTCAGAGACAGCAGTTCTCAGACAATGAAAAAATATGAAACCAGAATAGCCCAAAACATGGGCTGCAACAAGGCAGATTGGCCTGGAGAGGCTATTCTGGGGACTGTGAAGTATACACGCTCAAACTTGGGGGCAGGCAAGACCTCTGAACATCAGCCTCTGGGAGACTAAATTTGGATACACAAAATTAGAGACCATTTTTGAAAATATAAGACTGGGTGGAAAATTTTCTACTGTACATAAGCAACATGCCATTTTCACAGTCTTAAAACAACTCATTCCTAAGCCCGTATTTATTCAAATACCAAGTTTGGTCTGGATGAAGTTATTTGACTAGTCAGAATTCAAGAAGTAAGGAATACATAAACCCCAAACACAAACAGTTGCAGAATTATAGCCTGGTATGTGCAAAAAATAGTCACCTTGTGCTTCACCAAGAAATGATTTCAAAAGCAGTCCCAGAGAAACAGACATTAAATTTGCTTAGTTGAAGCACCACAGTTTTTCCTTTGGGAACTCTGAGCTGCATGGGGCATGATGGCTTTCCTCCTCCTGGAAAACCAGGCTCTGAGATGCAGCTGCAGAGTGGCACCAGGTGATGCAGGGTGAGTTAGCCCAGTCAGCAGGGAATGCTTTTAGTCACCCTGTGGGTTAGTCCCTGGCACCTGTGGGAGCCAGAATGATATCCCGTATCGGCACTTCTGTCCTTCCTTCACAGAGAGATGTGTCCTGACCCAGACACATGAAATATTTTGGGGAGGTGAATCAGCTCCTAACTGTGTGCAAGTGACTCAGCTGATTACTAAGAAGACGTTCTTCTGCTGTGATTATATGATACATACATTGTACAACAGTATGGACCTGTGACAACTCACTCTCCTTGCTGTTACCCAGCTCCTCTCTGGCACTGTTATCCAGCACCAGTTTCAGTTATTGACACTTCCTTAATAACACACTTCTTTTTTTAATTTCCTGTGTCTCTCATACTTTGGTTCCAGGTAGTAGGAACAATGTTGTATTCTCCATTTACATTTAATTTGCCTGCATTTCCCCCCTGCATAGTTTGTACAAAAACAATCTGTCAATTTCTCCCTCAGAGAGTTAACACTCAGGCTGTCTTCAATTTCTTTTGACCCCTACTATAAAATTCATTTTGATGAATTATTTATCTCTGGAGCTCCCCAAAGAATTATCATTTGTATCTTCTACAGTTTCCGCCTGTCACTGGCTATTACTGTATTACATCAGCTGGACAGCAGCTGCCAGTAACCAAACCATGTTCCTCCTCCACCCTGGCTTTTTGCATCACCCAATGTACACAAACCAGCTGGCTCCTAGAGCAGCTTGCTTTATGAGCCTGGCCCTTGCTCATATTGAAGGCTAAAGTCAAGTTGATTTTTTTTTTCCTAATAACCTTAGTATAAAAGGCAGTGAAAAAATAATAGATATTAAGTGGACAAATAATGCGGAAATGAAAATATATTCTAGCCTTGGACCAGAATTTAGTTGCACCTGGCTATACTCATTGTCAAGTAGAAACATCTTTATCCTCCTAAACTGACTTAATCTAAACAGTATCTTTGGGAAGCAAATGCACCTGCAAGCCCCCTAAATCCTGCTTGAAAAACAAAGCAAACCCTTGAGTGTGAATATTGACTTATTCAGCAATGGGCCTTGGTTGTCATCTTCTCTGTCATTCATGAAGCCAGACCATAATGTTGTCATGTTTTCCTGTCACCACACAAAGGGAATTCTTTTGGGCTTAAGGTCCTTGTTGTGACATCTCAGAACAATTAGAAGCTTTACAGAAGCCCTTTGAACATGATTTCTAATCCACCCTGGCAATAAGAAATGTTTATGGGTATTAAGCTAAACAGACAATAAAATCTTAGTAGGATTTGAGTTTTAGTCAGATAAAACCTCTCTGTAGAGAAAATCCAAATGTAGATATGCCTCATTTGTTTAACTGATTTTTTCCCAACAAATTTTCTGTGTGTCTGAAAATGAAAGCTCTACACAAAATTTTTGCAGTATTTTTAGTTTCATGTTTAAACTGACTTCCTCTGACTTCTCTCACTTTTAATCTGTTTTTGTCTTTCACTTCTAATCTGTTTCCTTCATTCTCCAGGTTCCTGTGGCACAAACAGACAGACAAACAAACAAACAAAAAGCTGCAAGTGCTGAAAAGGAATTTAAAAAAATGGTAAAGTGCAGGAATAAAACCAAAGGAAAATCTAAGATTTAAAAATTTCTGCTTTTGATAATATTTCAAAAGAAATATCCAAAATGTGCTTGAAAAATGGGATTTTTTCCAACTTTACTTCAGTCATCCATAACACTGTCTTGTGCTTCCATTCACTGCATTGTCTTAGCTTGTCCAGGAAACTTGGTATTGAAGGAAAGAGCAGAAAAAATCCCAAGCAGAAGTCTTTCTCTGCAAGAAAACTCCATTCTTAGTTCACTGTTAAACAGTATAAAGAGGACAGGCAGTGAACACCTACACTGAAGCTTCCTCCTGGCCATCAATCAAAAAGTGGCTTTGATTTTTTTTAGAGAAATCCCTACATTTGGAATGAACATAGAACAGCTGTTAGGGGCAAAACCATCTAAACATACCACCTGTGAAGACAAGCCTTCAAATCTTGTCTTAAACTCATTTGTGAATCCTACTCAAGCCTGAAACTTGGCATATCCAACCCTTCTCACCAGCTGTAACCCTTTCATAAGTAACACAGGAGTGGGAATTGGCAGAGGCAGGGGCCAGCCCATATGTGGCTTTCTCATGACCCATGATAGGAGCAAGCATTGCAAAGTTTAGTCTCATTATCAGTTCCTCATAGGCACTAAACTCATCCCAGAAATTTTAAATATTTCTGGTTTTCCATGGCTGCTTTATTCTTATCTTCCTTCTTTGTGTCTTTTTAGAGTAGAAGAGTATACCTGAGTCCTCAGCATAAGACATTTCAATGCAAGATAGCCAAGTATGGCTCAGCAAGTCCCACCATTTCTGACTTGATATCTCTCCATGAAGCAACTCTCAATTTAATGTGTAGAAAAACAGGATTTTTAGGTCAAATTGTACTATTTCATATCCTCTGGTAGCACTGAAGACTAAATGCTCTGAAAACCTTAGCACTATTGCTACATGCCCTGCAAATTCAGTAGCCTAGGACTTAAACCTGCTTTCTTTTTGTAATCTGTCCCTTCTAAGTTCACAGAAATTGTTCCCTGGACTTGGGGTTTACAACATACTCCTTCCTAAAACTAGAAACTTATTTCAGTAAAAGTTAGAAAATTTAACTTGTAATAACAATTCTAGGAGAGAGGATTTTAGGAAAAACACCAGTTGAAGTCACGAGACTTGGCAACACAAGTTTTTTTCTGGTGTAATGGCAACACCTTGATGCACCAAAGTTCATTAGAGCCAACTGCATCACATCTGAAATGTATCTCTGAAAAATGAATGCTGAATATGATAATTTTTTTCTTACAGTCACATAATTTCTAATGTTTTCCTAAAAGTTCCAACTTCTCAAATTACATATACTCATGAGAATCATGAGGTTTCATTTCTCACAGAAAGGCAACAAAAATCTAATCAAACAAAGCCAAATAGATACACATCAGCCAAGAGAAATTTTTACTGTAACTTGCATCTCATCATCTGTGCACAGCACAGGGAAGGAGAGGCAGGCGAGCAGCCAAATAACTGAAGAATGGCCTGAATGGAGCTGCTGGCATGACACAGAGAAGAAAAATCCTGGGATGCTCTGGGTGAAGTATGGCAGTGGGCAGGGAGGGCTGTTTTTCATACTGTGCATACCCCTGGTGGGACTACTAGCAGGATGACAACCAGGGCTCTAAGAAAGCTGAACTGAAGCTTTTGCCTTTTGCTTGAACTAGAGCAGGTGCAGACATCTACTAGGACAAGCAAGGGGAGTTAGTTTTACTGATGAGACAAATATAGCTTAATAGCACTAGCCTAGCAAAGGAAAGGCTGAGGGGGATACGATTACACTTTATAAATATATGTCCAAATACCAGCATGGCAGAAGAATCATTCAAGCCATAAGACAATGTTGGCACAAGAACAAATAGCACGAAAAAAATATTGACAACTATTTTAAGCTAAAAGCACATTTCTAACCATCAGAGAAACAGTTTCATAGCAGTCTTTCAACAGAAGCAGTAGGTGCTAGTAAGCTAACTACTTTTGTAGCAAACAGTTCATTTAAATAAAGGATTTTATGAAATTATTTCTGCTGTGTCAGTGGATGGCCTTTAGGCTCTATGCTCCCAGTAAAGTTCCACTTGTCTTGGTTGGAAGATAGTAAAGAAATATACAAATATACAGCTCTGAAAGCTGAGATCCATGAAGGAAATGAAATAGTACTCCACAGGTAACTTCTATTTTTAATCTCCTGCATTTATGTGTCTTGTATCTGGGTTTTTTTTTAAACATAGGGCACTTATGGCTCAAGCAGATGATTGTGTTTTGATACCAAAGTCCAATGCAATAGAGAGTTGGATGAAATCACCAAGAGGAAGAAAAGTGATCCCTTGTTTATTGCTTACTGGACTTCTTTTGCAACCTGCATGCTCCCTGTCTCTCCAACCTGCCCATCTACAGACAGGGTAGCTTGCAAGGATTTCCTCAGTTTTGTCCAAAAGGGGAATTTGTCTGCCCAGCAGACACCTCACAGATCCAGCTCAGCCAAAATCTCAGTAGACACTGATCCACCTCACCCAAAACCAAAACACTGGGAAAAAAGAGTCCTATATTGATCCTCTGCTACAGCTGAGATGGATTGTGTGCCCAACACCTTCCTGGCTAGAATATTTCAGGTGCCTGTTACGCCATAATTTCATCAGAGAAGAAAGAAAACCCAAAACATTCGTATCACTTCAAAGGCTCATAGCAGTCATTTTTTCTGTTTCTACTCCTGCCCAAGTGAGCCCACTCCAGAACCACCTTTTTTGCAATCAGATCAAGGATCTTCTCTACCAGGTGAGGAAAGGCTTCTGCTTTGCATCCCTCAAAGGTAGAGGCACACTTGCCTTCAGCTTCTTCTCACACAGAGTTCATTCAGGGGCTCTAACAAGGCTGCCAGCCACGTAACAG
This sequence comes from Rhadina sibilatrix, assembly GCA_013400275.1. Classification (NCBI taxonomy): domain Eukaryota; kingdom Metazoa; phylum Chordata; class Aves; order Passeriformes; family Phylloscopidae; genus Rhadina; species Rhadina sibilatrix. Next base: position 223,772 of record VWYO01027901.1, read on the forward strand.
GCCATCAATAATTGCATGGGTAAGTATACTGCTAATGGCCTTTGGAGCAAAAACCTGTAACTCCTGTAAGTCATTGGCTATAATTTGTCTGAGTCACTATGAGAAAGGAGGAAATTTCGGGTTGCAAGGTATTTGCTTCAAGAAGGCACCAGTGTGCTTTTCTGTCAGCTCGGCTGGCATGGATTTGCTGCAGGCAAATCTCTACCAACATATGAAGGGCACTGGCAGGAGTTACCTCCTAATTATAAATCATTTAGTCAATCAAAATATAGCTCCTAAGCTACGTAAAGATCTTATTTCTTCTCAAGACCTTTATATGGACAAAACATGGAAATGCTGTAGCAGGAGGAGGGAAAAAGCTTTATTTAAAAGGGACAAAAATGAAAGCTTCAGGATCCTGTTCGTGGTGTAGCTTAAAGTAACTTAGGTACTTGTCAAAGCTAATTAAGACAGGCCATCTGCAAACGCTTGTGATTTGAAACATTCCCCCCTGTGCCAATGGAACAGTGTGTTACAGCTTCCTCACATCCCACCCTGACAGGTGCTAAGCTGCCCTGACTGATTCTACGAGTCCTAGGGTAGGGAGAACTTTCTTCCTTCTCCTGCAGCATGACAGCACTCACCTAAGCATCACACCTTGGCTCTGCAATGCACCAAAGGGCAAGGAAAATGTCCCTGGCTCCACACACTGGTAGGGACAGGAGCACCCCAGGGGGAGCAGGGCCCTTTACAGGCGCACAGCTGGGCCCACAGCGCTGGGCTGCAGCACCCTGCCAGCTACCCTGTGGCAGCAGCTTCACCTGGGAAGCACCAACCCAGCTGTTCGCTGCCTTTGGCAAGAAATCTGCACATGGAACAGTGATGGGCCAGCTCAGGAGGAATGAGACCTGCAGGTCCACCCCAACAGGGCACAGAGATGGGCGCTGGCAGGACTGGGAGGGGTCTGTGGAGGAGCAGGTTCAGTGGGAAAGAACAGCTCACAGGACTGGCACCCAGGCAAGGAGCAGTGCAGTCTCCTGTGCACGGCCCTTGAGACACAAATGTTTAGTTTCTCCTTAGCAACGCTTCTCTGTAGTTTTGTCTGTGAAGTGTTCTTTGTACCTTGAGGAAGCCAGAAGTGCTGGAGGAATGCCAGCCTCCCAGGGTAGCCAAAAGCAATGCCATCTGTGAGCAGTGCAGACAGGGCCATCAGCTGAGGCTTGTCCTGGGCAAAGCACTCTCTGCACAGACCTGTGGAAAAGTCTTTCAAATCTTAAAGGCCATTTTAAAAGTGTCACAGTTGGATGAGACAAGTACTAGGATGCTTAGAAACCCATTTTTAATTTTAGCTGTGGACTTTACAAACTCTAACAGGATTTCTTTCTCATCTGAAGTTTATGAACCCAAGTCTAAGCACATGGACTCAGGCTTTAATCACAAAGGAATTATTTCAGAGGCCAAGCAAGGTAAGCTACAAAACAGCTCTGTCATTGATGAAAGCTCACTTCAGAAAATGTGACAGGACCGCCTGTCATGGGGGTGACACCTGACTGCTGCTCACTGAGCACCCTCTGCCTCCAGCAGGAAAGCTGAGGTTCAATGTGTGCACCCTCATGGTGAAACGAGTATAGCAGTGGGAAATGGCTTTGATGTGTGTGTAATGCAAAAATGTTGGACTTACACTGAAACTTTAAAGAATCAAAGCTACATCTTTTTTTTTTTTTTTGTAAAGCACTACAAAGAATGCCTGCAGAATTTTTGGGTTCTTTTTTCCAAGACATATATGTGCACACACATGCATACCTATACATATACATTGTATACACACACATATTCCTTAATTTTGGGTCCTGTTTATCCATCAGGAGCTGATATCAGAGTAGATGTCTATACCTAGATGGTTTGAGTAAGGTATATTTGTAGTGCCTGCACAAACCCACAATTGGGGGAAAAAAAATTAAATGTGGAATTTTGACTGCCACATTGAAGCTGAAATACAAATATTATTATTATATCTTTATTCAGACCACTTCTATTAAATTAAGAGGTAGTCTTAAATTAATCAGTAACGACAGTTGAAACCTGCTCAAAAGTCTTTATAAAACAAGTGTCAATTGCTTTTCGGCTTGGTGGACATTTCTCTCCCATACTATGTTCAATTAATTTAACAGCTGACAGCAATGTTCTGCATTTAGACAGTCCTAAATGGATTTCGGTGCTATGATGTTGGTGCTTCAGTGCTAGAGGTCTCATCTCTGAATGAGAACCTCTGGATTTCCCAGTGCCCCGGTTAGTGACAAAATAGTATTTCAACTCTTTGCAGCTGCTCCAGACAATATCTCTAGGTACCTAAGGTATGCATAGTTAATGTACAGCTTGCAGATAACCAAATCACAGGAAAGAAATGGAAACAGTCTGCAAAAGAGAGGAAAAAGTTCCCTCTCTTGTTAGCAGGAACACTTACCACAGTGTTATGCAGAGCTTCCAGTACAGGAATTTCTCGACAAAATCTTCCCTATCTATCCCAGATCTATCTTCCATCTCTATCCCAGATTTTCTCAAAAAAAGATGTCATGACCTTCCACTGCAGTCTTATTTTCCCCCTCAAAGTGATGGACACAAGCCATTTCATTCTGCAGCACCTGGCATTTCCACCAAACTTCATGCAGAAGTTAAACAACAAGGTTAACAGCTGGTGTGGGCCCAGCAGCTGGAGGTGAGGGTGCTTTCCCTGTCCTAGGAGTTTGGTACTGAGCTAGACTTTCTGTTTGTTATTGGGAAAAAGCTAAAGAAACATTGTTTTTGCAGTATTCCCTATCCCAATGTGTTCAATAGTTGGCAGAGATCCAAGACTCACCCAGCCAGAAGCTGGAAAGCACTTCTCAAAAACAAACAAACGAACAAGCAAGCAAACAGCAGACAAATCAAAGAGGGAAAATGGCAGAGAGAAACCCCAGTTCCAAGAGCAGCAGAGGGTTTCTGCAAAGGAAGAGAAACCAATTCTATCAATGCCACTTTCACTCTGATATAGCATATCTGATGGCTGGGAGATGTCTAGTACCACATACTCGAGAAAAAGACAAGGAATGTTCTTCCTCTCAGGGACAATAAAATATAAAACATAAGGTTATGCTAGCAGTGTAACAGCACTATAAATCACATTTCGAAAAGAAATGTATAATAACGCTTATAAAGTTCTAGCTAAAGAAAAGATTCTTTAATGTTATCCTTTAATTATTAGTATAGGGTTTAAATGACAGGCTTTCAAAAGAGTATTTCTCCACTAAATTAATAGTTCATCAACTGTTTAAGACACTGAGAAGCATTTAAACCTAAGATTTTCCCATTCTCAACCTGATACTGCTGAAATTCTTAAACCTCCACTGAACCCCGCAAGGACCGTGCTTACCCAAAACTTGGCCCTATTTGTCTTACAGGTGCCTTTTTTCCCTCTCCATACCAACTCCTGACCATAGGCAGGAGACACATTCAGACACATTCCATGGTATCTTTTTTTCCATAGTATCTTAAGTTTTGAGCAAAATTCCTGCTGGATGTTTCAATAAGCAGATCTTTTAAAAATGGGACAAGACAGCATTTTGAAGAGAAGCAACAGCATCTGTAAGAGAACAACACGGTACCTGACAATCATTACACTTCTTGCATTCTTTACTGGGTTTTCTGTAAAAAACAAGAGATGCACAGCTGATACCCAAAGGGAGACAGATTTTTTACAAAAGGAAGCACTGTGGAGATAACAGCAACTACAGACTATCATTCAGGGTGAGATTCCAAGGGTCCCATTTCAGGGAGGGATCTGAGCTCTTAAAGACTAGAAAGGAAGCGCTGGTAGAGGGCAACACAAATTCCCCACCAGCTACTGGGAATCTCAGCAAATGGCACAGGCCAAAAACCAACTTCTAGAAAACTGAAATGAAGTAAGATGGCCCTGACCCTTCTTCAAATGAAAAAACAAAGGTGACAAAAGAGTGCAAAAGCTGGCAAGAGGATTAGATACCTGGAGTCAGTTAGTAAAACTTTTTTCTATTAAAAAGTTTAACTAAAACCGAAGAAAGGCCTTTGTCCTCAGAAGAGCACAACCACAAACAAATAGGCCACAAAGATGTAATTTTTGACTCACTGCTCTTTGCAGCTGTAAACTTTATTTACCTGTATTTAATATTGATGGGGTTTGTGCTGAAATCTCCCATCTATGTGAATAGGAAACACTAAAACAATTAAAATCCCTTGATTTCAGCCTGGCCTCACTTGAACCAGAAGCTTTTCAGAGAAGCTGCTCTGGGTGCAAACGGGTATTACCAAGTAGAGAACATGGCAAATCACTTACAAGACAGTTCTGCGCTAAAAGGCAAAATTACTCGGGGTCTATCTGAGAACAGAACTTACCTCAGTCTAGCCTGCTTAGTATGTTCTCATTCTCCTGGGACTTTACAAAGTCTGACAAGCTCTGAAAACTCAGTCTGACACAAATATTTGTGCAGAAATCTTTTAAAAGCAGATTTAATAAAAAGAATACACACTGTACCTGCCTCAATCAAGTATTTCTTATAAAATCAGACCTACTGTTATTTAAAAAAATCTTTCAAAAGCAGCTAAAAAAAAGAACAGCCATGTCCACAAAATTCCTGCTGAAGATATTTTCTCTTGAATAAATATACAAATAAAAATACAAAACATACTACTTTCCAAGTCCTGAGAAGAACTCTAGAAACTTCAGGACGAAAGCAGCCTTTGGGTAATATTCAAGGCTGTCAAGACACAAAGTAGAAGAGTCATCCTCCAGCAATGGGTGATTGCTATATACAGACACCAGCAAGCAAGCTTAGGGACAAAGGCACTGCTGCCACTGACTGAGCGGGCTAGGAGAAGGCCTTTCCGCATTTAAGAAATGTCAGCATTCCAAGGGCTCTCTTTAGGACTACAAAAAAACCCAAAGTACAGTGGAGAGAATTAAAGTAGGACATAAAATTTTATTCTGAAATGATCTCTGGCCACAACAATAAAATGTAACAAATATTCACTAGAACAGTCTTAACTCCTGTCATCAGCTGTACAATACATACAGTATCATAGAACTGGCCACTAGGATTAAAACCCACTTCAACATCTTCAATGTTAAGTGGCAACAGCAGCATCTCACAGAAAATTATACATAAATATATACACAGTCCACATTCAATCATTTTTCACATGTTTTCAGTACACACAGTTGCAGCATATTACAGTCACGTGTCTAAGTCATTGCCCAATAAAAACCCAAGCTACTGCTTAGATGCAATTGTAGCAGTTGAACTGAATAATTACAATTTGTAGCAGAGATGTACAAGCCCCTAGAAACAATAATTCACAAATGTTATTTTATTTAAATGCTACCATAGCATTACACTGGGCAATATTCTAATCTTTGCTGACTGTAAAAAGTTATTTTCATATTTATCACTAATATTACTGATGGAAAAAAAAATAACAAATGGAGAGCATTAAATAATGCACACCCTTTCTTAAAGATTTCAATATTGCCCGATGCTACTTAGGTCTTTTAAGTGTTTTCAACATTCTCATGAAGTCATTTATAACTCCAAACCACCCAACAAATTAAAAGTGGCTTAAGTGCCTTGCACCCAAATTGTAAAAATCCCTGGCCACTTTTATAAGAGCCAGGCACATATAAAAGGAATGCACTTTGGTTCATACCAAATGCCCTGGGATTAAATCACACTATAAAACTGAAGAGTTTGAGGTAAATTTTTACAAATACAGTTGATTTCTGCCTAGTGTCACTATGAGAAAAAAATATTTAAAAAAATCCATTTGATGTTGAAGTACAACCAATGAGGAAGGGCCATCTTTAACCCCTTAATGAGACGATACTACAAGAACAGAGTGTCCTCTCCACCCTAGCAGTGTGATTGCCTTATTGTTTCTATTAAGGCCTCGATCATCTACAGGATGTTTTAAGACATATATAGCACTTAAAAATAGATTTCATCCCTACTAAGCAGTATTCCAAGGGTTAAAGAGGCCAAGATGCATTTATAACAAAAGGCACATTGTTAACACCAAGGGCACAATCCATCCTCAATCCTTAATCTACACATCTTGCATCACTCTCTTGTTCCAACACTTAAGTGGTAATGAACACACCAGTGGTGCAAGAAACTGAGCCAAGTGAGACTGCAACCAAAGACAACACGGTGCTGTTACTAATCTGAAAATAGCTCAGACATCCCCAGACAATGGTAACATGTGAGACTAAGCACTGTTTCCAAGCCAACTTCTATCAGCCTAATTATCAGAGCCCTTAGAATAAAATCACATCAAAGCAAGAGGCAACATCCTTCCCCCCTCCCCCCCACCCCCTTTTTTTTACAGGGATAAATAAGCTACAATAAAATGCAGCTACATCACTTAAAAACCTTGATGTAGCTGCTCCTTTAGTATAGAGGAAGTTCCACTGTATCTGGGTTAAAAAAATAGCTCTTCACACTATATTTTGGCCTTCAAGTTTCCGGTAGCATTTATGAAAAAGGTGGATCATAAATGCATTATTGGCATTAAGAACTGGTTACATGAAAAAGAAAATTTAGTGGTTGTAGTCCATTGACCCATGAACATCACAAATGTTTTCACCTTAAGTTGCCACAAAAGGCAGGAATATGTATCAATATCTGCTTTAAAAAATATCAAGGGAGATGATTCTTCTTTTGCCCTTAACATCAGCATCCCTACTTTTGCAGGAAGAGTTAGGTAGAAAGGAGTGGTAAAGCCAAGCAGGCGGTGGAGGAAGTAAAGATTCCCTGTTACTGTAGAAAAATACATAGTATTGTATTCCCACAGTCATGAGAGTTAATTTTACATTAGAATTAATATACGTCTTTTCCAGACTTAGAATTTAGTGACCATAATTTACTGGATATTCATATTCTAAACTCCACTTTTTTTAGAAGTATTATTATATTTCATTTTTAACATGATTTCATACATGTTTACATATTGCACTTACACATATTGTATAAAGTTGTGAACAGTTAACACTAAATAATTTAATTTGACTAGAGGCAGGAAATTATCTGTTTATTTTAAAAAGAAAAATGGTTGATTGACAGCCTAATTTTTAAATTTATCAATCAACAAATAACATCCTCTACTCAGAAATTGTTTTTGAGCTTCTTTAGGTGTTGACTTTTTGACAAGAAGTTCAGTGATATATTTCCTGAGAATTCAGTCTTATTTTTTTTATATCCCTCCCCCAGTCTTACATTAATTTACAAATAAAACAAAACAACAAGCAAAAAATAAGCTGTAAGTGGTAAATTAACAAATATGAAGGAAAACTTAACCGGAAACTTTCTTGGCCTCTCAGGGGACCATGCTTTAAGTAATTTCCATAATTTGTACAAGTAACTCAGTAAAATCTGTGCATATAAATGCTGTTTATAAGTTACTGAGGTTTAATGCAATCCATTCTAGTATATCTTGTTCTAACATTCGAAAACCCTTCTGGATTGCTCTACTTCGTTTAAAATTCCCTTTTCATATGTTTTATACATCCAATGTAGACCACAGCCGTTGTATATATTGAAATACTGATCTCGGATTTCAAACTGTTCCTGTTGAAAACATGCTACAACATGTGAATACCTCTCTCATAGGTCTAAATACTATTCTTTAGTAGACCATCTTTCTTCCATGAATGCAGTTAAAAGTAAAAAAGAAAACCCAAGCATTAGCACACGCACACGTGAACAAATCCACACGTATCTCTAATTTTTCTTTCAAAGTTAATTTTCATCTACAAATACCAAAGATTAAATCAAATTCCAAGCGCTTAGCCTTCCACTGATAATTTTCCCATATTAGAAACTACCTAGGATGATGTCTTCCAACTGCAAAGTTTTCCAATGAGGATCTTTCCTTCTACAGCTAAGCTGTCTAAGGTGAAGTACTCCTCTACAGGAAGCCATGTAGTAACATCATGTTTGCCCCTACATGCAGATTTGATCTGAAGTGTAAATGTACCACAGAAGTCACAGTCACTCAAACACTGTCAGAGGAAATAAAAGCAACCTTGAAATCCATGTAGTTTAACAGTCTGGAAGTTACAGTGTAACGCTGACAGAATGAGCACTTCTGCCTATGTGATTTTGGGAGATCAAGTTGCATATTAGAAAAAACAGAAGAGATGAGGAGGGGAAAAAAGGAAAAAAGGAGCACCTGTGTGAATGCTCAGTGTTACAGACCTGAAATGAAGTTCAGAACAATTTGCTAAACCAACTAATCAGCCACTTTCAAATTCATGGAAACAGACACACTGCCATTTTCATGCTTTCCAAGACTACCCATTCCTCTCACTCTACCACATGGCATGCAAGGTAAGAGAGTCATTTTAGCCCCGGTGTTATTTTTTGCATTATATTTAAATTATCATTTTCATCAAAACCCATTACTTTTAAATAGAGAAAGTATTCTATAGGAGGTGACAGTATCTTTAGTGATACCATGACTTTCTCTAGGCTATCACATTAAAAAATGACAATAGAACATGCTATGGCTCCACTTTAAACTACAAGTTTACAAGTGCTTAACTGTATTATTTGAGTATTCTTCCTGGAGTCCAGTCAGTCACAGATGCGAGTGTGCACAGAATCCAGGCCAAACCCATAAAATCCAAAAGGTAGTCTTTCAAATTTACCCCAGGTTAAAACAAATATGAACCATGGAAGAGAAAGGTTAATACCTTTGATACCACACTGCAATGAATGACAGTCATGTTGTAACCAGTGGCCTGCCACTGATGTTTATTACTGTGTCACACTAGTTACAGTAAGGCTAATTGTACTGTAGAAGACAAACATCTTAAAAAATAAGTAGAAAAACTTAAAGCATTGTCCCCGTATTTTTATAAAAACAAAATTAATATTTTAAATTACATTTAAAATGAGTGCTGAAAGATACAAATGAATAGATTTATTGAGCAAATAAAAATGCATATCTGAGCTAATTTTTCATACAAATAAGGCTCAGCCACATTGTATCTCTCATATTAACAGCATTGGGTTTTTCAAACTCAGCTAACAAGTTTTGGCAACACTGTTCTTTGCTGAATATTCCCATTGGCATCCGTCATCTGTGCCAAATTAGTCCTCAGTTTTGAAGCTGAGCTTGAAGTTGGAGGTAACTTGGAAATTGAAGTTATAGCACCAGTACTCTCTGTAATTCTCTTTGCTGAGGCCTTTTCCCCAGTTGGAGGTTTTGGCAACCGTCTCCTTAGCCAGGGATGCCGCAAAGCCTGGCTGGGTGTCATACGGACAGCAGGATCCCATTCTAAACACTGTTTTAAGAAGTCAAGGAAGAGGGGATCATCACATCCCTTTAATGCGTTACCCCACTCTCTGCTCTCTGGGGGGCCACGCAGTTTTCCCCTCCGAGAGCGTCCACCATTAAGTATTACAGAGCCATCAGACAAGGTTGTGATGCTGCAATAGCGGGGATAACCCTTAGAGCTCACAAAGTTTTTTGCTCGCTTGGATGCATCTAAGAGTTTTGGAGAAGGCATGCCCAATAGTTCAATCATACAAGCCAGCTGGTCTCCTTCATCTTCTCCAGGTAAAAGTGGATAACCGGTCAGAAGCTCTGCCAGGATACAACCCAAGCTCCACATATCTATGGGCATCCCATAACGAGCACCAAGGATGACTTCAGGTGCACGATAAAACCGCGACTGAATGTAAGTGTAGACACGCTGATGCTCGTAACAACTTGAGCCAAAATCAATCACTTTAATACCACTTCTACCCTGTTGTTTCAACAGAATGTTCTCAGGTTTAAGGTCACAGTGAATTATTCTGTTTTTGTGCAAAGCATCCAAGCACTGTAAAATTGAGTGGGCAAACTTCCGAACCAAAGGTAGGCTAAAGCCCTGAAACTTGTTTTTCTTTATTAATTCATAAAGGTTCATGCTCAGCAACTCAAATGTCATGCAGATATGGCTGCGGAATGTGAAGTTTTCCAACATGTGAATAACATTCATGTTGTTATCCTTATCTTGTTTCCGGAGATGTTCCAGGATCTTAATTTCTTCCGCAGCTTGGCGGTGGAAACGTTTTTCATTTCTCACCATTTTTAGTGCCACATGCTGATGCATCTTGTGATCGTAGGCCTTCACCACCTGCCCAAAGCTTCCTTTCCCTATAACTTTCAGGACTTCATACCTGTATGCAATATGATCATGGGGTACTTGTATGTAAGACCCTTGGTCATCATCATACCCACAGTTGTTCGAACCACCAATCACACCTTGCCGCTTCTTTGCATTTGGACCCAAGAAGTATATTTCAGGGTAGCTAAAAATCTCATGATGCTCAAAAGCTGTTAATTTTTGCATGTATTGCTTCATTGCTTGCTCTGGTGTGATAACAGAGGCCTTCACCTTCCCTGTTCCATCTGTAGATTTTAAAGAGCTGGAGCTCCCTTGTCGCCTGTGGGCACTCTCTGACTGTCTGTCCTGAACCACTGGCAATCCAGATTTGCCTAGCGTTGTAAGTCCATTTGGCTGTGTTGTCAGAACCGTTCTCTTGTTGCTATTATCTTCAAAGAGCTGCTGAACCTGGATTTGTCCATGGCTACCAACATGTAGGTGCTCATTCATTGTGTGCTTACTGCCTCCAACCTAAAATTGAAAATAAATACATATCCAGTTAACAAGAAAGACAGGAACTCCATACTTCAACATTCACTCTGCAACCCTTCATTCTTCCTAAATCACCTCAAAACAAAGTGTCTTCTTAGATGTCAATTGTTTACAGAGAATCTAAAAAATACAGCATGTACACTGTGATACTGCTGGATGCTATGCTTAATTTCCTGATTCTTGTTTCTCAAATGCTATTTTCATGACTCTCCAAAATGTCTGCAACAAGGCAATCATGAATGTGCTACCATGAGAAGCTAACAATATTTCCAAGGAATCTTCAAGGCAACTGACCTGTAACATCAAGATGCATGCTTGGGGGACATCAGACTTTATAAAAAATCATAGCAGTTTTACAGATGCTGAAGATAACATAAAATTACGTTATGTTTTCAGTAATGTATAACAGACATTATTGTATGTGCCTGCTAGAACTTATGTTCTCATCACCTGTTCTCAGAAATCAAAAATTTAACTTGTTCCTAAATTTGCTGTGTATTGAAAGTTCCAGATACATTTTTAAGCAATAAGGAACGTGCTGTGACATGCACAAAGAGGAAAAGAACCCACACATTTCTGAAGTTCAAGAATGTTACTTACTGCTTGCAATTGAGACAGTCACAATTCAGCAAAATATTCCAATCAATGAAGAATAAACATATCCTTTAGCACCTTCCCAAACCAGTCTAACAATAACTTTTAACCAAAATGAGATTTGGGGCCTTATGCAGACTTGAGTAGAGAGCAAATCTTTGCCTTGAGGAACATACAGTAACTTTATTTTAAAGGAATGGGGAAAAAAAGCATTAATAGATTTTAGAAATTAGATTTGCTCTTGACAGAGCATACATGGGAATAAACAGCAGCATTCAGCATTTTCAAGCAAACAAACAGCAAAGTACTGGGGTGTCAAAACAACTATTGCTCCAAACCTGTTATTACTAAGAAGAAACAGGAAATTTACAAGCATACTTGCCACTAAAATAGCTATCTTAGAACTCCTCATTTGCTCTCTAGTAGAGGCTAATTAGTTTGTCTTCTGCCTGGTCTTACACAAATGTGGGAAGAATTCCCCTGCTGTCTCTCCAGCTGATTCACCAGTCTTAATATTTATGTCAGATTACTAACGAAAAGTTCACTGATACTGTCAGACAGATGATCAAGCCAGGGTTGAGAGCACTTTTCATTTGAACTGTATTTTTTTTCTAGGCAGCTAAGGATAACACATTCCCTGTTCACTTAAGGTTGCTGAAATGAAATCAGAAAATGACAGTTGTGTGCTGTGATATGAGGCAATGAAATCTGTGCTGCAACAGCAGAAGCACTTCCTAATGAGAAAACCCAGACACACAAGGCAGGCTCGAGCATACTTTGTGCTTCTGTTAAGGCATCACTCTGATACGGCAGAAACATATTTTTGTAAATTCAGTAACTTGTTCCCAAAGACTTGCCAGCTGGACACCAGCTTCACCTTTGGACAGTATTTTGAAATTTGCAGCTCTGAAACTCACATAATGTAAGAACAAGAGCTCTCGGGGACTGCTTCTGCCAAGCTGACTGCTCTTCTGATTCCACTTTGACTGATGTTCAATAACTGGTTCATTCATCATTGTAGTTTGACTGTGTACGTTTGTTTGCAGGGAAATTTAGGCTCACATTATCACATTTGATCAATCCCATAGAAAGCACTACCACACAATCACAGTTCAGAGCAAAGATGTTTGTAACACTTAAGCACAATGAAGATATACAGGAAATCACCAAAAACACCCTTCCTAGTTTGATGTCTCAAAAGCACCAGAAATTAAATCATTAAGAGGACTTATCATGCCTACAGGCAATTCCTTCAGGTCAAGTTTAAGGCACACTGCAGTAGCAGTTTCCTGAAGGTTCTCCTGATCCTCTATATAAACAGCAGTTACTGCAAAGGAAAAAAAAAAAAATTGCCCCAAGAGCTGCTAAATCAACCATTTCAGAAGAACCAGATCTAGATAGTAAGATGTGTCATAGGTTCAGCACATGTAGCATTGCAGAACTGCAAGAAAGGCATGATGAAGCAGCAGAGTAAACACAGAATTCTAAAGACTCAAGCTAGGAAATTCCAGATAGAAAAATTTATTCTCCAGCACTAACTGAACAAAAGCAGAACATATCTAGACAAACTGGGAGTAAGCAATACTAATGTAGACAATAAGGAAGAAAATATCACTGCAAAAGTATTCCTTAAGAACTTTTTAACCCAAGTACTCATTGCTACAGCTCACATCTTGAATTTTTTCTTCCTCAAGTCACCTGTTTTCATAATTAACTATTTGCCACCCTCCCTAAGCACTGCTTGCTTCTATTTTGTTACAGGTCTGTAACAAAAGTTCCCCAGGGCTTAGAAAAAACCCATATATTTATTCCTTCTCAACAGGGACTAACAAGTTCTTTTTTCTAAAAGTGTGTTTGTGAACATATTCTGAAGTGTAAATTATGTAGCTCTGCTTCCTGCATCTTCAGGCAGATTCATGGTTTCTCTTGCTGCTGACAGGTTGGCTTTTTCTTTCAAGCAGCAGAATGAAATCACCAGCATTATTCCAACTTCAACCCAAATCCTAAGTGACTGGTTTTGCCAGTTTCAGTCAGCTGATGCTTGGGAATGCAAATGCAGATGCAGACAGTAGGACTGGTTTTCTTTGTAGAAAACACTACATTATCACAGGCTGTATTCCAAAAGCTGTGCAGGAGAAGAGAGCCCACTTTTCTTTCAAAAACAGGAGTTTTAAAGCTATCAGATACAACACAACCACAAGTCCATATGAAAAATGGACTTTCCTCATCTATTTCCAACCTGGATGAGAGTTGGATTTGCACCAGTCCTTTTCTCTGCCTATCTACTTCTGGCTACTTGGGTGTCTAAGATTGCTGTCAAGTTCAGGCTTGCACTGCTCACAAGCTTCGCAGGCTTCAGCAGCACCACTGTAAGTTTCTGAACCACAACTAATGGGCCTGGCAAGCTACAAAAGACTACAGCCTTCTTACTCCAGTACCAAACTGTTCTTAGTATACAGAAGCTCCACCAGCCTTTCAACTGAAACCACAAGCCTGAGAGGTTTATAACATGTCTCCATTTTGCTTCTGCAGATGGACCCATAAATTCCAGAACCAACAACCTGCACAACTGATCACCTGCATGCACTTACAAAGCTTACAGATTACATATTGTATTGTCTATGCTCAAACCCATTCACAACTTCTAAGATCTACATATCTTTGTAGCACACATATACAAAAATCTACTGTTGTAACTCTATAAAAATATTGAAATAACTGGTGAGCTTAAACTCATCTTCTTGAATCTTCTGACACCATCAATTACATAACAGCATATGTTATAATGTGGTGTTTCTTTTCTTTCTTAGTAGTTCCTCATAACTTCAAAATCACCATTAAGATTTTACTTTTACTTTGGTATGTTCATTTTATGGAAGTTGATGACTATGCTGAAAACATTCACCTAATCTTTGAAGTAGATACACCAAGCAAAACAAAACTACACCCTACACTATGATCAATACATAAATAAAAAAGCAACAAAACTTTAATTTGAGGGTAATAATATTTGGCTTTTAGTGAGGGTAGTAATATTTGGCTTTTAGTTTCTTTTGCCTTTGTGAATGGATTTAGGAACAGAAATAGAACTTACTACGCTTAGGCTACAGACCTGTAACAACATGGAAGTAGCATAAAAATGAATCCAGCCTGCTAACAAGATGGCAAACCCATTTACAATTCCTTTGCAGTACACTCACCCAATGCACCCATCTGTTTCAAGATCTTTTACAAAACTACTTATAGGACTGAACCCCACAGGAGCATATACTGCTTCTCAACTTTATCCTCCATATGCATCAAGATATTATGTAATTGTATCATATGTCATCTTTGTAACAGTCACTTAGTGTGATTATTAGCACCCTGTACAACTACCCAAGAGAGACACATGATTCAGCTATATATTATCATTTTATTTTGAGCAAAATTACAGAAAAAAGATTTTGCTGTCAATCAAAATCTAAAAAGGTTTGTAAAATGAATCTTAATAATACAGCAATGGCCCACTGAAATACTGCACAGGAATAAGATGTCATTATCTGCTATTACTTCGCACAGATGAGGACAAAGGGAGAAACAGTGTTCTAAAGTAGTAACTTAATTAAAGAATAATTGTTACATTATATATCCCTTTCTTTACAGCATTTCTGGGTGTGCCAGTTTCAGCCCTACTGCCTCAAACACACAAGAGGCATTTGGCGTCAGGTGTAGCATGTTTCACTGCCCATTTTGTTGACTACAAAACAAAAGCCTGAGCAAATGTACAAAAGGCCTTCTTTTTCCTTGATAAACTAACTCAGCAACATTCCTCCATTCAGAACTAAAAATACTTGCTAATTAGTACAATGATAATAATACTGGATTATCCCTAACAGTTTTATCATGAGTATGGGTTTTATACACCAAAAAAGACTAAGCCTTTGTCGAGCTTGTGGCTCAACAAGAGTGGCAGAAGGAACACACAATTTGGATTTTTGCTGTTGTTGTATCTGGTCCATATAAGCTTACTGTTTGAAAAGGTAACCTTAACTTCATATAGCAAATATTTTCATAGACTGAACTATGCCTCCAGAGTGATACTGATTCTTAATTTTTTTTTCATTCTGTTAGGGGTGCAGGGAGTTTGATTACTTCTGCATTTGAATATACCCTGCATTTATTACACATAATGAAACTCAAAAGGACAGTCAATGCACACTAAATTGAACCCCCTGGGTTAGGTAAACTATACAAATATGAGAGATGTGCCCAAAAGTACTGTAGTCCCCACAGCACCACAGTCATCATCTGCTGGAACCCAAATTTCACAGCTGATCTCCACAGTCCTTGAAAGTTAAGACATGCTCTAGATACAAATTTTAAATAGAGGAAGAAACATCAAAAGAAAACTAGATATAGTAAAATCCAGGCTGTAACTGTACAGTTATTTCCACTCAAATGTAACAGCATTTCCATGGCAGTTTATACATGAAAGCACCACAATAAGAAGGTATTTACTTTGGGTTTACCTGCTTTAAAGCAAAAATTGGCAGCATGTGACCTACCAGATCTTTGTATTAATAGAGTCCAGGAATCTCTGTTCCATTATAATGTAAGTCAATTTAAAAAAAATTAAATTAAAAAAAATCAAGATTAATACAATGACTGATGCAAAAGTATACGGACAAACATTCAACGCTGGTGGCAAAAGAAAACAGGCTTGTACAGAAATCTTAGGGCTTGAAGGAGGGAGGGCACTGGATCATGCATTGTAAATGGGTTGCTTTATAGTACTAGACAGGAGGATAAAAACATTAATACTGCTATACTGCAAGAGAAACAGGAACAGTGCAGAATGCAGGAATACATGCCAAGTAACAAAGGACAGAGATAGAGCCAGGCAGAAGACGGAGATGAGTCTGGAAGAGGGACACACAGGTTGGAATTTACACAAGCAGAGAGCAGTAGGCAAGCAAGACAATCTCTACTGCAGCATGTCAACTGGATGCAAGATCACTCTAATGAAATAGGAGAGAGTGAATGGGAAAAGGTTCCAATCATCAAGGCAAGAACTTAAGCTTTCAAAGAGAAAGCTATGACTCTGGAAAGGAAAATGAAGAGGACAAGGGGTTGGATATAGGTTCATGTTTTCCACTGAGGCAAAAAAAAAAAACAAAACAAAAAACCAGCCTGGGATGGAAGCATGCACAAATAAGCCTAGGATAAAGGCACATTAAAAAAAAAAAAAAAAAAA